>OX243812.1:59732911-60102911 GCA_945859605.1 Lumbricus rubellus
TGCAGGCAAATGATCTGGATTGCGCCATGGCGGTCCTGACTCGCGGGACAAAGAGGTCAAGCCGATCAGAGGACCTAAGAGGACGCAGCGAAGTGGCAGAAGGGGGGCGAAGTATCTGATCACACAGATACTTCGGAGCAAGACCCATGGTGTCTTCTTAACAAAAACCTGTACTTTTTGAGAGCATCACCAGAAACTTTTGGAATTTCCACATTGCAATGGAAGCATTTTAAGGTGTAATCTTAACAATAACCTGTACTTGTTCAGAACCTCATCAGAAACTTTTTGAATTTCCACATTGCAATGGCAGCATTTTAAGGTGTCATCTTAACACTCATTTTAGCAGGATTGTGTCACTTATTATAATAGTAAATATTTACTAGAACCATATAAAAGTAAATAATATTAACGGTATATTATATTAAAACAGTTAATGTAATGCGATGATGTAAGCAGCAGCTAAAACAAATATCATTTTGCCAAATTTTTCTGGAGGGATGTCATCTCTGTTTTTAGTTAGACAAAAATAGTGTTTATACAAACATATACAGTAAGTTATACTCATTGCAACATGATAGTATCATATATTATGTTAGTAAAATTAATAATGTCATTATTTATAATCATAATTGTAATAGTAAATATTATCACCGTAAATTATAACACTTCATGTAAAACAATGATGAAAACAGTAAAAAAAAAATATCATTTTGTCAAATTTTTCTGGGGGGGGGAAATGTCAATCCTGGGGGGAAACTTCCCCCCCCCCTCCAGAGACGTCTAGATTAAACACTGGTGCACGTGTTATTGCGCCCCTTCAAGCTCACTACTCAGAGGCGCTCCCGAATGCAGAGCGGACACTGCATAGGAGTTTCACGCCGAAGCGCCGAGCAATTGTGAGTGAAGGACTTGCCCAAGGTCCTTACGCGGCGAGGTGGATTCGAACCTCGAACCTTTTTGCTCCAAGGCAACTACGCCACCACTACACCACCACGCCCCACACAATGGATAGACAAAATAATGGCTAAAATGCACCAATGCAGGAGTCTCTCGTCTGAATTTTGCATTATATTTGTTTTAATATGTGAAAAGATGTCGTATAGTTTAATTGAATCGTGTGCTTGCTGAGACTGAATGCAAATTTCGTTGCATTATAAGAGATACAAAGTGCGATCAACTGTGTGCTTGTTGAGACTTAATGCAAATTTCATTGCATTTTAAAAATGCATTGCTATCAACTGTATGATCTGCTTTTTACAGACTTATTTTGATTCTGGTCGCGCTCCAGTAAAATTAATTCAATTTTTCAAAATAATTTTTTGAAATTATTATCATCTCTAATGAAACTGTACAAACCACAAGTGCAAGCTTAACCTCCACGTATGTGCGGCGCAGTGGTGTAGTGGTGGCATCGTTGCCTTGGAGCCGAAAGGTTCGAGGTTCGAATCCACCTCGCCGCAAGTCCTTCACTCACAATTGCTCAGCGCTTCGGCGTGAAACTCCGATGCAGTGTCCTCTCTGCCTTTGGGAGCGCCTCTGGGTAGCGAGAGCTTGAAGGGGCGCTATAACAAGTGCACATACAAACAAACAAACACACAAACATGTTACTCCACATGAGAGCATACTTAATGCTGCAGTAGTATACGATCTATAACCTACATGTACATGTATATAAATAAAAATGTAACTACGTACGCACGAATCTTAGGGACCAGGGATCTCGGTAAGTCCTCGACCGATTCTTTTCAAAATTGCAGCAAAACGTTTCGTTAATATAGGCGCGGGTTTGCAAATTGCTTTTTTGCTAAAACCTTTTACAACAAAAAAACAACTTTCACTTCGATTCGACCGATTCCGAGTTGAATATGCGCTATATGAGCCGTGCGGAACCACCATTTTGAAACGCGTACGAATTCGGCGAACGCATAATTATGGACGGTTTGAACTCGGAATCCGTCGAATCGAAGTGAAAGTTGTTTTTTATCGGTCGAATCGAAGTGAAAGTTGTTTTTTTGTCGTAAAATATTTGCAAATTCTACCGTTTTAAACACATACGCCCGTCGATAAGCTTTGCCTTCCAATTCGGGCGCGTTTCAAATGGTGGTTCAAATGTGTGTTCCGTTTATTTAGCGCATTTCATAACATTCCATTGCGGTCTGTTTGCTGAAGCGTTTTAGGGCGCTATTCGCGTTGCTATCGGGAAAGGACGGTGTGAGGAAGGAAAGGAGGGGAGAGAGCGGGACGAAGAGGGAGGGGAGAGATGGAGGATGGAGGGATGCAGGGAGGGGAGGGGAGTGTATGGCAGGGGAGGGGAGGAAAGGGGAGGGTAGGGGAGGGGAGGTGGAATGGAGGTAGGGAGTGATAGTTGAATGCTCTTTTCAGCCACAGCAACGCGTGGCCGGGTACGCTGGTAATTCTATAAGAATGGATGTGGGTATGTGACTTTGTCCAGAATGCACGCTCACAGTTTTGCAGCTTTTCACTCCAAACATTCAGTATTGGGTCCGTCTCGGCCAGGGACACCTATTGGAGAGGTTCGCGAATCTCTGCCACCATGGGCCCTGGGCCCATGGTGGGGGTAAAACCCCTCTTTTCGCTACTTTTTCAGCCGTTGCCATGCATAGTTTCACACTTATTCACGTTAAACGCTACAGCTAGACAGATTTTTACACGGGCCACCTAGCCTCAACCCAACATACACACCTCGGCCCGCAGGAGTCCGGATGTGACAGCGTATTGTTGAGGTGGAGAACATTTTTCCAGAAAACCGAAATTTCACGGTTGGCGTACTGGTGGAGGTCGGAGTGCGGTGGTGCGTTGTGGTGTGTGGTGAGGTGGGGTGGAAGGCGGATTTGTTTTCGGAAACCAAAATTTCACAGACCCGTTGCGTATCGGTGGAGGTCGTAGTGCGGTGGGTTAGGATGGGCTGAGGGTGGAGGAGAAAATTTTCCGGAAAACCCAAATTTCACGGGTCACGTACCGGTGGAGGTCGGAGTGTGGTGGTGTGTGGGGTGGTGTGGTAGGTGGAGTTGGGTGGGGTAGGACGGGGTGGGTCGGGTGGGGTGGGAAAGAGGCGGAGTGGGCAGTAGAAGTGCGGACGAGGTCAATTGAGGATAGGGAAGTAGATTGGCCGGGAGCGAGGCGAATCCGGGTACCCTAGCTAGTACATGTATAATTGTTTATTTGGCTTTGCAACGTTTGAACGAATGTAAGAGGGAATGGATGACTATTTGCAGCAACATATATATATATATATTTGGGACTAGCTGGGTTTCAATTATTTTTTTATTATTGGGCCTCTCGATTTTGACAGGGTTGCCATGTTTATCAATTCGTTCAATTATATAATTAGCCATTGAGCCTAAACGGACGCATTTGCAGGTAAAATAACTGTGAGTCACCCCTTCTATCTTTATTTATTCATTCAATCAAGAATGTCTGTAGCGCCTCTTCAAGGAGAATAATTATACTCAGAAGCAGTCCCGACTCTAGCACGGCAAAAAGTACAGCTTTGAGTTCAATATATATATCTATATATATATATATATGTATGTATGTATGTGCACTTGTTATAGCGCCCCTTCAAGCTCTCCCTACTCAGAGGCGCTCCCGATGAAGAGCGGACACTGCATCGGAGTTTCACGCCGAAGCGCTGAGCAATTGTAAGTGAAGGACTTGCCCAAGGTCCTTACGCGGGGAGGTGGATTCGAACCTCGGACCTTCCGGCTCCAAGGCAACGACGCCACCACTAGACCACCGCGCCCCACAATATATATATTATATACACGTACATGTCGTTGTCGTCACCTTGATCGTCGCCCTCATCATTGTATCATCATCATC
This sequence comes from Lumbricus rubellus, assembly GCA_945859605.1. Taxonomy (NCBI): domain Eukaryota; kingdom Metazoa; phylum Annelida; class Clitellata; order Crassiclitellata; family Lumbricidae; genus Lumbricus; species Lumbricus rubellus. Next base: position 59,736,755 of record OX243812.1, read on the forward strand.
ATCATAGTCGTCGCCGTCGTCGCCGTCGTCGCCGTCGTCGTCGTCATTGTCGTCGTCGTCGTCGTCGTCATCATCATCATCATCATCATCATCATCATCATCATCATCATCATCATCATCATCATCATTCGTCGTCATTATCCTCCTATTTCACCTGCTCATCACATTTGCCGCCTCTGTACTCATCGTTGTCGTCACCGTCATCATCATCATCATCATCATCGTCATCATCATCATCCTCAGAATCGTTGCTTTCGTGATCGTCATTCCGTCATTCACAACCATCACATACTTCATATCGCCAGTAGGCCTGTAATAAAGCTCGCTTCGATCGCCGTTCGTTTCATAGTAAATTTTGTGCAAGCTGTGCCTACAGGAAAAAATCCTGACCACCACCACATCCGCAACCGCTATTACTAGTATGCATGCATTGTGCACCTGTTTTTGCGCCCCTTCATGAAATCTTCTCAAAAGCGCTCCCGACTACAGCGCGGACGCTGAATCGGAATTTCACGCAGAATCGCTGAGCAATTGTGAGTGAAGGACTTGCCCAAGGTCCCTTTGCGGGGACTTGAAGTGGGTTCGAAACTGCAACTCTCAGGCTGCAAGGAAACGAACGTATACTTATAATAATATTATTATGCTAATATGCATGACGTTCTTCACGGGCTCCGTGTTTCACAGCACATCTCCTTACTCGCTGCACTTGTTTGGCGATGCCTTTTTGGTTGTGCTCCATCTTACGTGTCTAGCATTTGTGAGCCTGTCTCAGACCTTGCAGCCCGTCGAGCTCTTCGATCTGCGGCAACTATTTCTTTTCACTTCTTCAACTTCGTCGTTGTCGTCGTCATCATCGTCGTCATCATCCACATCATCATTTACGTATAGAGGCAGGGCGAGTGTACATACATGTAAACAGAGGCACTGAGATAAAAACAGGCACTGAGTAGGATGAGAGAAGGGAAGGCGATGGGGAGGGGGAATCCGACAACCAACGCTGACTTTGACACGCTGACCGACCCGAAACAGATAACGTTTATGGCTTTACGACGACCAGAACTTCACACGTCAGGCAATGATCGGTCGAGTAGACAGCGGGAAGCGATGATTACAGAATGGTCAGAGGCGTGGTGTCAGGGAAGCGTGGAGGCCGAGACACAGAGGGATAACATCATGTTCATCATCATCATCATCATCATCATCATCACTAGTATAAACTTCATCATAGCTACGATCATCATCATCAGCGTTGTCGTCATTTGTCGTATTCATCGTCGTAATCATCATTGTCGTCTTTAACATCATCACCATAATGATTACCATCATTTATTTTTCGTTGTTGTTCTCGTCGTCGTCATAATGGTCATTCTTTAAAAGGACGTCGCCATCAACATCCTCCTCCTCCTCCTCCTCCTCCTCCTCCTGCTTCTCATCTTTATTGTCGTCGTACTCGTCGTCTGCATCGTCCTCACCTTCATTATCATCATTTCTATTGTTGTCGTCATAATCATCATCATGATCATCACCATGATCGTGAACATCATCAGCGTCGTCGTTGTCGTCGTCATTTTCATCGTCGTCGTCATCATCATCATCATCATCATCGTAATCCTCATTATTATCATCATCATAACTACTATCATCATCACCGCTTTCATCATTGTCACCATCATCGTCATCATTATCATCATCATCATCATCACCACCATTATTACCGTCATCATCATCATCATCATCATCATCATCATCATCATCATCTTCATCATCATCATCATCATCATCATCATCATCATCATCATCATCATCATCATCATCATCATCATCATCATCATCATCATCATCATCATCATCACTGCTACTATCATCATCACTATCGTCATCGCCATGATCAGCGTCATCGTCATAGCCGTCATCATTCATCACTATCATCATCACCACCAACCTCACCACCACCACTGACATCACCACTAGCAACTTTACCACCTCCAAACTACAAAGCCACAACCACCTCCAAACCACTAAGCTGCACAATCACCACGTACGCCGCCAGAGCCCACCACCTTTACCACCGCCATCACCATTACCACCACCATCTTGATCACTAAGTACTGTCAACACTACCGTAGCTCCAACATCACTACCACACTATTACCATCAAAACCAACACCACCACTGCCACCGTTGCACCAACCTCAATCGCCACCATCGCTACTCACTATCTATACCACCATCACCACCACAGCCCTATATATAAATATATTTATATATATATATATATATATATATTTATATATATATTGGGGGGAAACAGGAACCTAGAGGGTCTTTTTTAGGCCCACCCTGTACACGTTATACATACACTTAGGCTAGAGACGGCGAAGAACTCCGCCACTGGATGCACTCTGCCAGTGCCAGTCTCTAGCCTGGATAAAGGAGGAGGGTGATACTAGTCATCTTTTACAGGCAGTGTCGTTAAACCGTATGACTAGAGACGGCGGTTTAGGGAGGCAGGAAAGGGGATCGCATTCAACCCACACAAGGTCCATCAAGCCACCGAAGATTACACTATTTACCCCTCCCCCCGCCCGCCACGCCGACTAGAGGCCGGGCCGAGAGGCAACTGCTGGGGTCCATCAACCTCACAGTGATGATAATGACACCGATTCGTAGCGGCCGCAGAGAACGGTTATAGTCCGGGCGTGAAGACCAAGACACAGAGACGGATTAAATAATTATTAGACTCACAAGCAGAAACACCTATAAGACGGAGAGAGGAACACACAGGTATTGAGATATAGACATATGCAAAGTAAGGTAGCCTAGCCGAGAGGAGGCGGGCCAAGACACGACCACAGTGAGCATGACACCTGTCACACCACCCCCACATTATCCCACCACCGACGCAACGACTACATCACCACACCACCACCATCATCACCATCGCCCCCGCCACCCTTACCGCCGAAACCAACACCGTCGTCGTTATCATCATCATCATCATCATCATCATCATCATCATCATCATCATCATCATCATCATCATCATCATCATCATCATAGTCATCATCATCATCATCATCATCATCATCATCATCATCATCATCATCATCATCATCATCATCATCATCATCATCATCATCATCATCATCATCATCATCATCATCATCATCATCATCATCATCATCATCATCATCATCATCATCATCATCATCATCATCATCATCATCATCATCATCATCATCATCATCATCATCATCATCATCATCATCATCATCATCATCATCATCATCATCATCATCATCATCATCATCATCATCATCATCATCATCATCATCATCATCATCATCATCATCATCATCATCATCATCATCATCATCATCATCATCATCATCATCATCATCATCATCATCATCATCATCATCATCATCATCATCATCATCATCATCATCATCATCATCATCATCATCATCATCATCATCATCATCATCATCATCATCATCATCATCATCATCATCATCATCATCATCATCATCATCATCATCATCATCATCATCACTATCACCATCACCATCAACATCATCCTCGTCGTTGTCGTCATCTTTCTCCTCCCCTGCCCCTCCTCCTCCTCATCATCCTCCTCTTCGTCGTCGTCATCCTCCTCCTCCGCCACCTGCTCCTCATCATCATCATCCACATCGTCGTCGTGCTCGTCGTCGTCATCATCATCAACATCATCATCGTCGTCGTCATCATTACCATCGTAATCATCATCATCGTAATCATCATCATCATCATCATCATCATCCTCCTCGTCGTTGTCGTTATCATCATCATCATCATCATCATCATCATCATCATCACCATCATCCTCGTCGTCGTCGTCCTTGTCGTGGTCATCATCATCAGCATCATCATCACCATCTTCGTCGCTGTTGTCCTGATCATCCTCATCGTCCGCATTGTCCTCATCTTCATCGTCCTCATCGTCCTCATCATCCTCATCGTCCTCATCCTCCTCATCGTCCTCTTCCTCATCATGCTTATCATCCTCTTCATCCTCATCGTCCTCATCATCGTCTTCATCGTCTTTATCATTCTCATCATCCTCATCGTCCTCATCATCCTCATCGTCCTCATCCTCATCATCTTGATCATCCTCAACATCCTCATCGTCCTCATCATCCTCATCATCCTCATCGTCCTCATCATCATCATCATCATCATCATCCTCATCGTCCCCATCCTCATCATCCTCATCGTCATCATTTCCTCATTGTCCTCATCCTCATCATGCTCATCGTCCTCAACGCCTTCATCGTTCTCATCCTCATCCTCATCATCCTCATCATCCTCATCGTCCTCATCATCCGCATCGTCATCATCGTCCTCATCATCCTCTTCATCCTCATCGTCTTTTTCCTCATCATCGTCTTCATCGTCCTCATCATCCTCATCGTCATCATCGTCATCATCCTTATCATCCTCATCGTCCTCATTTCCTCATTGTCCCCATCTTCATCATCCTCATCGTCATGATCCTCATTGTCCTCATCCTCATCATCTTCATCATCCTCATCGTCCTCATTTCCTCATTGTCCCCATCCTCATCATCCTCATCGTCCTCATCATCCTCATCATCATCATCATCGTCCTCATCATCCTCTTCATCCTCATCGTCTTTTTCCTCATCATCGTCCTCATCGTCCTCATCATCCTCATCATCCTCATCGTCATCATCTTCACCATCCTCATCATCCTCATTGTCCTTATTTCCTCATTGTCCCCATCCTCATCATCCTGATCATCCTCATCATCCTCATCATCCTCATCATCCTCATCATCTTCTTCATTTTCAACATCCTCATCATCCTCATCATCCTCATCCTCATCATCATCTTCATCATCCCCATCCTCATCATCCTCATCATCGTCCTCATCGTCCTCATCATTCTCATCGTCCTCATCCTCATCATCCTCATCCTCATCATCGTCCACATCCTTATTCCCATCATTCTCATCGTCCTCATCCTCAACATTGTCCTCATCGTCCTCATCCTCATCATCCTCATCGTCATCATCGTCATCATCCTCATCATCCTCGTGGTCCTCATTTCCTCATTGTCCCCATCCTCATCATCCTCATCGTCCTCAACGCCCTCATCGTCCTCATCCTCCTCCTCATCCTCCTCATCATCTTCTTCATCCTCAACATCCTCATCATCCTCATCGTCCTCATCATCCTCATCCTCATCATCAACTTCATCATCTTCATCATCCGCATTTTCATCGTCGTCCTCATCGTCCTCATCGTCCGCATCCTCATCATCCTCATCGTCCTCATCCTCATAATCGTCCACATCCTCATCCCCATCATCCTTATCATCCTCATTGTCCTCATTCTCATCATCCTCATCATCTTCATCGTCCTCATCGTCCTTATCATCTTCATCATCCTTATCGTCCTCATCGTCCTCATCATCCTCATCGTCCTCATCCTCTACATCCTCAACATCCTCATCGTCCTCATCATCCTCATCATCCTCATCGTCCTTATCATCCTCATCCTCATCATCGTCCTCATCGTTCTTATCATCCTCATCATCCTCATCATCCTCATCGTCCTCATTTCCTCAGTGTCTCATCCTCATCATCCTCATGGTCCTCAACGCCCTCATCGTCCTCATCATCCTCATCATCCTCATCTCGTCATCGTCCTTATCCTCATCATCCTTATCGTCCTCATCATCCTCATCATCCTCATCCTCATTATCGTCCTCATCGTCCTTAACATCCTCATCCTCCTAATCGTCCTCATCATCCTCATCGTCCTCATCTTCATCATCTTCATCGTTCTTATCGTCCTCATTGTCCTATAGTATATTTGGATTTTATTCATATCTTCCATGATGACCTGTTCCATTTCTAATTGGCCAGCAGACTGACAATATTATTATATCGTAATCTGGAGATTGCATAATTGTCAGGGTATTGTTGCAATTTGTGTTTTTACTTATATCTAAGATTTGAATTATATTTGGATTTTATTCATATCTTCCATGATGACCTGTTACATTTCTAATTGGCCAGCAGACTGACAATATTATTATATCGTAATCTGGAGATTGCATAATTGTCAGGGTATTGTTGCAATTTGTGTTTTTACTTATATCTAAGATTTGAATTATATTTGGATTTTATTCATATCTTCCATGATGACCTGTTACATTTCTAATTGGCCAGCAGACTGACAATATTATTATATCGTAATCTGGAGATTGCATAATTGTCAGGGTATTGTTGCAATTTGTGTTTTTACTTATATCTAAGATTTGAATTATATTTGGATTTTATTCATATCTTCCATGATGACCTGTTCCATTTCTAATTGGCCAGCAGACTGACAATATTATTATATCGTAATCTGGAGATTGCATAATTGTTGCAATTTGTGTTTTTACTTATATCTAAGATTTGAATTATAATATTTTTATTTTACTGAACATCTTTACTGTTTCTTTAATTCTTTCTCCATTCTATAGCACTCTTCAAGCTTGCTACTCGGAGGCGCTCCCCACTACAGCACGGACACTGCATCGGAGTTTAACGCTGAAGCACCCGAGCAATTGCGAGTGAAGGACTTGCTCAAGTTCCTGACGTGACAGCTTGAGGTGGATACGACCCTAACAGCATATATTATATTGTAATCTGGAGATTTCTACAATGTCCAAAAATATTCCACAGCTGCATTGCAAACACACACTGTCTTTCAACAGTTCAACAGACCAAGGCAGTAGCTAGGGGGTATTTTGGATGTTTGAAATAATGTAAAAATAAAATAATGCATTTACTAGCACATGATGTAAGAAGTACAGCAGGTAATGTATTGGCCATACAGAGCCCGCGCTATGGAGAACTCGCAACACAGTTAGTTTATTCGGTTGCTCGTGGTCGAGTAAACACCCCCGAAATAAAATCCTGGCTACAGCCTTTGAACAGACGCGCTATATTTATCAGTGACATTTCCAGTTTTCCGCCACCTTCTAACATCCACCAGTTTGTAAGAAGTGCAGAGCCAGCATTGTTTGGCATCAGAATTTTGAACATCTGAACTTGCACAGTGCCCACAAAAGCTATGTTGCGGAACATTAGGTAGTATTGAACAAGTAATTTCACATTTGACCATCAATCGAGCACGACTACTGCAGGAACTTAGCAACTCATAATTGTAAAATTTTAAGCTTCTAACACTCTAATTAATTATGCCTGGCTGTTTTTCTAAAGTTTTCTGACAATTTATAAAGCGCTTCTCGCAGCAAGAGCCTTTCAGAAGCGCTCCCAGAGCGTTCAACCCCAAGAAAAAAAGCAAGTTTTTAGACGAAAGAACGACGAGGATACACTACCAGAAAGGATGGAAGTGCGAATTGAAGTGGGATGCAGATTCCAAAGGAAAGGGACCAATGCAGGCAAATGATCTAGCCCCTTCGTTTCCGTATTCACCAGCGAAATATAAACTAATTTAATTTGATACTACATGTATTCTGTGATCTGCGTTCTTGTGAATTGTTTAAACTGCATAATTGTACACTCTAACCGGTTGTTCTCTGTCAACCGGATTGTTGAATAAACGAAAATTATTGTGAATTTGTCCAGATGTGCTTGATTATTTTGCAGACATGTGGACTGTGGACATAATATTTTTATCACCTATTCTGTATGAGAAATCGCCCGTGATTGGTCGGCCAAAAAATCGCCTGTGATTGGTCGGCCAAAAAAATCGCCTGTGATTGGTCGGCCAAAATATCGCCTGTGATTGGTCGTTTGCACAGCGTGACGTCACTGGCGTGATTACCGTTAAGGTTGTTGATGACTTCACTTTTTTATGCAGTGGAGATAGGCCATATTCTCTCTAGCCTATATATTTTATATATATAGCGTACATCTCTATGGTTATGTTAGTTTATAATAACACATTTTCAAATATAAGTACTTTTATATTCTAATCAGGTTTTTAATCATCCACAACTCAAAGGCATAAAAGGCTAACATGCGTGATGTTTTGCACTGGCTTCCAGTCTTGCAGCGCATCTCGTACAGAATAGCAGCACTTGTTTGGTGGTGCCTCACTGGTTGTGCTCCGTCCTACTCATAGAGATGTATTATAAAAAATATAACGCTAGAGGGAATATCACGCCGCCATATTGGTGTCGCTGTCCAATCGTGCCGACCAATCAAATCACGTTTAATCGTCCAATCGTGCCGACCAATCACACTCTTACACCTTCGATCAGCTGGGAAAAGCAAATAATTTTAAAACGAACATGGCTTGTGACGTCACTGGCGTGATTTTCGTTAGTAAAATTATTATAAGGTCGTTGATGACTTCACTTTTTTATGCAGCGGAGATAGCCTATATATTTTTTATCGAAGTGACTAGCGGACCTCCAAGCGGCCGTCGAATCTCAAATACTAGCGGACCGCTAGTCACGTGTAACCTGTCACATGACGAGTCTTGATTCCTGAATATTGTTACAATGGCGGCAGTTACCGATAGTTGGTTTTATGTCGGACAAATGTTTTCTTGTTTTAATGACTTAGAAAATTACTAGAAACAGAGTAAGCAACCAATTTTCTTCGTGAGTGTTGGTTAGGTTCAGGTTAGGCGTCGTGAGGGTCGGTTTGGGTTAGTTTTAGGGTTTGTTTAGCCATTAGAAACTCTTGTGGATTAGTGTAAATAGAAAGCCTGGCGGCTTGCTAGTATTCCGTATTGGACGGCCGCCAGTCATGTGACAGGTTACACGTGACTGGCGGTCCGCTAGTATTTGAGATTCGACGGCCGCTTGGAGGTCCGCTAGTCACAGCCATTTATATATATATAGCGTACATCTCTATGGTCCTACTTATCTGATCTCTGTCGCCCCGTCTCCGACATAGCCTCCCGTCGAGCTTTACGCTCTTCGGCCAATGGGGAGCTGCTGGTCCATCGAACCCGCTCTGCTACCAGGCAGCGTAGAGCCTTCTCGGTTGTTGGCCCGCCCACATGGAATGGGCTCCCGCTTGTGCTACGCTCACTACCTCGGAATAATAATTTATTTGCCTGCCTTCTACCAGTTGCTTTAACCTATCTTTTCAGCTGTGGCTGGGCTGGGAGCGCCTCTGAGTAGTAATCTTGAAAGGGCGCTATATAAATTTTCGGAATGAATGAATAAAACAGCTGCTAATTAAATCATGCATGGCTTAAGATATTAAATGTTGATTTGGTCTTGTAACCGAATCGTAATCTCCAAATTTCTAAAGCGCCACTCGAAAGCCAAGTGAGGGGCAACATTACCTCTCGCTCTCCATTCATTCATTCATTTCAAGAATTTATATAGCGCCTCTTCAAGAAATCCACTCAGAAGCGCTCCCAGTCCAACCACGGTGAAACAAAAAAGTTTTTAGGAGCTTGTAGAACACTGACGAGTCGACCCTAGGCAGCAAGCGCATCTGCAACGGGAGACTATTTCAGACAGAAGGACCTACAACTGAGAAAGCACGACGCTGACAGGTTGATGATTCAACACGCGGGACCAAAAGCTTACCGCTAGAGGCAGAGCGAAGGGCTCTGCGAGAAAGGACAACAGATAATGGACAGCAGAGTTCACACAGATAAGTCGGGGCACAGCCAAGGAGACAACGCCAAACCAATGAAGCAATTCTGTATTCGATGCGCTGTGAGATAGGTAACAAAAGCATGAACACAGCCAGTGTAGAGTATCACGAATGTAAGATGAAACGGATGCATATTTGGGGATTCGACCAATTAGCCGGGCTGCAGACCGAAGAACACGGTCAAGTCGGGATATCAATAATAGAGATAAACCAACCAGAATAGAGCAACAGTAGTCCAAGCGGCTGGTAACAAAAGCATGAACAAGGGTAGCAGCAGAGTTCTGTGATAAGGAGCGAGAGATGACCCGTAGCTGACGAATTTGGTAGTAACAGCCACGAGTCAGCTGATTGACATGTTTTGAGAAACTAAGTTCATCAAGCATAACACCCAAGTCCCGGACAGAATCAAAAAAGGTAACATGGGGAAATGCTTTAGCCACGGCACAACGATCAACATTTGCCAGTCGTCTACGTCCACCCAACCAGATGAATGCCAGCATGTTATCCAATGCGCTACCAGGCCCCCATGGACATGAAATTAAAGTGGTATGAACTACGGTATCCATTTTTTTATGCAGTGAGTCATGCTTCTGGAGCGCAGAAGTAGTGGGTATATAGCCGGTGCTGGCACAGGAAGTGACGTCAGCTGTGCCAGCACCGGCTATATACCTGGACAAATGCATGGATTGTGCTCATTAGTATTCATAGAACAGGGACTGTGCTCATTAACATTCATGATATGCAGTGATGTCATAGTTCCAGAACTTTCTCGAAGCTTGGAGAATTCTCATTGTTCTTTTGTTCGTCTGTGTTCCTTTGGTGTGCCCTCGGGCAATGGCTTTCCTGGGCGCGATAACGATCTCTACCGCGGCGCATCGTCGCACACGTTAATTGCAGGTCGGCGAATTTTTGAAAAAGAAGAATGCTAGACACGCCAAATTAAAAAGCTAGAAAAAATGATAGGTTTTCCACCTAAAAAAAAGCCAAATTTTCCACCCAGAAAAAAAAAACCTAGAAAAACCTAGAATTTTCAGAAGTCACATTATTTCTCAGAAAACATAAGTTTTTTCACTTTTTAACGTTTAGTACCCTCCCTCCCTCCCTTCCTTTCTACCTCCTTCCCTCCCTACCTCCCTCCCTTCCTCCCTCCGTGAACACATTTCTATATGAGTGTATATTCTCAATCTTTAAAACGCATAAATTAGTCAAAATTCCATCATGGAACTATAATGTATTAATTTTACTCTTCCTTGCACGCACCCTTCCTCCCTTCCTCCATTTCCTGTTCCATTGAATCTTGCATTGTAGTGTATCTTCAAACATTGAAACGCTAAGTATTTATGAAAATATTAACAATGCAACTATAATGGGGCAATTTTACTCTTCCTTGCACACACCCTTCCTCCCTCCCTCCTCCCTCCCTACATCCTTCCCTCCATTTCCCTTTCCATCGGATCTCGCATTGTGGTTTGTATTCAAATGTTGAAACGCTAAGTATTGATGAAAAATATGAACAGTGCAACTATAATGGCCCAATTTTACTCTTCCTTGCATGCACCCTTCCTCCCTTCCTCCATTTCTCATACCATTGAATCTTGCATTACAGTGTCTTTTTTAAGCATTGAAACACTAAGTATTAATGAAAATATTAACAATGCAACTACAATGACTCAATTTTATTCTTCCATATCCCACCCTCCCTTCCCCCATTTCACCGTCCCTCCATTTCTCATTCCATTGGTTTTTGCATTACAGTGTATTTTCTAACATTGAAACGCTAAGTATTGATGAAAATACGAACAATGTAACTACAATGGCTCAATTTTAGTCTTCCTTACTTGCACCTCTCCTCCCTCCCTCCATTTCTCATTCCACTGAATCTTGCATTATAATGAATCTTCAAACATTGAATATTGATGAAAATATTATCATTGTAACTATAATGGCTCAGTTTTATTCTTCCATACTCCATTCTCCCTTCCTCCATTTCTTCCTCCCTCCAGAAATAACACAGAAGTATGTACTTTTCTCTTCAAAAATGTCACATTTCACGCATGCACAGCACCAACAATGGAAAAATCGCAAGTCTTACCCTCCCAAAAGGGCACATATTCCTCATTTCTCGCATGCACAAGTCCAAAAACCGATGAATCGACCAAACTTGCATCCCAATTATGGTGTCCTTTCTAACTTTCCCGCACGGGAAAACTCAAAAACTGAAGAATCGATCAAACATGCATACCAAATATGGTGTCCTTTCTAACTTTCCCGCACGGCCAAACTCAAAAACCGAAGAATCGATCAAACTTGCATACCAGATATGGTGTCCTTTCCAACTGTCATGCATGTGCAAACACAAAAACTGAAGAATCGCTCAACATTCCATTCCCAATATGGTGACCACGTGGTCAATAATGCTAGGCGCTGTTCACTGAAAAATTTTGTGGTTACCAATTCTACGCATATAGTTGTACTTTGGGAAGCAAAAACAGACAGAATTGAAAGACGAATGTAGGACTTAGATGCATTTACTTAACTCCTTCATTCTTCGATGCGAGAAAAAGATGTCAATCACATAAAAATTTGTAGATCGCTATTTTTCAGCTATGAAAACATTCTGAGAAGCAGAAACAGAGAGATGTGAAAGATGAATACAGAACTTAGTCACATTTTGAAACCTTCACCTTCAAGCCTTTGGTACTTGAATGCAATACTAGACGCTACTCACTTTAAAATTTTACATGCAGGACATCACTTTGTTATGTACAAACAGGATCGTGTGAGAGGCGAATACACACTTAGCGGCATTTTCATTCTTTCGCATTCAATTTCTTTATTCTTTGGTAAGAGAAATAGATACCAATCACTTTAAACATCTGATGACATCAATTTCTCAGACATAGAAACGCTTTGAGATGTTCAAACAGTGACAGATGAATACTGCACATAGCAACATTTTAAACTTTTCTCATTCAACGTCTTCATTCTTGAGTCAAATCAATAGTTGCCACACGTTTTAAAAATTGACGAGACATCCGTTTGTACAAACAACGGAATACTTTGGCGAGCAGAAATAGTGGTGCATGAGAGGCGAACACGCCACTTAGCAGAATGGACATTAACGTATTTCTTTACCATGCACACTAAAACGAGCGACGTCATGATTTTCCCCATTTCTAAAAATAGAAACATCGGAAATATGCATTTGTATGGAATGAGAGTATGCTGGTGTCATAGCTTGAGTGACGAAAGCAGAGAAAAAGTAATAGAGGATCTTAGAAGCATTTGGTTGTAATTTTACAAATACAAGTACAACATTAGTTGAAGAGGTTGTGTATATGTCACATGAAGTCTTCATTCCATGCGTTCTTTCACCTATTAGACACAATATTTGCAGTGGTTTATGCGAGCAAGCTAGATATATTCCTGCTTTGCAGTATTTCTAAGTAACAAACCGGAATGAACATGGCTACAATGCATATCGACTGAAGGCGTGGACATACCTCTTAGTTACACAAATTGTCAATTTTCTAAGAATCAAAGGCATTTTCTGTTACAAAAATAGGTGAGTGAGATATGGTATGTTCGAAAAAGAAGTTTTCTAACATGTCAGACTAAACAAGTGCAGGCAGAGTTGGACCATTTACGATGTGAACTGGCAGAGTGCAAGAAGCAAGGAGAAGGAGGAGGAGGAGGAAAAAGAAGAAGATGTGTAGGAGGGTAAAGATATGTGCCATTAGAGTTTCCATGTTATGATGTGCATTTAAGGTTTTAGTGGCTCATAATATGGATTATTGCACAAGCTGCCATTCTTAATACAAATAACTTTAGACAGATTTTATGTCACTTTAGTCGAATTCACTAGCTTAACAATTCTAAGGATGTGGCATTCGTTGAAATTGAAATCACATATGTTGCAGCACTTAGAAATTTTCATTGCTATATTGCTGAACTCATAGTATGTAAGACGAATATTGCGGATGTTGCATGTGCAAAGTAGTGTTTGAGCAGATTTCATAGTTGTAAAATGTCAAACGTTGAAGGAATGGAGCGTCACTTAACAGTCTGACATGTTTACATTACAATACTTTACTCTACTTTGTACGGAATTGTAAATTTCGAGCGTATGAAAAGGTAAAGTATGCAACTCTTAAACACCACTTTTAAGGTTTTTCGTTTGCCAATACGGATTGTAAAATGACTTACATGTTTCCTTTACAATACTTTACAATACTTTACATTACTTTGTACGAAAATGTAAATTTCGAATGTACGAAATGGTAAAGCATGCAACTCTTAAACACCACTTTAAAGTCTTTTAGTTTGCCAACACATGTTTAAGTTTAGCTGAGTCATCACTTTGTGTAAGAACGATAGTTTGCTATAGTAAAGTGTTGTAGGAGGTGGAGGGGAGGGGAGGAAGAGGAGTATTCACAAAGTTGAACACACCGCTTGAAACGATGATGTGCAAGTCTCTTACACATAGAAGGCAGCATTTTTGTTTGGTAAAACGGCCGCATTTTTAGCTGAGTCATCAATTTGTGCAAAAGCATGTGATTGTATGAACAAAGAACGAACGTTGGAAGGTTCAGCGTTGTGAAGTGTAGCACACTTTAAGCTAAATGCACAGCATTGTATTTGCACACACCGCCACAATAGCAGAAATTCTTGCGTGCCACAGCTAAAATTATAAGATCTTCAAATATTTTTACCATGACACAGCGCGCACATTCTTAGTCATGCGGAATGGAGTGTCAACGTGACGCTTGCGACGCAGGCGTCGGCACTATTTCACCTCCGGTGGCCTGCGTCGCATGGGTGACGTTGACATCCCATTCCGCATGACTAAGAATGTGCGCGCTGTGTCATGGTAAAAATATTTGAAGATCTTATAATTTTAGCTGTGGCACGCAAGAATTTCTGCTATTGTGGCGGTGTGTGCAAATACAATGCTGTGCATTTAGCTTAAAGTGTGCTACACTTCACAACGCTGAACCTTCCAACGTTCGTTCTTTGTTCATACAATCACATGCTTTTGCACAAATTGATGACTCAGCTAAAAATGCGGCCGTCTTACCAAACAAAAATGCTGCCTTCTATGTGTAAGAGACTTGCACATCATCGTTTCAAGCGGTGTGTTCAACTTTGTGAATACTCCTCCTCCTCCCCTCCCCTCCACCTCCTACAACACTTTACTATAGCAAACTATCGTTCTTACACAAAGTGATGACTCAGCTAAACTTAAACATGTGTTGGCAAACTAAAAGACTTTAAAGTGGTGTTTAAGAGTTGCATGCTTTACCATTTCGTACATTCGAAATTTACATTTTCGTACAAAGTAATGTAAAGTATTGTAAAGTATTGTAAAGGAAACATGTAAGTCATTTTACAATCCGTATTGGCAAACGAAAAACCTTAAAAGTGGTGTTTAAGAGTTGCATACTTTACCTTTTCATACGCTCGAAATTTACAATTCCGTACAAAGTAGAGTAAAGTATTGTAATGTAAACATGTCAGACTGTTAAGTGACGCTCCATTCCTTCAACGTTTGACATTTTACAACTATGAAATCTGCTCAAACACTACTTTGCACATGCAACATCCGCAATATTCGTCTTACATACTATGAGTTCAGCAATATAGCAATGAAAATTTCTAAGTGCTGCAACATATGTGATTTCAATTTCAACGAATGCCACATCCTTAGAATTGTTAAGCTAGTGAATTCGACTAAAGTGACATAAAATCTGTCTAAAGTTATTTGTATTAAGAATGGCAGCTTGTGCAATAATCCATATTATGAGCCACTAAAACCTTAAATGCACATCATAACATGGAAACTCTAATGGCACATATCTTTACCCTCCTACACATCTTCTTCTTTTTCCTCCTCCTCCTACTCCTCCTCCTTCTCCTTGCTTCTTGCACTCTGCCAGTTCACATCGTAAATGGTCCAACTCTGCCTGCACTTGTTTAGTCTGACATGTTAGAAAACTTCTTTTTCGAACATACCATATCTCACTCACCTATTTTTGTAACAGAAAATGCCTTTGATTCTTAGAAAATTGACAATTTGTGTAACTAAGAGGTATGTCCACGCCTTCAGTCGATATGCATTGTAGCCATGTTCATTCCGGTTTGTTACTTAGAAATACTGCAAAGCAGGAATATATCTAGCTTGCTCGCATAAACCACTGCAAATATTGTGTCTAATAGGTGAAAGAACGCATGGAATGAAGACTTCATGTGACATATACACAACCTCTTCAACTAATGTTGTACTTGTATTTGTAAAATTACAACCAAATGCTTCTAAGATCCTCTATTACTTTTTCTCTGCTTTCGTCACTCAAGCTATGACACCAGCATACTCTCATTCCATACAAATGCATATTTCCGATGTTTCTATTTTTAGAAATGGGGAAAATCATGACGTCGCTCGTTTTAGTGTGCATGGTAAAGAAATACGTTAATGTCCATTCTGCTAAGTGGCGTGTTCGCCTCTCATGCACCACTATTTCTGCTCGCCAAAGTATTCCGTTGTTTGTACAAACGGATGTCTCGTCAATTTTTAAAACGTGTGGCAACTATTGATTTGACTCAAGAATGAAGACGTTGAATGAGAAAAGTTTAAAATGTTGCTATGTGCAGTATTCATCTGTCACTGTTTGAACATCTCAAAGCGTTTCTATGTCTGAGAAATTGATGTCATCAGATGTTTAAAGTGATTGGTATCTATTTCTCTTACCAAAGAATAAAGAAATTGAATGCGAAAGAATGAAAATGCCGCTAAGTGTGTATTCGCCTCTCACACGATCCTGTTTGTACATAACAAAGTGATGTCCTGCATGTAAAATTTTAAAGTGAGTAGCGTCTAGTATTGCATTCAAGTACCAAAGGCTTGAAGGTGAAGGTTTCAAAATGTGACTAAGTTCTGTATTCATCTTTCACATCTCTCTGTTTCTGCTTCTCAGAATGTTTTCATAGCTGAAAAATAGCGATCTACAAATTTTTATGTGATTGACATCTTTTTCTCGCATCGAAGAATGAAGGAGTTAAGTAAATGCATCTAAGTCCTACATTCGTCTTTCAATTCTGTCTGTTTTTGCTTCCCAAAGTACAACTATATGCGTAGAATTGGTAACCACAAAATTTTTCAGTGAACAGCGCCTAGCATTATTGACCACGTGGTCACCATATTGGGAATGGAATGTTGAGCGATTCTTCAGTTTTTGTGTTTGCACATGCATGACAGTTGGAAAGGACACCATATCTGGTATGCAAGTTTGATCGATTCTTCGATTTTTGAGTTTGGCCGTGCGGGAAAGTTAGAAAGGACACCATATTTGGTATGCATGTTTGATCGATTCTTCAGTTTTTGAGTTTTCCCGTGCGGGAAAGTTAGAAAGGACACCATAATTGGGATGCAAGTTTGGTCGATTCATCGGTTTTTGGACTTGTGCATGCGAGAAATGTGGAATATGTGCCCTTTTGGGAGGGTAAGACTTGCGATTTTTCCATTGTTGGTGCTGTGCATGCGTGAAATGTGACATTTTTGAAGAGAAAAGTACATACTTCTGTGTTATTTCTGGAGGGAGGAAGAAATGGAGGAAGGGAGAATGGAGTATGGAAGAATAAAACTGAGCCATTATAGTTACAATGATAATATTTTCATCAATATTCAATGTTTGAAGATTCATTATAATGCAAGATTCAGTGGAATGAGAAATGGAGGGAGGGAGGAGAGGTGCAAGTAAGGAAGACTAAAATTGAGCCATTGTAGTTACATTGTTCGTATTTTCATCAATACTTAGCGTTTCAATGTTAGAAAATACACTGTAATGCAAAAACCAATGGAATGAGAAATGGAGGGACGGTGAAATGGGGGAAGGGAGGGTGGGATATGGAAGAATAAAATTGAGTCATTGTAGTTGCATTGTTAATATTTTCATTAATACTTAGTGTTTCAATGCTTAAAAAAGACACTGTAATGCAAGATTCAATGGTATGAGAAATGGAGGAAGGGAGGAAGGGTGCATGCAAGGAAGAGTAAAATTGGGCCATTATAGTTGCACTGTTCATATTTTTCATCAATACTTAGCGTTTCAACATTTGAATACAAACCACAATGCGAGATCCGATGGAAAGGGAAATGGAGGGAAGGATGTAGGGAGGGAGGAGGGAGGGAGGAAGGGTGTGTGCAAGGAAGAGTAAAATTGCCCCATTATAGTTGCATTGTTAATATTTTCATAAATACTTAGCGTTTCAATGTTTGAAGATACACTACAATGCAAGATTCAATGGAACAGGAAATGGAGGAAGGGAGGAAGGGTGCGTGCAAGGAAGAGTAAAATTAATACATTATAGTTCCATGATGGAATTTTGACTAATTTATGCGTTTTAAAGATTGAGAATATACACTCATATAGAAATGTGTTCACGGAGGGAGGAAGGGAGGGAGGTAGGGAGGGAAGGAGGTAGAAAGGAAGGGAGGGAGGGAGGGTACTAAACGTTAAAAAGTGAAAAAACTTATGTTTTCTGAGAAATAATGTGACTTCTGAAAATTCTAGGTTTTTCTAGGTTTTTTTTTTCTGGGTGGAAAATTTGGCTTTTTTTTAGGTGGAAAACCTATCATTTTTTCTAGCTTTTTAATTTGGCGTGTCTAGCATTCTTCTTTTTCAAAAATTCGCCGACCTGCAATTAACGTGTGCGACGATGCGCCGCGGTAGAGATCGTTATCGCGCCCAGGAAAGCCATTGCCCGAGGGCACACCAAAGGAACACAGACGAACAAAAGAACAATGAGAATTCTCCAAGCTTCGAGAAAGTTCTGGAACTATGACATCACTGCATATCATGAATGTTAATGAGCACAGTCCCTGTTCTATGAATACTAATGAGCACAATCCATGCATTTGTCCAGGTATATAGCCGGTGCTGGCACAGCTGACGTCACTTCCTGTGCCAGCACCGGCTATATACCCACTACTCGCAGAGCATAATGGAATATGGACTATATATAATATATATATGACATTATGTATGTATATAATATATATATATATATGTGTGTGTGTGTGTGTGTGTGTGGAAACAGGCCGTGAAGTACATGATTTAAGATGATAGAATCAAATGATTTCTGAAAGTACACAAAGCAGTTGTAACGAAACCTTTTTGTCATCTGGCCGTTTCGCTATTAATCTTAATAGCAGTATTTGTACACATTTTGCACAGTAGGTCTACATAGGGCATACATCCCCAGAATAGTTTTAGAACTGAAGGAATAAAAGGAATACTACAAGAAGATTTAATCACTCAATCCCATGACAGACATCAAATATTTCCACACAAATATTTCCATAAAACGGTTACAAATTCGGACAACATCAAGTCAAGATACCTATAATATAATTAGAATGCATGCACAACATGCGAGAATTTATTCTAGGAACGTCATGCCTCTACTAAGCTTATATTCTCTCAAGAATACACATACAGACCCAGACCATAATTTATAATTCATTGCGACAAAATATCTAATCGTAATCTCCAAATTTCTAAAGTGCTACTCAAAAGCCAAGCGTGGGGCACCAGCTTATTCACGAGCACTGCATTGAGTCAAAAGGGTGGTCCATGGTGTCCGGGTCGAGTTAACAAATTTGGTGTTGAAAGCTTATCGAGAAAAGGTGTTTCTTTGGCACAGAGTTTGGCAATAATAGCCAAAAGTGCACTTACATGTAATTCAAATGAAATGGAAAATCTGCTACGAGGAAGTATACGATATTCAGGGCAAAATACTGTTATGCTTCTATGTAAAAGAGGCTATATAAAACTGGGAAACGAAAACAAGAAATAAAAAAACCAAGGGAAAACGAAAAGGCTACAGTGAAAAATTTGAAATTAAAGAAAGGTAGTCAAACCTGTCAACCAGATAGTTTCAGTGAAGAAAAATTTCATCAAAACAGCTGGAAAGCACTAAAAAGATTTTAAAAAACATCAAATTGAAACCCGTCATCAAAATGAAAATTTTCAAGATATCAGAAGACCATCAGAAAATTTAACAGGACCTGGCAAGATAAATTGATATTTGTTTGCTTAGCTGTCCTTCAGCAGCCTCCACTAATGAGAATACTCTGTATTCTGCCAAAAATCTACATCATAGAATAAAACTTAGCGCACTTACTCATTTCAGAGATAAATTCGAGTATATCACGAAAATACACCGAAAACGACCGATTAAAAAAATAAAAGTACTTAGCAGAGTTTTCGTTTTGTTGAAAATCGGAAAATAGAAATATCCAGTATAAAAAATAGCAAAACAGCATCTGACAGAAATGCAAGATTGTAGGCTAACCACAAATGCAGGAAATCCTAAGACTACAACACTACAGAATATATGAACATTTTTAACAGAAACATCTCTGCTCAGTTTTTCAACATACAGCAATTTAAATGATGAGCATGCTATACCAAGCAGCTACAGTATTCGTCTAAATTTTCATGAGATTTTCCAATATTTATTTGCAATTTTGTCTTGATCAATTTTTTGCCAACAACTCTGAAACTGAATGCAAATGAAACCCGTGACAGTTGACACTGTTCAAAGATAATCACATTAGATAGTTCAAAGATAATCACTGTTCAAAGATAATCACATTAGATAGTAGAAATGCAAACAACAGAGCCACACAGATGTGTATATATTATCCGTCATGACTGCACTCTTGCTGTTGCTATCTCTTCATGCCCACTGTTGCCCAGCAGTATTCAACTTCTTACAAAGCATAAATAGAGCTACATAAATGTCAACATAATATATAATGACTCAAAGTCATTGCAGACATCGCTTATAACTAACATTGTGTAAAGAAACCAGAGGTTACATGTTAACCAACAGGAATTAAATCAATACTGTGACGCCACAATTTCAGTTCATGTATCATTACTCACATAGCATGGCACGTGAAATGTCAGCAATTCATTCTTCCTAGCTATGACGTATGAGGGTGGATGGCCAGCACTCTCCCTCACCGTCTAAGCCTTCCACTGACAATGTTCACAGTCAGTGTGTTCATTAGTGCTGAGCTTGCTACGAAGTAAAAGCAAAGATATTAGAGTCGTAGACTAAGATGTGACACCTCCTATCTCCGCTGTATATTTGGTCTGGGTGGTGGTCAAAGCACACAAACCGTGGCGCCACGTTGTGACGGGGTTGATGGCTCCTAGCAACCGCCCTAGTAACCATAGACGCCATGGGCAAAATGGATAAATATATACGCCAACGATTGGACAATTGCAGCCTCCGTAAACTAACATAATTATTTAAACTGCACATTAAATATGATGAGTAATAATAACCATTATACACTAATGTATTTTATTAGAAGGTTTATGTTTAAAACGTGCGACTCTTACAGGCATCTGGACAATGCTATTTCGTTCTATTTATAGCGCTAAAAACCCGTCACAAGGTAGGTGAGGCGACCATTAAGGTACATTATGATACATTATGTGGCGCATCTTAGTCTACGACTCTAATATCTTTGGTAAAAGTGGTAATAAGTCATACAAATCTGAATATGGGCAACACAGTAAGAGAGGTCATCCATATATAATGTACGCCAAAATAATATTTTCGACACTCCTCCCCCTGTTGCAACTTGCACATTTTGTGCAACCCGCCATACATAATTAAAAAATAAGCTTCTCTAACGATCCCTTTACAAAAGTGAATTAGCTAAAATCATCTATATAAACCCATTATTCCTCCAGTTCATGAATCAAAATTTTTACTCTTTGGATCCACACACTCACAACCTTGTAATTCCACATCCTGACCTTCTCACACGAAAGGGTTTCAATACAAGACTACATACTTTATTTTTCCATAGTATTATTTTTTCAAACATCATAATTGCTAGCTAGAATTTGCAACTGTTTTGGTTTACTGTTCTAGATCGGAACACAATCTAATTACAAATTTATAATGTAGTCAATTATTTAATTTAATATAAATTTAATTATTATTTAATAATCTAATAACAAATTTATAATGTAATCAAATGCCATCGGACGACTATAGGATAATACAGTTATAAAGATTCTATCTTGAACGTCATCATTAGAAATCTATTGTGCGTACGTACATTTTACCGAGAAACCTTCTTCAATCGCTGCACACACCTGAACACAATCACAAAAATCTGGTGACCCCTCCCTGTGTACGTAACATATGGACAACCCCCGACTGCTCTCCTGTCAGACATTTTTTGTTTGCACAAGTATTACACACACAAACATCACTGGTGTGTAGAGACACTTCTTACCTTCAGAAGTGCGTACAACCAGTGGGAAGGCGTACAAAGCAACATTCACATATAAATATATACGCAGAAAATATCCATACGCCAAACAGCTCTACTACACAGATCATAAGTTGCGTCACACATAATAATCAACGATACATGATTAAACACCTATTCAACTACAGCAACTGAAAGCAGCCAATCATTTACAGCAACCGAAGCAACCAATCGCAGGCTTGTTGAAGACGAATTAGCCAATGGCAAACTTACCAAATATAAACTAACCAATAGCAGTTATTGTGCAAAAAATTAGCCAATTATTGCAGACCTACCGAATTTAAACCAGTAAATTAGAGGCCTCCTGGTTATAAACTAGATAATGATAGATTGGCTAAACAATAATCTAGCCAATAGTTGTCTAACCTACAAAAAAATAAACCAATGGCATGCTCTCACTATATAAACTAGCCAATGACAACCCAACTGAAAACGAATGAGCCAATCATAGCAAGACTTGCTGAAAATGAACTAGCCAATAAGCAACGACTGTCTAATAAAAAATAAACTAGCAAATGAATACCATACAGGCATACACTGATTTGAATACACAGTCAGTCTGAACTTTGTTTCAATTTGTGCTGTCAAATTATATGCTCATCTCAAACTGCAAGCAACAAGTATTTCTTTCGTCTAAACTTCAAACAGCCCACGAAACAATTCAAAATCTCACAGGCAAGACTTCGCTACCTACACAAAAACCATCAACTACATGGCTCCACAGATGATTTGATTTCTTTCACATACTACCATGTCAGAAAACTTGACAAATCACAGACAACACATAGTCATGCCTAGTTTTCCTACCAACACAGACTACCGTAATTGCAATCCACTCTCACAGACCAATGACAACCTACAAAGCAATGCAGCTAACCTATCACAGCGCACCATACAACCAACAACTAACCAATTACAACGCACTGAAAAACTGAAGCTAACCAATCAAAACTGCATGAACTGATATTAACATTGTTAATAGTCAAGTCCCACATGCCTTCAAAAGTCTAATCCTCAATTCCTGCCCTGAAGTATCTGGTTACTCCCACCATCCACTTCATTCATCCAAAAGACTAGACCTCTTGGTTCCTCCCTCTAGAACTGCTATGACTCAGTCTCGATCATATGCCTCAATTGGTCCTTCTCTTTGGAAAGCGCTTTCTCCATCTGTTCGCTCTACAATTCTATCTGGCATCTCTCGTCTTCCTTCGCTCTACTCAAAACCTGCCTCTTCTCGCGAAGCCTTTCACACTGGGAGCGCTTCTCAACAAAGCTACTAGAGGAGCTTTACAAATGTTCATACAATACAACACAACATGGAGTCCATTTCACCTCCTGATGGTGGCCAAATTCAGAACTGTGTATCTTGTGCCAGCCAAGCACACGGTCCGTAGACGGGGACCTCGTACAGCGACAGCGTGACGTCTGTTCAAACAAGCAGACCTGGTGAAGGATCTCACTCGATCAATTCATTGCGCAAAAAAAGATTAGCGTCGACGTCATACATGGCAGCCATACAAAAATGCGGACATTTACATTTTACGCAAACGCTATGAAAGTGACTGCACTGTTCATCAGCCAATTTGATTTAGAAAATACAACGCGTCACGATAAAAAATAATCCACGAAGGCAGTTGACGACAGTTGGCCTTTTCACAAATCACGATCACTACAACCATTTTGAATCTCTTCAACATTTTATGCTACAAGCACCAAAAAATACGTCTCTTAAGAGAGAGATATACATGTAGATAGCGATTCAGGCAGAAGAGTAATTGTGACGACTATTTATTATCGTTACTTTTCACTGCCAATAAATTGCTGGAAAGAAACAATGTCAAATAATAATAATAAAGACGAAATTGACGAAAACTATGTTTGGATCGTATCGGATAATATAATCAGAAACAGTAAAAACAGACGAGTGTTTTAGGTGCTGAGGGTACAACCCTTCCGGCTCTTCTTTAACCCCCTCCCATCAGCTAAGCTACTGAAAAGATGTCTGGATCAGGAAACCAAAATCCTTCATCAGTTGTCAGTTTTTCATTAACAATAGATTTCCTATTTTCTTTCCTTTCTGCCCTTTGATAGCCTGTAAAATTGTCAACCCCTCCCTCTTTTAACAAGTACCAAACACAATGGACACGGGGCGGATCCAGGGGGGCCAATCCGGCCATGCCCCCCCATTTAAAAATGCCAAGGGATGTGGCCCCCATTCGACTTGAAATTAGCAATATGAATAGGGTCATGGCATATTGGCCCCTTACAAAATTGCATGGGACGTGGCCCCCCCATTCGGTTTTCGACTGGAGGACTAAAAAAAGTCATCAACTTTTTGGCGGATGAAAGGTACCTTTTTCCTCAGCGAAAGACAAGACCGATGACTAAAAAAAAGGTCATCAACTTTTTGGCGACCAATGACGAAATATTTTTTTGTCCCTCCAAGACCCAAGATTTGCCCCCCCCTTCGAACAGTTCTGGATCCGCCACTGAATGTAAATCACATGAATCTTACGAACAATGGTCGATAACCCTGTCATTAAAAATATAATGTAAACCAAAATGTAATTAAGTTTCTAAAGTAATTCAGTTTTTTAATGTAACTCAATTTTAATTCAATTCAGTTGTAACTCTAATTCGCTTTTAATGCAACATTCAGCTTTTAATGTAACTCAATACATTTCATGATTCAACGATAGAAGACCAGTCACGTTTAAAAGCTAACCATTCCAATGCTTCTATCCGGGTACTAACACAATGTTGACAGTACACATAAACAACGAAGTAAGCAAACAGCAACATAATCATGAATTCACGCACAGACAGATTTCGTTTCACATTGAAGAACCAAAACTTCAACGCAACACAGAACAAAACTCACAAAAAAACTCGATCAATTATTTCACAGGAATGAACCAATTAAATGAGACCAGTATTTCAGAATGTAATCCAGAAGCACGACGAATAAACTGAGACCATCGGAATTCAGAATGTACTTCGTAAATGCAACCAGTTGACTCAAGAAAAACGTTTCACAACATCGAAACCTCAGTCGATATCAGCACCCGTAAAGTAAGGCGATGTATAATCGAGATCCTCACGGTACCCAAGAAATTAGTCGGGGAACCCCGCTAGATCACAGGTGTTCAGTCACAACCAAGTCAAAAGACACGGAAGGTCAAGACAGGTTCAAGGGTTAAGAAGGCAGATGGCCAAAGTGGATGGTGCTTAGAATTGAAGTGGCATGAGGGTTAAATGGGAACGGCATGGCATCGGGGTAGGATTTGTGGTAAAGAGTATTGCAGTTTTAGTGAAAGACCTGAGCAAAGATAGTAATAGGTGAAGTTTCGTCAATTATTGAGGATGGGCCAATTGTTGAGGTTTTTGTGAGTAATTGAGGTTTTTGTAAGTAATTGAGGTTTTTGTGAGTTATTGAGGTTTTTGTGAGTTATTGAGGTTTTTGTGAGTAATTGAGGTTTTTGTGAGTAATTGAGGTTTTTGTGAGTTATTGAGGTTTTTGTGAGTAATTGAGGTTTTTGTGAGTAATTGAGGTTTTTGTGAGTAATTGAGGTTTTTGTGAGTAATTGAGGTTTTTGTGAGTAATTGAGGTTTTTGTGAGTTATTGAGGTTTTTGTGAGTTATTGAGGTTTTTGTGAGTAATTGAGGTTTTTGTGAGTAATTGAGGTTTTTGTGAATAATTGAGGTTTTTGTGAGTTATTTAGGTTTTTGTGAGTTATTGAGGTTTTTGTGAGATATTGAGGTTTTTGTGAGTAATTGAGGTTTTTGTGAGTAATTGAGGTTTTTGTGAGTTATTGAGGTTTTTGTGAGTTATTGAGGATTTTGTGAGTAATTGAGGTTTTTGTGAGTAATTGAGGTATTTGTGAGTAATTGAGGTTTTTGTGAGTTATTGAGGTTTTTGTGAGTAATTGAGGTTTTTGTGAGTTATTGAGGTTTTTGTGAGTTACTGAAGTTTTTGTGAGTTACTGATGTTTCGGCGAATTATGAAGGTTTTATCGAGTAATTGGTTTGGTGAATCATTAATGCAATGATGAGTTATTGAGTATTAAGGCTTTGGCGAGTTATTGAAGTTCTCGTGAACTACTGGTGAGCTGCTGTCACTCAAGATGGAAGTAATTAACCCAACTGATTTTTTTAAAATTCAATTTATTTATTGAACCCATAAAACGAATTGAATTGAAAAAAAAATCAGTTGGGTTAGTTACTTCGATCAAGGACATTAAAATTAAAGACTTAAGGAACCATTAGAGCCAAATGTACATTTTTCAAACCAGGTGAGTAAGCAACTAAACAAATGGAAACAGCAGATTGCAGCACTTGGCTAAAAATCTAGAAACTCGTATTGACAGGCCATGACTATAATTTTAAATAAAAACAAGAAATACAGTACAATAGATTTTGGCAACCAGCACAAATATAGATACTCATCAGCATTTGAGAACACGTTACAATGCAGTCGCATTATATCACGTTTTTTCCCCATAATTGACCTTATTTTCAGATCCACGACCTTTATCCTGTTACAACAGAATTCGCCTCATAGCAAAACTTTTGTTGAGGCTGCCACGCAAAATAAAGGAAAACAAACCAGCATCGTTTCTGTTCAATTAGGGCCCCCAGAAATTTGCGCCAAGAAACTGAAAAAATTGCGCACCAAAGATGAAAAATTTGCGCCAATTTTGCGCAAGTTAAAAAATGATAATTTTCGATTTTTTTCCATTAAATCGGTGTACCAAAGTATCTAGCAGCGTTTTTGTCACTTAATGTAAAGCTTTGGCGTTCTAGAAATTAGAAAATCAAGCAAAAAATGCAGTTATAAAGTTCCTATAGATCTAACCATAAGATTAATGTATTCAGACGATTGCAAAAAATTTTTATTTTGTAAAACTTACGCCCACCGCAATCTACGCTCATTACAAATAGGCCTACAACTTCAAGATGGTATTATTTATTAATATCATATACCTATATTATAATGAATCACCAAGTTACACAATGTGCTGAATAGTAGCCTTCCGTCTTTGTCTGCACGCCTGACGCCCATAGATTAAATGCGATCGCTCTGTCATAAGTACGCGACGCTGCCGTGTGACCGCTTTGAGAAACTTCGTCTAACATATTTTATTGTATGGCCGTGAAGTTCTGAAATTTTTATACTTTAAGTTTGGTACATTGCTACTAAAAATAACGACCTTTAACTAAAATTTCCAATAAAATTTCATCCCATTCTGCGGCCGCCATTTTGATTATCGCCCATCGGTTTCGTTGCTATGTTTAACTGCCGCGCGCCGCAGTGATATTTTAAGTCAATCAAAACCCAATTTAGATAAATGAGCAAGATTTTGTCAAAAATTGCGCTAAAATCGCGCGGATTGGCAATTGTTGCGCTGTTGCGCGAAACCTGGAAATTTGCGCTAAATTTGCGCTGCGCAAGATCGCGAATTTCTGGGGGCCCTATTCAATACACCAAAGAAAATTTTGTTTACACGGAGAAGAAAATAAAGAAAACTTAAAGGAAAATGGCAGCAGTGCAGTTTTTAAATCTAGAAAAACTCAACTTCCAACGGAATCCATAACCCAGACCTACAATTTTGAACAGTGCTGCTCAATTTACATACCCAGAGCTATGCCAGGACCAACCTCTTCAGATCTCTCTGACAGTCATGTTCACAGAGCCTCATTAAAGTCTAGGTACAATGTGGTACATACAGAACCGCAGAAACACACACGGAAGGTTACGCATCACCCGAACGGTACAACGACTCTTCTGAAAACATGGAACAATCAAATCACGTCGTACAAACGCAACGAGAGGTTAAAGCTCGATGATGTCGTCGTGTGCTCTAAGCCGAAGGTGACGGCTGCTTTTCAACAAGTTCAGTCCCATCGACGGCGTCGGCCGCAGGTCGCGAACGACCGCGATTCAGCTTCTCAATTCGAGAGCTCGAAGTCTTGACAAACTCCTACGGAATGATACAACACAGATGAATTATTCATTCGTTCATTCAAGTATTTATATAGCACCGCTTCAAGAAAACTACTCAGAGGTGCTCCTGACTCTAACACGGCCACAAAGAACAGTTTTCAAGTGCTTATAGAATGTGTCAGAAAGTGACCTAGGGCACAAGTGCAGCTCAAGAGGGAGGACATTATTCAATACTGCCGGGCCAACTACAGAAAACAGCTCGGCTTTGCATGATGGCAGCATGAGAAAACAGCACTGAGAGCCTAAGAACACCCCTTCTCACTGAATGAGAGGTACCTACCATGAGAGCAAAGATGACAGAGAAGTACCTACCATAAAAGTAAAGATGATAGGAGAGGTACGTACCATGAGAGAGGCGTTCATGAAATATTCGCGTCCTGGTGTACCATCGTTCATCTGACAATCCTCGCAGAAGCAGAGAAGAAGTGCATCAACGACCATCTAACAACAACAACCACAGCAACAGCAAACCATCAAATCAATGCTCAGCTACAGCAGCAGAACTCAACAGTGCCATAGCACAATTCAGACAAACATGTAGCAAAGACCAATTAAAAGGTAGCAGAGCGTAATTTCACAAGTAGCATAGTTTGATTCACAAGTAGCAGAGCGCAATTTCCAAAGTTGCAATGCATAATTCAAAGGTAGCCTACATCTAACAAAGTCTTATTCAGATGTAACAAACTGTAACGTCGTTTGAATCTTACACACACTATTTTCAATTACCTGTGCAGTGTACATTTGTGTACAGCATACATCTGTCACCTGGAAATCTCTCTTTTTCATCCATTTTCGTTCCATGCCTCTGCTCCCAGGGAATGGAACAGACGTCCGCTTTTGCCTCGTATCTCAAATTCACCTTCACTTCCTTCCTTTAAACAGTGGCTCAAAATCACTATTTCTCCTTGGCTTTCAAGCACATGGATCTCTAACTTCATCTTCCACTGGTGCTGACTATTCGTGCCTCAGATTCATATTTCGGTGTGACCTTGCATGCATCACAGATTCAATTAATAGTAAAGTCCATCCAGTTCCATGTGGAACACAGTGAGGCGCTCATCTCCTTTTCAATGGCCTTGAGCCAGCAATGGATGAATCCCAAGGTCCTGGACACGGGGCCAGTGTTTCGCAGGGCTGGCCATTTACTTTCCAGCTTGCGCCGGTAACAAATTATACTGCTTGGTGACAGAGGCACGTGTGCACAAACAACTTGCCCAAGATCGTTGCCCAGAGTCGAACCTGCAACCACCTGCTCTGTGAGCAAGCGCATTACCAGTGATGTAGGACTCGAGTCCGGCAAAAGACTCGAGTCCGACTCGAGACCGATTTTCTGCGGTCTCGGACTAGGACTCGGACAGTCAGGACTCGGACTTGGACTCGGAGCCCTGGACTCGAAATTTGACTCGGTGACTCGGTTTCCGAGTCACGAATTCTCCATGGAACAGGCCACAACCTGTATTGCCACAACCAATTCAGGCATTTCGTCTGCTTTGTTCATCACTCAACTCAAACAAAAGAGCCTTGTAGCCTACAGGAACGTCCGTTAAACAACCTTACATTGAAGTAATGGGACGGATGACTGGGCACCGCTGACCACAGGGCAAGCGAAGTTGGATAAGACAAATGAGAATAAAGGTTGAATGTGTCTATTGGCTATTTGTGGCTGGTGGCTATTAGAACTTCTCTAATCTTGGAACCGGGCGCAGAGGTTTGTTTAAATCTCCATTAATAGATCAGATAGGCCTACTATACAATTACTGGTCGATTGCAATGTGCAGGCAGTGTCGTAGCACTTCGTTGGTCTGTGTTGGGGTATTGGAGGTCAGATGATATTGACACAGTGGATGAACCCCATTTCCCCAAACCACAGACTCCGAACATTTAGGCTACTTTAAAAGCAAAGGGTGGCAGTTTTGATCGCAAATCTCAACATAAGAGACTCCTCAAGTGCGCCTGTTGAACTTGTTTGGCAGTGGAAAAATTTGTAGCCTATCCATTCCATTTCGCCAGATTATGGAAAAAACTTTATGAAATTCAGTATTTTTAATTAAAGTTCAATTTGGATAAATTATAATAATTATTTTCCATATACGGTAACAGTATGATATTTTTCTACGCCATAATAGGCCTGTTGAATGCTTCAGTGGATCTTGGTGTTACTGGACTCGGACTTGATCCTTAGTGACTCGGACTCAAACCCCTTTGGACTCGGACTCGACTCGGCTTAGCTGGACTCGGTCTCGGCTCAGGTGGACTCGACTACATCACTGCGCATTACCAATAGGCCGCCAAGTCGCACAGATTCAATTAATAACAATAATTAATATTAACATCATTATTATTTTTATTTCTTACAGATTTAGTTAATAATAGCAGCAATAATAAGAAAAAAAATTCTCATAAGAACAGTCAGGCACCTCTGATTTAAAAAACGCTCAGAATAGGAGAGCATTCTCTTTTAGTTGGGAGTGCCTCAGAGAGGCTCAGAGTATAAATCTTGAAGTGGCACTATATAGCCAATGAGAGAAATAAAATTAAAATAAACTCTAACCCTTCCTGAGGCAGCCCTGGGCATGAATTGCCAGCGACTTCATTTTCTCAGCCCTGGCATACGTGGCATGTGACCAGTCCTCTCACCCATCATCTCATCCTTTCACCAACAGTGTACGGTCAGTGTACTCATTACAGCTGAGTTTGCTAGGGAGCGACTGTGGGTGGAGCAGAAATCTCAAACCAAATTTCTGCCCTGGTGAGAACTAAACCCTGACCTCTCTATTGACAGTTCAGTACACTAACCCCCTACACTACTGAGCCCCAGTCTAAAATACTTCAAAAATCAAAACCAAACACAATATCTCAAGTATCCAAATGCAAATCACTATCTAGAGCAAGTGACCTGGGAAAAACAAGCGGCTCCTTCAAACGAACTTATAAATCTGATCTGGTAAAATTGATGAGCAACACGCGATACTTGCCTCGTAGATGGAGAGGAAGCAGTGTGCGATGAGAAAGCTGAATATGCTGATCAGAAACACAGGAATTGCAAAGTAATGAAGGCCAGGAATACTCTACAATGTCACAGCACAACATGCCAGATTAAATACATGAGTACGTAATGTAATGTAATTTATTTAGTAATTTCTACAGTGCTGCTCAC
This sequence comes from Lumbricus rubellus, assembly GCA_945859605.1. Taxonomy (NCBI): domain Eukaryota; kingdom Metazoa; phylum Annelida; class Clitellata; order Crassiclitellata; family Lumbricidae; genus Lumbricus; species Lumbricus rubellus. The sequence goes on from OX243812.1 coordinate 59,767,925, forward strand.
AGCCATGACCACTCAGTAGCGCTCCCAGTGTGAGAATGCCAAGAGAAAAACTGGTCTTACGAAGACAGAGATATGTAGATAGCAATCGAGAAAGAAGAGTCCCATGTAGACTGGATGGAAGGGAATTCCATAAGGAGGGCCCAATGATGGTAAAATATCAAGTTTCAACAATAGTGTAAGTATAACAGAGTAAGTACCATATATTCTCTATTTATCCAAAAGCATAACTGCGCTCTGGTTTAAATGAAATTTACATGAAACATTCGATTGTTTTCTAACAGATTTATCTCTATAGATCTATCAAATGTTTGGAAAAATATACCCATCATACATTCGTCAATAACCGCTACATGGTTTTATATTTCTAAGAAAAAAATCGGGGTCTTTATCCAATTCAACAAATCACTTGATGCTTGCTTTCTATTCATTGTACACATGTGTTAGTTAAGTTATGTTAGAAATCTATTAAATCAGTTTTTTCCCCACTGATATGAGGATCGATCGATTGATACCTTCATCCAGACGACTGCGATGGAGCAAGTGGCGGCCATTACTCCGATCTTTCCAAGAAACAGAACGAAGGCTCCGATGCTGTTGATGGCCGCGACACGAAGTACGTTGCTTGTTATGATACCAAACGCCTGCAGATTTAATCATTTAATAATATTATTAATAATAATAAAAATAATAATAATCATAATAATCTTCTTTCGATTTCAAACTGAAACAACATAGATTGATTACAGTTCATAGTATGAACGCATGATAACAAGTTATTACAGAAGTAGAATCTAATTGTCTGGCAGCCATGCAAGGTGCTCATTGTGTCCGACTGCTCATCTTACCAACACTATTTGCCGAATGAAAGATCGTGTAATCAAAATAAAACGCAGATTAACATGCGAAAATGTTACTACGCCTCTGTCTCTGTTTCTCACAGATTTTTTCCATTTCACTCACTTTTTCATTAAATAAATTACCTAAATCAGGTTCTCACTGTCTATTCCTGTCTGCCTTTTCTCTCCCATACCCTAGAGCTCACTCTGTCGGTTTGTCTGATTCTCTCACACACAAATATTTTCAACAAATGACAATAGAATAGGAAAACATCTTAGAATGTAAACAAAATCTACAGCTGGGTCATTCCAGGTCAAATCATCACAGTGTTTCTGCATAACACAGCCAAGCCAAAAATTGGCAAAAAAATTTGATTCTTATGCTGAGCAGCACAGGCGTCTGAAAAGTATATCATTTTCTGTGGTCTTCCGATCTGAATTGTAGTGCCATATATCCAGACTATATGTTATCTTTGTATCAAGGTTTTTTCAGTACTAAGAAAACAGTGAAAATTTCAGCGTTTTGTGCTGCCATACTAACAAATTTATTCAATTTGCTTTCTTCATATTTTTCAAGCAGTCACGAGTCCAGAATTGCACATGTGCTACAATCAGAGTCTGTTGATGTTCAACAGTCTTTCGATAACTGACCATAAAGTATTGAAATTTGCAGACATTAAGGGTTACATCACTGCAAAGTATGATGGCCACTGGTGACTTGGCCGTGTTATGCAGACATCTGCTGAACGCACTGAAGTGCATGGAAATAAACTATCTGCATCCCTGTGGGCCTTCTCCTTTTCATTATCCTCATACAAGTGATCTACTGATTATATATCTTGTGTGGATGTGCTGACAGCAGGACTTCAGCTAACGACAAGCACTGAGAGGGCAAATACGCTGAGTGCCCATGAGATGCAAGCTGCCACAAATATAGCCCTGGAAAAACAGAATATATAGCTTGGCTTGAAACTGAGAAGACTGAATTGTGATCTGACAGAGCTCTGAATTGTCTTTTTCATTAAAAATCATATTTTGTAACTGTCAACGACTTAATTTGAGATGTGTACTTTCATTCATCACGCAATTCGCGCCCTTGGTGACCATTGAAAAAATCATAACAAACAAACTACTGGAGTTCCCAACCTGAAATTTTCAACAACTCTTTAGAACAGTGTGATCTTTGAATGGTAAAAAGGTCATAAAATTTGGAGAGTACTAAGTGACCTTGTTCAGGGTTAATAGGTTATAGATGCTCACATTTAAAAAAAACTAAAAATAACTATTTCTAGCTACCTTGCCCAAATAGAGCATTCATTCAGCTTTAATTTGGTACCTTACTTTTGTTTCTAGGTGCAAAAGGAGCTGAGATACAGCAGTTTAAACCTCGTCCGGTCCGTATAAATCGGGTCATTTGGGTCGACCTTCGATGACCCATATCTCGGATATCGGTTGACCAAAAAATTAAAAATTTTGGTTTTGAGCGTTTCTCATTGGGTTCTACCATCTTGCCAAACTTCATCAAAATCGGAGATGATGATTCAGATTTTAATTTAAAATTGTGTTGATTCTGGAATGCCCCAGCTATAGAAATAGAGAAATAAATAAATCAAGGAAAATCATTTTGCAGAGGTCAAATCAGATCCACAATCACCATGGAAGCTGGAAAAAAACTTCGCTGCTGCTCTTAATGCAGTAACTATAAATTACACGATAGCTCAGGACATCAAATACCAATTATACCTTGATGTTTTTACATATAAAGACATCAATTGGTAAAATCTAAGAACGGCAGCATAGTTGACAGTTTCTATACACCATTTATAGTAAATTGAAACCTCATAAAATCTAATAGATCTTCAAAATGATATAAAACAGACATTTAGTGCATGCCAATCAGCACAATCAAATAATAAATAACCAAAGAACTTTTTCATAATGTCCTAGCAGTAGTGCCAAAAGCATCAGCCACTGACTACTATCCTTGTGTTAGTTGTAAGTCAGTGGTCAGGAATTGCTTAGAGCTACGTCTACACCCTCAAACACTACCACAATCCTTCCTCACTAAACTTAAAACTGTTCTTTTTGAGTGCCTTGCAGTCAGAAGTGCCTCTGAATAGTTTCCTTGAAGTTGAAGGAGCGCTATATAAGTTTTCGAATGAATGAATGTGAGGCGCCCTTGTGGAGGCATGGCCATGTTACAACGCCATACATATTGCAACCGTCATTATTATTATTATTTTTTTTATTATTATTGTTATCTACAATGTAGAAAATTAGTAAATGAAACCATTACCTTCACAGCAGCGGCACAAAAATTCTTTCCATCAATTGCTACAGCAAAAAAAATCTATTAACAAGCGAATTCGTGAAGAAGAAGTACCCAAGGCTAGCCCTGATAGATAGCAATCTCATTTGCTCAGCCTCGGCATACGAGGGTGGGTAGCCAGTTCTCTCCCTCACTGTCTCATCTTTCCACTGACAGTGAGTGCACTCATAATAATAGCAAAGTTGGTTAAGGACATACGTGAGGCAGAAATCTCAACCAACATTTCTGGCAAGGATTCAACGCCTAAATTCTTGTGTGACAGTCGAGTACAAGCTAAAAGGTTTCCAGTGAATTAAACTATTACAAATGAAAGAGATGAGTAGACTTGATTCATTTCGACCTGACGTTGCACATGTTACAAATTTATTTAGCAATAATAATAATAATTTAAACATGAAAAGCGTTGCAATGATAACTCCTAAACAGTTTCGTAAGATCGTCGTCTCCAAATTTCTGAAGTACTACACGAAAGCTAAGTGCAGGGGACAACCTTATTCATGAGTGATACACCATGCCAAAGGGGTTGTCCACAGATGCTATAGAATGTCATGATCAGCCATGTGAAAAGCAGCAATAACATCAAAGAGTATCAAAAGATTGAGCCCAAATTTCTCAGCAGTAGAATAGACGTCAGGAAGCACAGATAGCTCAAGCGAATTTCAATAGAATGGCTAGAAAGTTCAGGATAAGGAAGAAGCAAGTCTTCCAAGAGTCTTGTACAGTAACAAAACTTTGGAAATCGGGCAGTAGTTTCGGCAGAGGTCAGTAGCAGCAATTTAAGGCATATCGAAAACACAAGCTAACTAATAATTACGAATAGATAATACCGTTATTAATAAAGCAAAACAGACAGAATTCTGTATTTAAGCCGCCTCACCGATAATTGTGTATGCATTCTGGTTGAGAAACTTGAGAACCTTCTCGAGACAAAAAAGACAACAGATGCAACAGCGAAGACAACACTTGGCGCACGCGTTCTGACTGCCTTCGCACCTGACAACAACAACGACAACAAGACATGCAACAACAAAATAACTCGCAAGCATTCAAATCTATAGCATGAGTCAGACGGTCTATCCATTAAAGGTTCGCGAACAGAATGCTTAAGTGATAAAAAATTTTTACAAAATGTTCTCATGCGAATTTCTAGCCCACTGCAACTATTTTCCGCTCACAATTTACTTTAGATTAAAAAAGATATTTTAAATTATTTCGATGTGACAACATTCAAAATGGTTAAAATCCAGGTGAAGCTCATGATCTCTCATCCAATACGACGTTCAAGGCTGAATGCGCAAATAATGAGAGCGGCCTAAATATTCAAATCAAGGGCATTTGAAAAGCAATTCACGGTTTCTCTAACAAGTCAAAAGACGTCATCTAGCTATGTTGGTAAGAGGCTCGCTCGTTAGTATTCTAAACTAATTTCTTGGTATTTTAGCATTAATTTCATTTATTTTAACTAACTGGCATCAAAATTACATTGATCAGTGTTCTAAGAAGTTCCTGACATTTTGGCGTTCATTAACTCACCCATTAAATTTATATAGCACCTCTCGAGGAAATCTACTCAGGAGCACTCCCATCCACAGTCAATAACGATGAGATTTGAGTGACTCAAAAAAGAACAGGCAAAATCAGGAGCACTCCCATCCACAGTCAATAACGATGAGATTTGAGTGACTCAAAAAAGAACAGGCAAGTTTAACTAAGGCATCAGATTCAATAATCAATTGCAAGTCTAATTCATTTATTCATTATGGAACTTTATTTAGCAGCCCTTCAAGGTACTACTCAGGAGCACACCTGACCCAACCCTGGCCGTAAAGGAAGGTTTTAAGGCTGCAATAAAATACATTTGAGCAAACCATAGGCATAAGGTGCATAGACACTGGGAGCCCATCCAGATGGTGGGTCCCACAATCAGAAAGGCTCGGTGCTGAAAAATAAATCCCATCTAATTCAACTACCCATAAAGATACAACGACCAGATTTTACCATTCCAACATAATTTCCCTGCATTTGTACTCACTTGCTCTGTATGTACATGAGGATGTATCTTGGTATCTTGACGAGAGTGATGATGAGTGATCCAAATGCAACGGATCCGATGTGATGCAGAATCAGGTGACAGATGGACTTTCCGATCGGACAATCAAGTGCATTCTTGTTCCTGAAAATCAAATGCACACACAACTCCACTGAGACCTCAGACAAAATACCATAAACAAATTACTACGAAACTACATACTTTAAAATCTGTGTCAGCTTTGCATACCCCGTTCCGCTTGCACGGTCCGCCACGCACTGCGCTTTGCTGTCCATGGTGACTTGAAGGTCCCTTTCACCTGCTCTTCAACAATGCACAGCCATTCCTTCTTTGTGATTGTCAAACGACCTGGAATGGGCTTCCCATGACTATACGACACCTCCCAAACTGTTCACAGTTTAGTTGGTGAACTGTTGAAGCTCTTGTCACTTGGCCTTGGCCAGTAGCACCTCTGAGTAGCAACCTTGAAGGGATGCCACATAAATTCTAAAATTCATTGATTGAAATCTAAAAACTACAAAGAAAAAGTACTCACTACAAAAAACACACACAGTTATCAACACACGTATAACATTGTATACACCATGTGAGAAATGGATAATTAATATGCTGGCAAAACAAAACCCTGGGGCAAGGCAAGGGTAATGGAAAACTCTGACATGAAGAGCACACTCCCAAAGGTTCGCTCAACCTTCCATTCAACAGATGGCTCTGGCAAAAGGATGTGATGGACGCCGTGCATGGCTGCCAGACAGTTAAATTTGACGCCTGCAAAAACTTGTGATCATCCGTTCATACTAAGAATTGTAATCACACAGCGTCGTATCAATCTGAAATCAAACGAAGATTACTATGGAAACGGAATCTGCTCTGGCTTACACGGAAAAGTACCAGAGAGCGACCGCGCCTGCGATGACAAACTGTTGGCAGGCAAGAATGAACTCCGCAGTCCAGATGAGTCCGATGAGATGGATCCACCAGAAGTGCTTCGCCAGACCCTCTGGAACGTACTCGACAGCCACAAATCCCTTCGTGTAATTCGCCACAGGCGCACCTACAACGTCACACCAGGCATTGACGTTGTACATGTTATCATAAGTGCAACCTTAAATATAAAAGTGAAAGTAATCATAACTGTAAATGTAATCATAATGTAATCATAAATGTAACCATAGACGTAATCATAAATGTAATCATAAATGTAAATGTGAAAGTAATCATAACTGTAAATGAGATCACAAACATACCTAATTACTCATTTTGAATTAATAAACGATTATCATCGTAATTACCATCGTTAATATTATCATGAAACATCTACACTAAACATGTACCATGCCATGTAACAACAGACCTAAAACAGATGTAACGTAAAGTATCCAAAAACCATAAGCAGACTGGATCAGAAAGCAGCATCAAGAGCACGCACATACCCATCGTAGCGATGTACGCCAAGATTGTAATCCAGTAGATGAAGAAAGCGAAGAGGATGAGGAACGTCCAAAGTGGCTGGATGAGAAGAAGTGGCATCGCAACCAGACACTTCCCGGCTTCGTGGAAGAGGGCGACGACAAGCGAGATCCTCTTACGCATCACGAACAAGATCAGCAGAAGAATCACCTGCGTAACGTAAAGTAATTGCTCGTTAATTAAAGCAGCAGGAGAGACTCAGAGAGAGCATCATATAAATAACTTTGTCCTCACTCAGTTTCCTCCCACCGTCCACTTCGATCATCCAACAGATTTGACCTCTTGGTTTCTCTCTATAGAACTGCTTTGGCTCAGTCTCGATCATTTGCCTCAATTGGTTCTTCTCTTTGGAATGCACTTTCTGATTCTGTTCGCTCCACAATTCTGTCTGGCAGTCTCTCCTCTTCTCAGAACCTTCTTCTTCTTCTCACAAGGTTTTGCGCACTGGGAGCGCTTCTGAACGGTTCATCCTACTAGAGGCGTTTCATAAAATTTATGCTTAAATACAATGAAATAGAAAATAACAAAACAACTACGTAAGACAGAAATTGCAGACCACACACATTCCACAGATGTAAACAAAAACTAAACAACATACCGGCCATCGATAACACATCGGCAAATTGCATTCCAATGATCTTTGTTTAGTTTAAATTTAAATAAGAAATAATAAAATTAATAATAATAAAAATAGCAATAGTGCAGACAAAGATCAATCTTGGTCCACACACCGTTAGGATACTGGCGATGATTGAGAAGATGAGGAACGCCTTCTCGTTCTCAAGGTCAATCCCCATCACTGGAACATGCAGCATTTCACGATTGTTGTGCTGTTGGTACTCTTGGACGTACGTCCACCACAGAAAACCAGTTCCAACTGGTTGACAAAGACACACACAGACAGTTAGTTGGCATCTAAAAATAATCATAATTAATCAACTCTTGCATGCATAACTGGTTATCATGCATTTGCATTATTTTATGCAATCATATTTCACTTTCTTAGGTTTTTTAAAGACTTCATTCCTCTCTAGAACTCCTTCTCAGGCATTCTGCACTCATCTTCAAAAAGTGTCAGTTGGCCGTGCTAGGGCTAGGAGCACCTCTGAGTAATGCCCTTGAAGAGATGCTACACAAATTATTCTCATAATGAATGAATGAACAATTACTATTATGATATTCATTAAATTTTCATTTCTGCTCAGAAGCAACCATTGGTGCATTACGACAATGGTTGGTGCTACAGGGGCTCACTCAACCTTCCATTCGGCAGATGGCGATGGCAAAATGAGCAGCAGGACTTGATGGAAGCCTTGCATGGCTGCAGATGTTTTAAATTCGACTCCTGCACTAACTTGTGATCATTCTTCCTACTATGAAAATTTGTAATCACTCTACGTTGTGTCCGTTTGAAATTAAACGAAGATTATTATTATTATTATTATTATTTTTTTTTTTTTTTACCCGAGGTATCAATGATCCCTCGGGATTTCAAAAAATTATCCGGAGACTTAAAAAAAATTGTATTCTGGAACGGCTAGAACTCGTCAAGATCAGGCGAAGCAAAGGTGCCTTGGAATGCAATGGCGTTGAAACGTTGGATTAAAATGGCAATGCGCTGGAAAAGATAACTGGTTTCCCTCGTGTCACCGGTTTTACGAGCTAGACAGCGCCCCAACTCTGTGATGAAACATAGACCACTGCTGTTGATTGGTCCAAGAGTCTCAATTGCCAACGGGACAAAGTGGTAGGTTTGTGCAAGTGTGTTGTATTTGGCGCATTTTTTGTCTGCCGCTAATTCGGCTGCGCCGGCTGCTGTTGCTGATGTGGACGGCAGGTAGGATGCGGCCAGAGTGTCAGTTACCGTGACATCCCATATTAGAGCGCGACCCATCCGCCATGGAATAAGAGTTAGACCGTCAGGTCTCTTTCCATCCGCTCTGCTAAGCCCCTGTGGCTCCTTCACTGCTGGGAAGCCAGCGCGAACCAGACTTCGATAGACAAGTTCGTTGAGGCCTGCGTGTCTGGCTACTCTGCCTGGCCCCAAAGAGCAAGAAAGCCCATGAGCGCCATTGGCCTTGACCTGGATATAGATCAATAGATCTGTGCATGATCATATTATTATTATTATTATTATTATTATTATTATTATTATAGAAGTTTATACGATTAAAGTAAGTAAGTGGAGAAGCCACAGAAATTGACTAGATGAACGTGAGGTTGTGAGAAGTTATCTGCTTGCCGAGACTTCCGATGACGGCGAGAATGACGATGAGCCAAACGATGATGGATGCGAGGAATCTCATCATGAGCACCATCAGAAACGCAATCACTAGACGCAAGACAATAACAACAAACATGGAATCAGCACACGAATGGAAGAACAGATGGGTGGATGGAGAGATAGATGGAAGAATGGAAAGATGAACGATAGAGGATTGGATATACCAATAGAAATATAGATCAATAGATCTGTGCATGATCATATAGATGAAAAAGGCATAGATGGTTGGTTGGATAGAAAGATGGATGGATGGGTAAATCAATGAAAGAATGGTGGACAATTAAAATGCACACAAATACAAATTATAAAATCCTTTGCATCTTAAATCTTTGCATTGTCTTCCTGTTCAGCGGGGAATTCATTTCAAACTGGGATTTGTAGTTTATAAAGTTACTGTGAAACGTGGCCAACTATAATTATAAAAACATCAGTTCTTATTCCTTAGACAAAATGAGTTCATCTGGCCATCTAGGTCTGGCCATAATCACGAACTGTTCTTGGCAAACAAGAATCATCAGTCGCTGGACCTAAATATTCGAATCTTCATCCTGTGTAACTTGCGCACTCAGCTCATCATTAGCTCGTGTCATTTTGTCATTTCATTCGCAACTGAAAACTTTCCTTTCAAATTGTTTTATCCACATCAATCCGAGTTGCTGTCCTCAGGACAAATCTTCTAAATATTGACCTGATTGCGGCTTGGCTTTGGAGCACCATAGGTCGATGCCTTGTCCATTAAACAGTTACTAGATACAATCCTATAAAAGTTACTAATTACAGATATATAAAAAGTTACAATGTACTTGCAGTCATACTAGTACTTGTAGCTACTAATCACAGGTATATCATGTGCAAGGTACTAAAATTTACACTCATATTACAAGTTACTTAGGCCTAAAAAAAATGTTGTGTTTCCGGTAACAGAGCTAAAAAAATTGTGTAGGTAGGTCGGAAAATATTTTTATTTTGTAAAATATTTTTATGCAGTGACTATCCGAAAAAGTATACCCCACTAGTCTTTTTTGCACGCTGAAACAAAGTACGTGTTCTAAGCAAGTATGAACTGTTATGTCAATACAAATGTTTAAAAAAATTTTTTTTTTTTTTTTTTTTTTAAATTTTGATTTTTTTTAAAATAAATTTTTTTACAAAAATTCTTGGGTCGCTGCCGTAAAAATGGGTCGGTCGGGTTACCGGAAACACAACAATTTTTTAACGCCTTATTACTTTACGAGTAACTAATTACAGTCATATTAGAAGTAATCAGCTACAGTCAAACTAAAAGCGACTAATAACAGTTACATTACAGCTAGTTAATTACAGCTATATTACATGCAATTACGGTCATATTACAAGTTACTAATTACGGCCACATTACGTAACTACTGTTAGAACACAGAGTAAACATTCAAACAACTCGGTCCCACAAACCACAAACCTACCGTGGCTGTCCAACAAACCAAACGGAACCAAGGGCGGATCCAGGGGGGGCCAATCCGGCCATGCCCCCCCCCCATTTAGAAATTCCCATGTATCGTGGCCCTCCCCAATTTGGTTTCTTGAAACAAGCTTTCGAACACAATGTATATGGTATATTTTGAGGACATTTGGACTGGATGACTAAAAAAGGTCAACTTTTTTGGCAGATAGGAAAGAAAAACTTTTCATGACCCAAGGCCAAGAATTTTTGCCCCCCCCTGTCCAAAGTTTCTGTATCCACCACTGAATGGAACGTACCGACGGCGACACCACAGAGGGCGATGAGCTCCTTCCAGCAGATGTAGATATCGCTGAGAACGCGTCGGAAGAGGTCGTCGAGTTCAAACACCTTGATGAACTTATTCTTGATGTCGATGATGGTGGCAATGTTCATCGTCTTGTTTTCCGTCCGATTGCCGAGACCAAGAAGGTCGGGAACGCAACGATGCAGAACGGAAATGCTACGAAGGTAAACAATAGAACGGAATCCGCATAATTATGGAGGTGACTTTGTGGTTGCACATGAACGCACAGCTATAAGACAGAGCAGGGCTTTCTTGGTTGTGTGTGCCTATGTTTGGAATTGAATCTCCTTTGGCCTGCGTTCCCTGCTTCCACGGGACTTGTCTAACTATTTTTATACACTACTTAAGACTTTTATCTGTGGCTGTGTCTGGTAGTTATTTTAAAGGAACACTATATAGATAGGTAGACAGACAGGTAGACAGACATATGGATAGGCACACAGACATAATATTATAGATAGGCATATAGACAGACAGACAGACAGACAGACAGACAGACAGACAGACAGACAGACAGACAGACAGACAGACAACACCTCAGTCTTCTCAGGTGATAATTCTGGTCTACAGTGCAAACACGCAATGCTATATATTTGCCCAAGACGAAAATCTTGAGAAGGTAAGATGCAGCACTGCTGTTGCAATGTTGCAGCCGACTGCAGTGTTGCATCAACTTTTGCAATGTGCTGTTCTTCTAAACAGTTATTGTCTGAATGATGCTTCATTCATGTTGCATTGTTATTGTGCTTTGTCTTCAGATCTCATGGGTACAGGTCTGCCCACCTTCTGACAGCTCTATCTAATTATTATCTTTCAGAATCTTGAGTCATTAACATACAGTATCAATTCACTCGTCATGCAATTAGTAAAAAACCAAACAGCAGCATAAAAGATGCAAAATTTTCAATGAGGAGACCAAATACACTCTCTCGCTCCTATTTAGTTTTATTTATTTCTTTTCTTTATTTCTCGCATGTGCCATAGCAACCGTCAAGCTCTCTCTTCATAGTTGCCCCAACTACAGCGCGGACACTGAATCAGAGTTTCACGTCAAAGCGCATGAGCAATTGCGAGTGAAGGACTTGCTCAAGGTCCCTACGCTGCGTCTTCAGATGGATTCGAAACTGGAACCTCCAGTTCCAAGGCATCGAACCCACCACTACACCACCGCGTCCCCACAATGTATTGTATGTACACTATGTTTCGTATAACATTGCATTTACGACAATTTTTAAAGCATCATCGGTAGCAAGCTCCTTCTAATGATACATTACACATACACAGTCACAGTCAGCGTTAGACTTCCACAGAAAGTACAGTTCTGTTTTTTTTTTAAGGCACAAAAGCTTTTTTGTCTCGTGTACGATGGAAGACTGCATTGGCAGAATAGCAAGAAAACCAAGACGGCATTTATAAATGAATCGCTAGAAGAGCCAACCTCTTGTAAATCGGGAGCTGTGGGCAAGGTCCCGTCTTTCCGAAGTTCTGGTTGGCGTACTGACTCGGAGAGATGTCGTACTGACACAGGCTGACGTTGTTTGACTCTGAATACCTGCGAACGTCGTCCGGGGTGTACAGAGTCTGGCGTGGACAGGTAGGAATGCAGAGTTGCATTGAATGAAGTGGATCGATGATACTCATGAAGAACACGTTTCTACAATTATTGGAACTCGACATTAATAATGATGACAATGACAATACATAGTAATTTATTAATATGAATAATATACTTTGATGTTTAATTTGATGTTCATTTTAGACAATAGCGACGGCTACTACTTCACTTGTTAATTCAAGCTTTTACTACTGATGCTGATTGATGAAGATAATAAAATATTATAATTAATTAAAATAACAATAATAATAATAGAAATATTAGTAATAGTAACTAACGATGATAATTAATTATTATTATCAATTAATTATTATTATTATTATTATTACTTGCAATTATATTGCAATAATACTTGCAATTATGCAATCATTATTATTTAGCAATTAATAGCTCTATAAGTAATAATTAATAAATTAATAGTTAATTAATAATTACCGTACTAATAGTAAAATTAGAATAATAATAACAACCATAGTAAAAAAATAACAATGAAAATAAGACAACTAGTACTGTTCATGAGTTCAAAACGTTGATGCCACTCAAATTAAAGCATCATTCTAAGAGTGAAACAAATCATATATGTGACACAAAGGTTCAAAACCCGTCACATGTCAATTTTTGACCTTTTGATTTAGTCATATGCTACATTGAACAAGCTCTAAAATGCTTCTAACAGAATGAAATTTTTTTCTAACTGAAGTTATGCTCGTTTGATTCTTTCATTAGTTTATAGTGAGAAAACCAAACAAAAAGTTATTTAATATTCGTGTAATCCAAGTCTACTGAACCTACTAAGTTATTATTCTGCAATTGTTCTGGACATTAGAGTCATATATTCTGAATCAGATAATGCAAGCGGCATCAAAATCGGTTCACTACTTCGCAAATTAGGGAGAATTCACAGTCATATGCTGAATTGAAGAATAAACTGCATTCTTGACCTATATCACCTATTTTGGCATCTAGCGCAATATCTAGGAAGCAACAAACGACGGGTTTCGAGCCCGGGCGTCACATACATGTATATGCATTCCCTACAGGTATCCGTCTTTATTGTGCGAAATGTCAGTAGCAATAGGACTATTACATACATCAGTTATGGAAGCAATCCACAGCAAACTGGACAAGTCACCAGTGGCAGGTTCCCATGTACAAATACACGCACACATACATGTGAATACACATACATGTGAACACACAAATGCACTGAGGCACACGCAAACATACGAAAATGGACATACACGTATACACACAAATATGCACAATTGCACATGTACCCACAAATATGTGTACATACAAAAATGTACACACTGTACAAACACAAACATCACATAATATATACACCCATACACAAACACACACTCATGCACACAGACACATGCACGAAAATTAGTAGCTGCCCTTGTCAAACTCTGTATTAGCATAAATTATATAAGCCTAATAGTAATAGGCTGATACAATAATTTGTCCCTAGAAAATCACAATAACGCATGAACATTATATATTGTGAATCTAACAAAACTCACGGCTTCCCGTAAGTATTCATTCCGCTGAGTGAGAGATTCTCCACTGGTGTGTTGTACTGCTGGTTGCACGTGTTGCCAAACGTGTCGTAACCGTACAGCAACCGGCGTGCATCACCTCTCAGGATTGCATACACAGCGATGTATATCTGGACCACGAAAGCAACCGAAAGGTCCATTCAAAACTGACTAAATATATATTAATCACCATAATATAATTCATAATATGCTGCCGTAATAAGATAAGATTTTTTAATTGACCATTTTGGTACACGTACAGAATTGAAAATAAACGTGCATCATCTATAGAGCCAATCAAAAGTCAAATAGAACAAAAGTCAAATGCTTTAATTAAGATAACAAGTTACATTATAATTCTGCATCTAATGTAAGTATGTTCTTATGTTGACAAAAGTAATTCTGCACCTTGTTTACATCAGTGGTTCTCAAACTTCTGCAGGTCGCGGACCGGCAATAATTTATTTGGGAAGGTCGGGGACCGCTAACTTTAATGGCAAGCACAAACAAAAGCGAACTGTAGTATTAAAAAACTATAATTATAGAGTTATTTATAATTAGAAAATTTTTAATTAATAACAATTGTCTATAAAATTATAGCCATTTGGCAAGTTAAAGTAAGACACTGGTAATGTATTTTTAAAGTTTGAGACAGAATTTTGAATAAATTTTTAACAACAATTCGAATAATTTCACAATTTAAAATATATAAATTAATAATTAAAATTTATTTTTCACTCTCAAAGACTTCTTCACGGACCGGCGATCAGGACTCCGCGGACCGGCACCGGTCCGCGGACCACCACTTTGAGAACCACTGGTTTACATGACATTAAACAAGGCATCCCTGTTAAAAACGAAAACCTTAAATACATATGGCTATAATTTGATATAACCAGATAATATCAGTCCAACAATAGACTGTGAAGCAATAAGAAACTCCATTGGTGTGAAGGGCAAGTGACTTCCTTTCCCTCCCTCAGCATACAACCATGGGTGGTGGCTCTTTTCATATCATCTTTCAGCTAGTGTACTTTTTAAAGCCCAGTCAGTCTCAGGATACCAATTGGCAGGGCTGAAAACCTCAAAAAACCTCAGCCCTTGCTGGTATCAGAACCCTAGCAGCCCAATATCCTGGGCCACCAGTAGACCTACTCTACCCACTTCTTTGTAAACGTATAATTTCCATTCTTTCTAGACCCATTCCAACATCTCTGTCTCTCCTCAAAACCTATTTTCTTCTCTCAGATTACACTCGCACTGGATGCGCTACAGAGCGATCAGCACTGTGAGTGTTGCCATATCAATATCAAATTACATTACAAATAGTTAGTTAACCTGTCTTTCACATATAGAAGTTGTCTCGTCATTCACTTTTATTACATGGCAGCTTCTCCTTGCCACATCTCCATCAAGTGGCACTATATAAATGTGCAATAATTAGAATCACAAAATTACCAGAAGTCCCCAGAATGCGACGAACACGAAAAGGATTAAGATGTCCGTACAGCAGACGTTTCGGCGCGAATACAGCGGATTCCTCAGCTTACTCGCATCTGTTTCCTACAAAGGAAAAAACGGTTTACAGTACAGCTTGCGAAGAAAAAACCTCTACTCATAGTCGTAGCTGTAAATTATAATGTTGTCTGAAAAGTTTATTGCACGAATAGCACAGTTTGGACAGTGGAGCTTAATGGGTTTGCAATAATACTAAAAATGTTGATGATAATAATAATATTAAATATAAAAAATAAAGAATAGCAGTAATAAGAGTAATAATAATAATAATAAATGTCAGTAACAATGGCAATAATAATGATAAAATTGCTATTATTATATAAATGAAAAATGCAATGCGCAAAAGGTCACACCATAATGATCATGGTCAGCCACCAGAGGAAGATGTTGACTGAAAGAAGCCAAGGAAATTAGTGAGTTTTGAGTCATCTTCTGAAGGAAGTGAACAGCTCTACGAAATAAAATGAGTGGCAGTTGATTCCATTCCAAGAGGCGGAGGCATGGAATGCACACGAGCCTCCAATTGCTCTGCATTGGGGCTCAGTGCTAAAAGACTTGTACATTGTGACCGCCGACGGCAAGGAGGAATGTAACAAGCTAGTAGTGACAGGGAGGTGCGCTGGTACTCAGGAATTTGTAGGTCAAACTGGTTAATTTAAATTTTATCCAAACTCAAAAGGAAGCCACAGCAGTAGCAACAGTAACTTAATAAAAAAGCAATAATGATAATATCATATAACACAACAGTCAAGACACCGAGAAGCGTAGGGTTGACGTTGAAAACGATAATTTTCTTTAGTAGACCTGTAAATTAGTCTGTACGGCAGAACTTTTTTAAAGAAATAAATGTGATATAATGATAATAATTAATATAATGTAATATTTAACAATTTTTATAACAATAATAATAATTCTGAGTTACTGGATCTTGTTGTGAAGCAAATAAATCATGCAGACATCCAAAAATAAAATTAAACGGTCCGGCCTAAGCCTTAGAAAAGGATTGGTCGGACAAACTCGTTGGAATTCAAAAGACTACAGACAACTTTCTCGCTTGTTGAAACTCACGTCTTTCGGAGATCCACCGCAACAGTTCGTCATTTTTTCGATTTGTCCGACTCAAATAGTAACAACAGCAAATCAGACAAAGCTGAAAAATATAAATAATCTGCACAACGTTAATCTGATGAATAATGAGAATTCATGTTCTATGTCAGAAATTCTAAAGAAGCATACGTGTCTAAAAACAAGGGTCCCACTGAATAGGGTTCCATAAGGGGTAGACAAAGGTTCTGTGAAGAAATTGGAAAAAATAGAGTTGATTGAATTAATTAATTCATTCATTATGGAGATTTATATAGCTCCCTTTAAGGTTACAAATCAGGAGCGATCCAATGTCAATGTACTTTTACGTTATTAATCAAATCCTATGGTGATGACAAGGGTCGCATGAGAAATTTAAAAAAAATAATTTCCAATGTAATTTTTATAGATCATCACTGTTATACTGCAACAATAATGACGTATACATAGAAGTCAATCATGTGCTGCACCTGATATAAGAATATGGTAAACATGCAGAGTCATTGCAGACTGGCTGCCCGTACTCCAAACAATATGGCCGTTAACGAAAGCAATAAAATAGAGCGCCGCGACCCATGGCAGTCACCTAGCGAAATCTAGCGACAAATAATTGCGTAAACGCAAAGTTTAGTGCCATATCATATTAAACTTTGCGTTTACGCAATTATTTGACATTAAATTTTGCTCTTTATCGAAAATTACTGACTTATTTTTGCAGTGCCGTCAGCGTTGTCATTGCACGTCTTTTTCGTGAGTGTTGGTTAGGTTCAGGTTAGGTGTCATGAGGGTCGGTTAGGGTTAGTGTTAGTTTAATTAGAAACTCTGGTGGATTGATAGCAAAAGACACTTGTGGGTAAACACGCACACTGAGTCCCCGTACTCCAAACAATATGGCTGCCAACGAATGCCGTAAAATTAGAACGCGACCGATCGACGACATCGCAACATGTATCTCAACATGCAAAGCGTGAGGGTCGGTTAGGGCCCAGGTTAGGCGCCGTGAGGGTCGGTTAGGGTTAGTTTTAGGGTTAGTGCAGTCATTCTGCTGAAATTGAAGCGTCCTTTAATTTTCGCGGAAATATTAGGCCGTGTGTCGGGCCGCTCTGTTATGCACGCATCTACGGTGGCCATATTGTTTGGAGTACGGGGACTCAGTGTGCGTGTTTACCCACTTGTGTATTTTTCGTCCCCTGATAGTACATGATCGCATGACTACAATATTATTCGTGACCATGAAAAATCGGTCACGTGACTTTATTCTGACCAATAACCGACAAACATCAAACCGCCTCCAGCACTGGTCTATAGTCTTGGTTTGGGTGCCTGGATATTACAACGAAAAGCAAAACGCGCTCAAACATCACGGCTGGTAACTTCTTTATAAAAATACTTAACTTACATTCAGACTGTGAAAGCGGAGAGTGAAGCCACCGCTTGTTTCATAACGTTACAATTATTTTTGTTTTCTCGTCAAAAATTTCGTGCACCGCCAGGGATGCCACTCAGAACTTTGAAAAAGGTCAGATCGTGCCGAAAAAAGGTTAGAAAAGCTCTATCAAGAATTTTGGAGAAAAAAACGTGGATTTTTCGATTTTTCGCGCTTGAAATTCAAATTTCTGAGGAACTTTTTTATATTAGTCATCTGACCAAAATTTGCCTCCTTTCCCGAGAAAAATTTCTTATGACCTTTTTTAGTCTTTCGCTCCAAAATAAATCTATAACTTTTGGGGTCCGCATTCACAACATTTTCGACTTTTTTCACGCTGTTTTGCATTTTCATCTAGCAAAGCCAATTTTTATGCGTAAAAAGTGGATAAAACTGCGTGAGGAAACTCAGGAAAAAGGCTAAATCCTGACCAAAAACCTAGAAACCTAGATAAGGTCATAAACCCTAGATCTAGGTGGGAAAAGCTATGAGTGGCAACCCTGTGCACGGCTACTGAGGCTAAAAATAGCTTTTACGTCATCGCATCCTGTCTAGCATCGACGTATATTGAGGTTAGTATCCGCATCGTCGTCGTCATCATCTTCATCACTGTTAAATTTTTTTATTATAAACATTAATCGTATATACGCTCTTCAAAATTCTAAAGCTCTAATTTGAAGCTCAACGCAGGGCCCAAATTTTTCAATAGCATGTAATAGTTTCGTGTAACAGATTGTCCACAGATGTCAAGTGAAGATATCTGTTGTTCTGGCTCGCAGAGCCCTTCGCTCATTATCTGCCTCTTGCGCGAAGCTTATGGTCTGGCGCAGGGCTTACAGTGTGGCAGAACGGTTATGGACTGCGTCCATGCACTTATTTCTAAATTTGAACGCCGTCCGGCCACTTATTGGCCAGCACAGTCTGGATTAAAGGTAAGGGCGTCCTAGCTGGCACTTATTTTGGAAAGGTAAGGAGCGTACGTCCATGGCACTTCTTTTCCACATTTAATTTAAGCACTGCAATTGTAAACTCTGGATTATTCATTCATTCATTAATTCCTTCGGACATTTATATAGCGCTCCTTCAGGTAAAAAAACATTAGGTCTACTCATAGGCGCTCCCGATTCCAGCGCGCCCAAAAAGAACAATTAAGTTTAGTGAGAAACGATCCTGGTAGCTGCCTGGTAGGGTCCCAGCTGCAGGGTGTGGGCGTAGCTCAAAAGGAAGGTCATTCCAGACCACCGGACCAACCACAGAAAAGGCTCGATGATTAATCGGTTACGAACTGTGATCTCTCCTTCTTAACACCCGTCACCAGTGAAGAGTTGCGTCGGCTGATACTAACGTCGGCACCGAAGACTTGTCAGCTGGATCCACCACCATCGTTCCTCCTCCAAGAGAGCATCGACACGCTTCTGCCATTTCTCACAGTACTGTGCAATCGCTCTCTTCAAGAAGGAGTTCTTCCTGTGACCCAGAAGAGGTCCATCCTCGTTCCGGTGATCAAGGCAAATGGTCTTGATAATGCTGAGCCTAACAATTTCAGGCCAATAGCAATTGAAATGTTTCATTTATCTCAAAAATAATTGAGAAGATTGTTGCTACACAGCTTATGAACTATCTGGAAAAATAGCCTTCTCCCAATTTTCCAATCAGGCTTTCGCAAGGGCCATTCCACAGAAACTCTACGTACTTGTCCGCCTTCTATCTGACATCTATCATGGTGCTATAGATAGGTCTCAGATTACTCTCCTCTCACTGTTTGATGTAAGCTCTGCATTTGACACTGTAGACCATGACATCCTCTTGCAGCGTTTATCGATTTCTTTCGGCCTCTCTGGTAACGCACTTGATTGGCTTGCTTCGTTTTTGCAGGACCGCTCCTTCATGGTAGCTTATGGATCCACTAAGTCCTCATGGGTCCCTGCTCCAATAGGTTTGCCTCAAGGTTCCGTTCTTGGACTCCTCCTTTACATAATTTACACGTACTGCCGATCTGGGCTCCCTGCTGACAGCTATGGATGTTCACAGCCAATCTTATGCTGACGACCTGCAAGCTTATGTCCACTGTCTGGCGGCTCATGCTGACGCAGCGGTTGGAACAATAAGCCAGACTATAGTAACCCTGCAGTCCTGGATGTCCTCAAACCGCCTGCGCCTTGACCCTAATAAGACTCAGCTTATCTGGCTTGGAACGCCCCAGCAGCTTTCCAAAATTGATTTAGTTTCCCTATCCTTGAAATATCCACATTTCACTTTTTCCACTTCTGTCCGGAATTTGGGAGTCATCCTTGACCAGGAACTCACATTTACGCGGCACATTAACCTTCTGTGTCGCAGCTGTTACTACCAGCTTCGGCAGCTCAAGGTCATTTCCCGCTCTTTGACTCCTAGTGCAGCCTCAACACTTGTTCATGCATTTGTAGTTTCACGATTGGACTACTGCAGTTCCATATACGGTGGACTTCCAGCCTCTCGGGTGGGGCCCCTAAATAGGGTCCTGCGCACTGCTGCCCGCCTCATAGGCCGCATCCCCAAATTTGGCCGAGTCTCCGAGTACATGCGGGATGTACTCCACTGGCTCCCTTACCCACAGCGCATTACGTACAGAATTTCCGTATTGGTCCGGCGCTGCTTTGAGGGTTTGGCTCCTTTATACTTGCAGGAGCTCTGTTGCTCGACCACGCATGTTCAACGCCGCTGCTCTCTCCGCTCAGCTGCACAAGCGGTACTTATCGTTCCACGCTCACGGACTGCAATCAGGCAGCGCCGAGCTTTCTCCGTGGCTGGCCCTGCGACCTGGAATGAGCTCCCTGTTATCCTTCGTCAATTAAATACCTATTAGCCTTTCTACTTCTACTTCATTTCTTTCTCTTCTCAAAACTGTCTTATTCGACCGGGGGTTGGACTGGGAGCGCTCCTGAGTAGTAACCTTGAAGGAGCGCTACTGCTATATCAAATTCTCTGTAAATAAATAAATAAATAAATATGTTACTTGAGGTTTGTGGATTGAGTTTCTTTCTTACTTACTTGTATCAATTTTATGCAAATCTATGCCGCAATGGCGGAATCAGCGAAGAGTGTCAAAACATCGATAAATTCCGTATTTATTTACGAATTTGTTTAAAATGTGAAATTATGCAGCCCTTATTCTAGTTGTTTCGGAGGATTCAATTTAACGTTAGGATGTCTTTGGCTGAACTCTATACGAAGGTATGTGAGCCATATTTTCTCTTAAAGATTTGTATTTTGTGAAATCGTCTGCATCGTTTCTTGTCCCTAGCGGCGCCGGTTGTGATTCATGGAACGCATAATTATTATAGATTATATTTTGGCGAAACTGCACAATCGGGGACCGCTATTAATGGATTTTAGGCGTCGTGAGGGTCGGTAAGGGGTAAGGTTAGGCGTCGTGAGGGTCGGTTAGGGTCAGGTTGGGCGTCGTGAGGGTCGGTTATGGCTCAGGATAGGCGTCGTGAGGGTCGGTTAGGGTTAGAATTAGGGTTAGTGTCGTCACTCTTTCCCAAACATTGAAAATATTACGTAAGATCCATTAATAGCGGTCCCCGATTGTACAGTTTCGCCACTTTTGAGGCTAGATTATTTTGTCTGTGGTTGCTGGTGTGCCCGCTGTTAGGCTGGTGTAGTGATGCAAGTGTCACAACACGAATCGTGATCCCCAAATTTCTGTTGCGCTACTGTAACGCGAAGCGCAGAGTACCAACTTATTCATGAGCGTTACGTCGTTTCAGAGAGGTTGCCCGGAGATCCACGTCCAGTGGAGGTGCAACGCCGGTTGCCAGGTAGCAGAGCATAAATTTGTTTTTAGATTTCTATTTAAGTCATAACCAACTGAGCTATGATCAGTCCACTGACCGTACACTGTCGGTGGAAAAATGAAATATGAGACGGTGAGGGAAAGGATTGGCAACGTGCCCTCATATGCTGAGGTTACAAAAATCGTAGCCTACTCAGTGGGGCTTTGTCCATTTTTGGAATCCCACATTGCTCCCCAAACTGCACCCCCTCGAATGTCATTACCAATTGTGACAACGTCATAATAAGGCGTAAAAAAAAAATGTTGTGTTTTCGGTAACCCGACCGACCCATTTTTACGGCTGCGACTCAAATATTTTTTTCAAAAAAAAATTTAAATTTGAAGAAAATTTTTTTTTTCAACATTTGTATTGACATAAAATAAGAGACGTCAACAAAATGAAATTAATAGGACTGTTTCTAGAGCAGTTTTAGGTGCAGACAGTCGGGAAATAGGCAGTTTATACTTGCTTAGAACACGTACTTTGTTTCAGCGTGCAAAAAAGACTGGTGGGGTATACTTTTTAGGATATTCACTGCATAAAAATATTTTACCAAAATAAAAATATTTTCCGACCTACCTACCCAATTTTTTTAGCTCTGTTACCGGAAACACAAGATTTTTTGTTTAGGCCTAATCAGCACTCTTGTAACACCATTATTGTATGCTTAGCCTGTGAACAAGAAATAATTTTGAATTGAATTATTGAATAGTAACATTGATAATCATCTCTTATAAACTGTGATGCCATGGTTTGTTTTAATGCAGGAGGCGCGGGTATGGATCCCCGATCCTGAAACCGTGTGGAAAGGAGCAACACTTGAAGAAGACTTTGTAGGTCAGAAGAAGCTGAGAGTACGCTACGATGACGGTGGCGAGGTAATCTGGAAAGAGCAGCACCTTCGTAATCATTACTGTAACCGTAAATTGTTAGTTAAACTGACTTGTCCTACTTACAAATTGAAGCTGGTACTGATTAAGGAAGATCTGGCGAAGATGGGACTGGGTTGGGACGAGGCGAAGGAGGTAGCTGGTGACCGTATGGAGTGGCGAAGACTTGTTGACCAATGCTCCGATCGGAACAGGAGGAACTACTTAAGTCTAAGTCTAAGACTGATTAAAATATTTATAATTGATAAATCTGAATTTTTTATCGGGATTTAATAAATGGCTGCTTGTCATCATGAAATAAGTAGAAAGATCAATTGGTAGAAAATGAATAAACGAGTCAATAATTAATTAAAATGTTTAACAATTAATTAATATATAGTGAATTGTTAATTAAACTGGCTTGTCATGTACTACTCTACTGGTGTATGGTGCTACATGATGAAGTATAAAGCACTGCACTCCTAAAGCACTACTAATGTTACATGATAAAGTTTATAGCATTGCACTCTTGAAGTAGAGTACTAGTGCTACATAACGGTCCCTCTCTGTGAAAATGGACTTACTCCGTCAGTTCGCTCTATCCACTCTGGTAGTCTTTCCTCATCTTTCTGTCACCTCAAATCCTGCCCTTCCACACTGGGAATGCTTCTTAGAAGCTTTTGCTGATAGAAGCACTTTATAAATTTGTAAATTGTGAAATGCAATACATTATAAAGCATGAGGCGCTAGATTTGCTTAAATTGACTTTGTCTCGCTTTTAACTGTAGACGACTGTAGTTGATGTGAAAACCCCCGATGGTCTTCCTCCGTTGCGTAACCCCGATATTTTGGTTGGAGAGAATGATCTGACTTCGCTAAGTTACCTGCACGAACCTGCAGGTATGTGGTGCCAGGTGTGACCTTCTTATTATGTTGCGGAGGCTGATGAATGGGGCTGCATGTATGTTGCCATCTTTTTTCATCACAATCATTACATAAGTTTTTTTATTGCTCCCAAGAAGAAGAAAACATAACATGATACAATTTCAGATCAGTTCTCAGTTGGGCTACACACGGAGGACCTAATGGGACCAAAGTCCCGCTAGCAGGGCCACCTATGTACCAGTATAACGATAAATGTAAGTTGGTAACATAAGCAGCGGGAGCCATCTAAGTTCAAAATATAATAATACATATTAGTATGGTCTAGTGTAAGGATATTTTTGATAAACAAACAGAAAATAGTTATACATTTGAAGTTAGTAGGTGAGCACGCAAAAGTTTTTTAAAGAGGAGGAGATTAGACGCACTAGGAATATCGATAGGAAGAGTGTTTCAAACAGTTGGACCAGCTATCTTAATTATTGAGAACTTGCGAGTGTTGGTGTGAGCAAATGTCGGTCTATAGTTGGAGGCTGTTCTAGTACTGTAAGTGAATGGTCGAACCGGTGTTAAAAAGTTGGCAAATTTTTAAGTTTGAGGTAATAGGCCATGCTTATGGCGAAACATAAATTCACCAGTTTGATATTTTCTTATTTGATCTAGTTTTAGAATGCCGTTAAGGGGGAAAAAGTTGGGCAGTATGAGACTTGTAAGAAGATTTAGTAATTATTCTAATGGCCCTTTTTGCAAAATAATCAAACGTGTAAGGCTCGAAGTATAATTCGAGGCCCAGACAAAGTTTCTATATATGCTAAATATGGGTAGACTAATGAGTAGTAAAGGTTGGTTAATATGTTAGTTGGCAACTTATATGAGATACGAAACAGAATACCTATATTTTGGCCAATTTAATAGATATTTAGGAAATGTGTTCCTTCCAGTTCCTAAATATCTATTAAATTGGCCAAATGTGTTCCTTCCAGTTCAGATGTTGATCGATGACTACGCCAAGAAAGTTTACTTTGTTAGTTTGGGGATGGGTACGCCATCATTAATTGCCATCATGAGTCATCATTATCATCATCATCAATGCCATTCATAGTCTTATCATCATAATCGTTGTCATCATCATCATCATCATAATCATCATCACCACCATCATTGTATTCATCATCTTCTTTTAATCATTCCAAATCGTCATTTTTTGTCTTTTATCTTCTTAGACCACTACATTGTTAAATAGAATAAAATAAAATATCTTTATTTCTCAAAAAGTAAAGATATAATCAGAACTTGGGATTGACTCTATGTATGTACATAATGTTTTGTTGCTCTTTCCTTTTCAGTTCTATACAATCTTCAGGTTCGCTTCTGTGAAAGAAACTATATTTACACATACTGTGGTAAGTTTGGACACTTAATGCTCTCTGATCATGTAATGTATTCAGCTTTCTGATTGGTTGTTACCAATTGGCATCTGATTGGATAATGAATATGGCTATGTCACCAGATACTGTATTTGATTGGACAGTGAAATCAGCTTTCTGACTGGCTATCACAATATACATTCTGATTTTCTGTCAGTCTGTCACAATATACATTCTGATTGTCTGTGATCATATCTTCTCAGATTATAAATTCAGTTATCGTATTAGCTTTCACTATAATTTAATTGGATAATTTATTGAGCTTTCTGATATCCTGTCACCATGTAGTGTCTGATTAGATAATGAATTCAGCTCTTGGATTGACTGTGACCACATGCTTTTTGATTGGCTGTTGCCATATATGCTATTTGAATTGAGCTTTCTGATTGGTTGTCACCGTATCATAGCTGTTTGGACAATGAACTGAGCGTTCTGATTGGCTGTTTGAACAGGTTGTTTATAAGGCGCCATAGAAATTGTCATTGTTGTTGTTATTATTATTATTATTATTTATTATTATTATTTTTAAAATTTGCCCCGAGGTAAACATGATCCCTCGGGGACTTCAACTCTCTCGATAAAAACAAATTTGTCTGGAATGGACCCTAATCGTCAAGAAGGTCCAAGTTGGAGAAAGTACCCCTAAAAGCGACATAGTTGAAGCGCTGAATCATTAGCGAAAGCCGCTGAAACAAGTAAGACGTTTCGCGGACGTCCCCAGTTGCAGTGCTTATGCTTTGTCCCAAAGCAGAAAGGAAAGTCAAGCCCTCGTTGTTGATGGGGCCTAGGGTTTCGAAAGCCAAAGGAATAAACAGATGGGTTTATTATTATTGTTATTATTATTATTATTATTATTATTATTATTATTATTATGTGTTTTGGTTGGTAGGTATTGTTCTGGTGGCCATTAATCCCTACTATCAGCTTCCAATCTATGACAATGACACGATCCATGCGTACTCCGGTCAAGACATGGCCAACATGGACCCACACATCTTTGCCGTCGGCGAGGAAGCTTTCAAACGTCTTTCCAGGTCAACAATTTTCCATATTTGCGATGCCGGTGGCTCAAAACCCGTCGCTTGTCGCTTCTTAGTTGCTAGAAGCTGATATTGGCAGAGCATGTCAGAATTATAGAATATTTTTCCATTCAAAAGTTTCCTCTGTATATGTAAAGTAGTAACTCGATTTTTATGCCATTTCCTTTATTTTATTCAGAATATATTTCTTTATTGCCCAGCAAAATCGCAGAATATAATCCGATTGTGGCTTATGGGTACTTTGATGACACGAATATTCTGATATTTTTTCTCCATTTTCTCACTCTATACTAATACAATACAATACAATACAATTCACTTTATTGCAACCAGAAAACAAGAAAACAATAAAAGTACAAAACATGCATGCATTGGCTACAAAGGGGGGCCCAAAAGGGATGGACATCCCGCTGGGAAGGGTCACCCAAGTAAAAAAGTTCCAAGAAAAATTAATCAAGATAGCTTAAAAGAAAGAGACTAAAACAAATTAGGTGATGACAGATTGCAGAAAAGCTTATATTGTCAAGAGCATATAGAGAAACAAACTTAACTAAGTACTTAACTAAAATCTTAACTACACATGGTCATGTGCACTTCAAGTAGCATTAGTGGAGGAGAGTAGAAGAACACGAAGTTTCTTTTTAAATACCTGCAGACTACTCGATTGACGAATGTCAATTGGTATTGTGTTCCATACTTTAGTGCCATAAGATTTAATAGTAAACCGCCTAGTATTAGATTGAGCTTTGACAGGGCGAAAAGCAGATGAATTCCTAGTGAAATGCGAATGGATGTCAGAGGCGTGAGGGAGGTAACCTTGGAATACCGAAGGAAGGAGACCGTGTTCGAGTCGAAAAAAGAACTCGCTAATTTGGAGATCCTTTATCTGGTCAATTTTCAGGAGATGAAGTTCATTAAAGGAAGGGCCAGTGTGTTCCCGTTTACGAATACCCGCAATTATACGAACAGCCCTCTTCTGTAAGATTACAAGTTTATGAAGCCTGGATTCGTATGTCGATGCCCAAACAAGGTTCAATATGTGAGGTAGGGGTAGACAAGGGTATAATACAAATTCATTCTAATTGTCTTTGGCAAGATATAAGCAATGCGGGAAATAATACCAATATTTTTAGCAATTTTAGTTGCAATTTGATTAATATGAACTTTCCAGGTCAAATGTTGATCTATATGCACACCTAAGAATTTTGTAGATTCAACTTGATTGATGGAAATATCATCAATAAGCAAACAGAGATTGTCATTTGGCTTTATTTTCCGGTGGGATTTAAATAAAATAAAGTTGGTTTTATCTAAATTAAGGGTGAGTTTATTTGCATGGAACCAAACAGCTATGCTAGATAGTTCAACGTTCACAGTTTGAAACAACGTCTGCCATGAACCATTGGAGTAAAAAACGTTGGTGTCATCGGCAAATAGAATACAAAACATTGTTGGAGAGACATTGGCCAAGTCATTAATATAAAGCAGGAAAAGGAAAGTATGAAATGCATTAATTCTAGCTTTCTCACTCTATGGTACTGAAAGAATGAAATTTATGCTTAATTATAACTTTTGTTAGAAAAAAGATGTTTTCATTCTGCAAAAAGTATTTTAAAGCAAAACTTCTGTAGAATGGGACTGAATAAAATTGTCTAATGTCGACATGACGGGTTTTCAGCCCCCCCCCCAGTGTCACAATTATCTGTGGAAGACAGTGGGAAATCAGAGTGATTGGGGTATTTAGCAATCCCGTTGCGATGTTGTTGTCCAGTGTCACAAATATCTGTGGAATACAGTGGGAAATCAGAGTGATTGGGGTATTTAGCAATCCCATTGCGATGTTGTTGTCATGCGTTTGAGTCTCCATGTACTAAGATGGTTACTGTGTGGGACCTTGAGCAAGTACAAGTGGTGCGTTCTGTCCCTTGTAGCCGAAGTTTCTGAATGTCTTTATTCATTTGAATGTAGGTTTGAGGAAAACCAGAGAGATTTTCAATATTACTTTCATTGGCCTTTGGTTGATTAATTATTATTTGTTTATTTTAACATTCACTTCTTCAATATGAGTATCACCTACTCTGCCTGTAGGCCTGATAAGACTCAGAACCACATTTTAAATGTTCATTGAATGTGCATAATTAGTTTGTTGGTCAATCCTTGTCACTGAATATTCATGAAGTTTATATTAACAATTATGGTCAATCCTAGCAATTGAATATTAATTAATTTTAAATGTTAAAAATTGTAGTAAATCCTTTATGCTGAATATTCATGAGTTTATGTTCACCATTATAGTCAATCCTTGGCACTGAATATTCATGAGCAGTTTTCTGTTACAGGTTTGAAGAGAACCAGTCTATTATCGTATCCGGTGAGTCTGGCGCTGGAAAGACCGTCTCTGCGAAGTATGCGATGCGATACTTTGCGACGGTCTGCGGTGCGGAGGCAGAGACGCAGATCGAGAAGCGAGTCTTGGCATCGAATCCCATCATGGAGGTTAGTGGACCGCATCTCTCAGGTGGTTGCTCATGATCGATATATTGTATCATTACGTATAATCATGGAGGTTAGTGGACCGCATCTCTCAGGTGGTTGCTCATGATCGATATATTGTATCATTACGTATAATCATGGAGGTTAGTGGACCGCATCTCTCAAGTGGTTGCTCATGATCGATATATTGTATCATTACGTATAATCATGGAGGTTAGTGGACCGCATCTCTCAGGTGGTTGCTCATGATCGATATATTGTATCGTTACGTATAATCAATCCTCGCCAGTGGCCTGGCTACGTTGTCTTAAAAGTTAAAATATTTGGCCTTTGGTCAGCTCTTTAGATGATGGATGTTTATGACCATGTCAGTTTATTTCGGGTTTTCTATTTTGTTTTTTTTCTTGTTTTTCTTAGCGTCTTTATCTATTTATGTCCTATCAGATTCTATTCTACCCTATTCCTTTTATCTTCCTATCCTGCCTGCCTTGTAAGATATGATAAGGATATTCTTTATTAGACCAATTGCTATCCGCATTTTTTGTTTACGGACATGGTTCACAGACAATCAGATTTCTTTTATGATAAACGTGCATCATCTATAGAGTTAATCTTAGAAGTCAAAGTAAACTGTTTTAAAATCGCACTTAGAATCCTAAATCCAATGCAAGTATACTCTTTATGATGACCAACTATTTACGCTGTACTTTCATTTACATGACATTTAATGAGATAATCCACATTAGCGTATTTATAAATCTGTATTACCCTGTAGGTTGTCCGCCCTGGGGCTTATTCCATTGTGCAGTCTTGACCTCATGGTCCTATTCCGTCCTATCCTGCCATATCAAATGATATCCTGTTCCATGTTCTTGTGATGCTGTTTCTTCGTTTCCGTAGGCTTTTGGAAACGCGAAGACGACGCGCAACGACAACAGCAGCCGATTTGGAAAGTACATTCAGATCGGATTCAGCAAGAACAACACGATTATGGGAGCGAACATGCGCACCTACCTTCTCGAAAAGTCCAGGTCGGTTGCAACCTCTCGACCTCCCTCCCACCCTCCAATTCCCGGCCCAGACGACACCCACCCTAGTAGCTGTTCCACCCCTCTGATTCTATGGCAACTCGACCCGGACCACCTCGAACTACTCTTACGGACAACCCTTCTGACTCAACGCAGCGCTCGTGTGAATAAGTTGGTGCCCCGCGCCTCTCTTTCAAGTAGCACTTTAGAAATTCGTAGATTACGATTACGACGTAGAAAACGACCGGTAAACTCTGACTGCTTAGAGTTCATCAGGTTCATGACCTCTGGTCTTAGATGTTGGAAACGGTGATTGTCTTGCATCACTTCTGAGGTAGTTAATTCATTGGGACCTTGAGCACAAATTTAGGTGTCCGCACATTGGGGCAAGAGGGGTACTTAAGTAAGTAAGTGAGTATATTCTTTAATGTAAGACACACTCTGGTTTACAAACATATAAAAAAACACGACACGTAAAAACCAAATACAAAACAAATCTGTCTGCCATCAAAATGAGTGGGCGCTGTTTATCACAGACAGATTTATTTTTTGCGTGTCATGTTTTTTTTATATGTTTGGAGCGCCATTGACTGACTGTTGCGTTTTCCAGAGTTGTCTTCCAGGCGACTGAGGAGCGTAACTATCACATATTCTACCAGCTGTGCTCATCGTACGACTGCCCGGAATATTCCGAACTAAAATTGGGTGAGTCAAATGATCTCACGCTTTTGTTTGCTCTATTCGTAGGTATGTCCGGGCACATCTTATATCCAAGGTTTTTTTTATTTCAAACTGACAACTCGGTGTAATTTGTAGTTCATTGTATGAACGGACGATGACAAATTCTTACAGGAGTTTTATTTAACTGTTTTTGGCAGCCATGCAAGGCGCACATCATCTCTGTAATGCCCTAAGCAATATTGTGTGTTTAAGTTTCATAGATCTGTGTCTCCCTCTAATTGCTTCATATAAACAAATTGATTGGTTGATTGATTGACTGATTGATTGATTGATTGGTTGATTGTCTGATTGGTTGATTAATTGACTGATTGATTGTCTGATTGGTTGATTGATTGGTTGATTGATTTACTGATTGATTGATTGATAGATTGATTGGTTGATTGATTGATATATTGATTGGTTGATTGATTGATTGGTTGATTGACTGATTGATTGGTTAATTGATAGATTGATTGGTTGATTGATTGTAGACCATCCGGATCGTTTCTGCTATTCGAATCAGGGAGCAGCACCAACTGTTGACTCGATTGATGACGTAGCAGACCTGATTGCAACACGCGAAGCCTTCTGCCTAATGGGTATGTCTCTATATTCATTCATTCATTCATTCATTCATTCATTCATTCATTCATTCATTCATTCATTCATTAGATGCATTTATATAGCGCCTCTTCAAGAGTACTCAGAGGCACTCCCAAACTCAGTACGGCCAAATAAAACTGTCTTAAGATGAGGTCTACAGGAAAGCCTGAGAAGGATTTTTAGAAAGGGAGCGGAGTGTCAAAGGAAGACCATTCCAGGTTGAGGGTCCTACCGCTGAGAAATATATATCTACATATCTGCCTATGTACCATCTTCAGCATGTGGAACAATTGAATTTATTTACTATGCATACATGTAGCAACTGGCTTGCTGACTAACGATACATTTTAAACGGCTTTTCACACTTTGCATAACATACATTTAATAATCAAATTGAATCGATGAATCTAAGTTGAATTTTGACATTAATCATTTTCCTAATATTTTTTTCCTGCCTCTGGTCATTTTTTACCATCTTTTCAGAACAATAACATTAACCGAATGATAATAATTACTCAACTATGGCAGGGAGGCACTGTCAAATGCGGTTCTATTGTTTTGATAGTTGGGATGGTGTCAGCCTGTTGCACTACTTAAGATGTGAACAGATCTGTGACATTCTTTTTAAACTGAACGTTAGAATTTAAACAAATTTAGTTGAATTTTAGAGATATTAAAAAAATTAATTGTATTTTAGAGATTTAAAGAAATTTAAATTTAGTTTGAGGGATTTCTCAAATACTTTTGTGATGCTTTTTCGTCGTAGGAATCAACGAACTGCGACAGATGGAAATCTTCCGCATCCTGTCGGGAATTCTGCACATGGGAAACATCGTCATCAAAGGCGAAAACAGATCGGCCGACAATTGCAGTATAGATGTAAGATGTGTTTGTCTGTCTATCTGTCTATCTGTTTGTCTGTCTATCTGTTTGTCTGTCTATCTGTTTATCTGTCTGCCTATCTTCCTCGGATCTTTTATGGTAGACCGTTACAGGTGGAACATCCAATGCACAATGTTCCATGCATAATGCGCCAGATGGAACATCCAATTCGCAATGTTCCCAAATCGTCGATACGAAAGCACGGGACCAAGAGGTCTCAGCTCAATGCAACAACCTTCAAGTTGAGAGAGAGAGGAACACAGATCTTGCTGACATATTTTGGAAACAGACATCCTGAAATCTGACTGAAATCTACTGATCAAGTGATCATGTGTTGTTTATTTTATTCGATGTGCATTGCAGAAGTCTGACGAACACATGGAGCTGATGGCGGAACTGCTTGGAATCGACTTGGATCAGATGCGCTTCTGGCTGTGCAATCGCAAGATCGTCACGGCAACCGAAGTCCTAAACAAACCACTGACGGCCAAACAGGTGATCGTTGTATTGCCGTCTATTTTTTCTTGACACTTGTTTGCATTTATAATTATGTTGAATTAGAGGTACGGTTATGTCATATACAGTTGTCTTGTAATTTATCAAGTACAGCTGTGCTCACTGCATCTTTTTCTTGGTGCCTGTCTACAGGTTTGTGTTGAATTGGAAGTAGGGCAAAATGTCAAATACGATTGTTTTGTAAATATTGTATCAATTGAATTTGTTTATTGTTCTAAGTTCAAACAATAGGCTTAATATGGCAAAATTTACACAGTCAACAGTAACGCAGTGATATTTATAACAGCAAGACTCAGAATGAACCTGGGTCCTGCTTATTAGGGCCTTCTATCTATAGATGTATCATGAAATTAAAGTAGAATGACAGATGACTGACATTTATGCGTCTCGCTGGACTACAAGATATAAACAGGACCACATTTTAAAAGAAACTTGAAAACCTTAACTAGCGTGGCAATACAGGAAACCTCAACTATTACAGAAAGACAAAAACCTTCATGAATACAGAAAGACATCCATGGAATAAAATACCTTATCAGTAAAACACGATATCATGTTCACTGATTCATGTCCACTGATTCATGTTCACTGATTCTTCCTTCTTCTGGTTCTCTGCCCCTAGGCAGGTTCGGCTGTCCAATGTCGTCACTCCTCCCTCCTCTGGGCCTTCTCCTTTAGTCTTTGGTAACCGATCCTCTTCATCAGCGTGTCCAGCAACATCTGTCGTGGTCTTCCTCTTGTTCGTTTCCCCTCCATTTTTCCTTCTATCACCGTTTTCACCAGACTGTCTCCTCTTAGTATATGCCCTATCCATTTCTTTTGTCTTTCTCTGATGGTATTTATCATTGTTCTTTCCTCCCCAACCCTTTCCAGCACTTCTTCGTTTGTTCTGTGTTCCGTCCAGCTGATCTTTTCCATTCTTCTCCACGTCCACATTTCAAACGCTTCGATTTTCTTTATGTCTTCTTTTCGCATGGTCCAGGTTTCGGAACCATACAATACCACACTCCATAATAGTGTTTTTATCATCCGTTTCTTGAGGTTTCTGTTTAGCTTTCCTCGTAGTAGTTCTCCTCTTTTCGTAAATGCCTCTTTTCCCATTGCAATCCTCCTTCTGATTTCCTTATGACATTTAGCATCCGTTGTCATCAAGCTTCCCAGGTAGCAAAATTTCTTCACCTGTTCTATCCCTTTGCCTTCTATTTGAATGTCGACTGTAGTTTCTTCTCCCTTGCTGATCTTCATTACTTTTGTCTTCTTGATGTTAATTCTCATGCCATATTCAATTGACATTGTGTTCAATCTATCCATCATTTCTTGCAGCCCCTTCTGGCTTCTCGCTAACATTGCCTGATCATCCGCAAACCTCAGAGCCTTAATCCATCTTCCTCCCACCTTTATGCCTTCTTCAAGATCATCTAGTGCTTCTCTGACCAGTTCTTCTATATAGATGTTGAATAACAGAGGTGATAGAGGGCAGCCCTGTCTCACTCCTCTGCCCACCTTTCCTGGTTCTGAATACTCTCCGTCGATTCTTATTCTTACCTTCTGCCCCATGTATAAATTTCCTATCAACCTTCT
The DNA here is from genome assembly GCA_945859605.1 of Lumbricus rubellus. Taxonomy (NCBI): domain Eukaryota; kingdom Metazoa; phylum Annelida; class Clitellata; order Crassiclitellata; family Lumbricidae; genus Lumbricus; species Lumbricus rubellus. The sequence continues at coordinate 59,801,720 of OX243812.1, forward strand.
GTCTCTCCAGTCTATTCCCATCCTCCTCAGTACATGTAGCAGCTTTCTCCAGTTGACTCTATCAAATGCCTTCTCATAATCCACAAAACATATATATATACATCCTGTCCGTTCTGACAGCTCCTTTTTGTTAGTATCCGCAATGCTCCGATAGTGTCTCTTGTTCCCACACCCTTCCTGAAACCGAATTGGTCCTCTCCTAGTCCTCCAATTGTCTCTGTTTTTCCCAGTACTCTTTTCGCCAGTATTCTTACCATGATTTTGGATGCATGGGTGAGCAAGCTGATGGTTCTGTGTTCTTCACATGATGTTGTATTCGGTTTCTTCTTAATCGGTATGATGATTGCTTGTAGGAAGTCTTCTGGCCATACTCCCGTTGTATATATGTCCTGGCATATCTGTACTAGTTCATTCATGGCTCCTTCCTCCAGACTTTTGAGCATTTCTGCCGGTATATCGTCTATTCCCTCCGACTTGTTGTTTTTCATTTCCCGTATGGCTGCTCGTACCTCCTCTGCCATCACCTCCGGTCCAGTGTCTTCCTCTCTCTCCTCTCGCTCAATATCTTGGATTCCTCCATCAAGATCATCGTTTCTGTAGAGTTCTTCTACATACTCCTTCCATCTGTTTTTAACTTCATTTATTTCATTCAGTATGTTCCCCTGCTTGTTCTTGATCTCTATTCCTCCTCCTCTGCCTGGTTTCTTGTTTAGCCTTTTCACATTTTCATACACTATGTCATATCTTCCTCTTTCCTGTAGCTCTTCTAGCTCCCGACATTGTTCCTCCCACCACTTTTCTCTTGCCGCTTCTGTTGTTCTTCTTAGTTTGTTGTTCAGTCTTTTGTATTGCGTCTTCGCATTTTCAGTGCTTAGATGTTTCCATTTTCTCCTTTCCTCCATTTCCTCCATCATTTCTCTCGTGATCCATGGTTTTCTAGGGAGTTTCTTCTTCTTGGGAGTCTCTTCTCATTTGACATTTTACTCGGGATTCGTAGAGGGGTGGTCTCCCGTTTCCTTCCCCTCGGTGTTTTTAACGAGAACACCATCTCCCTGCGTTGCCGAGCTCCGTCATCCGTCCTTCAGGATCTTCTCCTCTGGGTTCTCGCATATACCGGCGAGAACTCGGTCGCCCACCACGCACTTCGTTTTCGACAGGGGGGACCACGTGTAGGTGGCGTGGTGGACTTTTGAGCAGCAGAGGCTATATGAGACTCTTGCTTACCCCATTCCCCCCATTAATCGCTGAATAAATAGCTGATTCATTCAGCGATTTATTATGGCACCTCTTCAAGGGGTCTCTCTACTTTGGGGTGTATTGTATCAAAATGGAGTTTTATTGTATTGGATAAAATAAAGTTTTATTGTATTTATCGACATATTCTGTGTTTCTCCGTCTGACTCAGGCGTGCTTTTCACGTGATGCGTTGGCGAAGCACATCTACTCACAGCTGTTCAACTGGATTGTGGCAGAGCTCAACAAGATCCTCTTGGCCTCCTACAAAACGACAAAGTTCATCGGAGTTCTCGATATCTACGGGTCAGTACTTGATGGATATCATCATCAACAGGTATCAGTACTTGATGGATCTTATTATCAGATATCAGTACTTGATGGATATCATAATCCTCAGGTATCTGAGATATCTTCCATGTCGTATTTTAGTCTCTGTAATGTATTTTAAGGTTAATCTGTAATAATTTTCATCACCAAACAACAGCTGCATCATTTCAATATATATATTCGTGAACCTGATTCACAAGATCATTTTTTAGACATAGACATATTTTTATTGATCCCAACAATTCAATTGTACATGTATGCTTGACAAAGTATAGACATAATCAGCAATAAGCAAATACACAAAGTGAATAAGTAGAATAATAATAAGAGTGAAGGAACAAATAGGCACACCAAAAGGTGGGCCTATTTTAATTCTAATCATGTTTTAATCCTAACCATGAATTTATATAACTCCATTTCCAGGTAAATCCCTCAGATGCGCTCCAGACCAGACAGCTCCAAACCACAATAAAAGAGAATGGTTTACAAAGGTTTGCGGAAAATGGGCAAAGAAAGACCAAGAAGTTCATTTCGGAGACTGATAACAGTTTTCTTATTCCAGAAAGATGGACTGACCTTAGCAAAGCTTTTATGAAGCACTGTGGAAGTTCAGTTCATAAGAACAACCGTGTTACCTTACGTGGCAGAGTGAAGGAATGTATGTCCTCGTATGGATAGCACTGGCACACCTCTATCTAACTATTCATCCTTCCATCCACTCACCAATTGGTTACTTACTTGTATTGTTGTTTTTTAGGTTTGAGACGTTTGAGGTGAACAGCTTTGAGCAGTTCTGTATCAACTATGCAAATGAAAAGCTTCAACAACAATTTTGTCTGGTCAGTGGTCAGCCAATCAAAATCACTTCCCATCAGGACTCAGCTACTACAGACCTATAATTACATTAGCTTACGTTTGCTTACATTACTTTAACTTGCATCACGTTAGTTTGTGTTACGTTAGTTTGTGTTACGTTAGCTTGCGTTACGTTAGCTTGCGTTACGTTGGCTATCATTATGTTAGCTTAACATTTGCATTGTGCTAGCTTGCATTTCCTTATCTTGCATTATGAAGTTGCTTGTCTGATCTTATCCTGTGACTTCTGTGGCACCATTGGCGTAATCACTTCAGACGAAAGTGCATTAGCAAATCTTGATATTTCACCAACTGTCTGCCTGTCTGTCTTTCTGTTTCTGTGCCTCTGCCTGTATGCCTGTCTGTCATTCTCAATGTGTGCTTGTGAGTTTGTCTGTCTGCCAGACTCTCTACTTATCTGTCTGCTAGACTAGACTGTCTGTCTGTCTTCTGGACTGTAAACTTGTCTGCCTCTCTTCATGCCTGAATGTCTTTCTTAGTGTCTGTCTACCAGACTGTATGTCTGTGTGTCTGTCTGTCTATTGATTTACCTTCCTCCAATTCTTGGTACGTCCTGGGCATGACGTTAAACTGCATCCATCCTCCGTCACAGAGAACCAACAACGTCCCTGTGCCGGTCCTAAGCCCGGACAAAGGAGGAAGGTTTGCCAGATGGGTGGCGATACACTGGCATGAAAATACCAAGACGATTGATATCCGCAAAAACCACGGCACAAGTGACAGAGCGGCCCAGATGCTTCAAGGTGTCATGATGTGGAGCAGACATGCACAGGCCGGTCAGGACAGACCGGTGGAGAGAGTTGGAGGAGAGAGCGTGGGACTCATACGGGCATTGACCCAGGTTGTCCTTCATGCTTTTCTCCCAACATTCTCTTCAATCAGACAAGGTGGTCTAGGTGCTCCAAGATGTTAATGGTATGGAGCAGACCTGCTGACCGGACCGGTTGAGGCTGGGCAGTATGATGCGAGACAGACTCAGACAGAGTGGCGTCGGACCCTTACGGGCATTGAGCCCAATGATGCTGATGATGATGATGAATTCTTGGTATGATAATTGTAATATATATTAATTATAAATTATTATATCGTTGCGTTTGATCTATTTCTCAGCACGTCTTTAAGTTGGAGCAGGAGGAGTACGTGCGTGAGGAGATTGAATGGTCGTTCATTGATTTCCATGACAACCAGCCATGCATCGATCTCATCGAAGGACGACTCGGAATACTCGACCTCCTCGACGAAGAATGCAAGGTTCGTCATCCTTAACGGACCATCCGTATATTCGACCCCCTTCCACTCCTGACCATTGCAACTCGTAGATTGTGTGGACCGCCCATGCGTACGTGCAAATGAGCTTCTCTACCCTCCCCCCTTCTGCAAACATTAATTAGCTGAAGTCATCCATGAAAGTTCATTTATTTGTACTGTGGGCTACTATTTGTTTTTGTTAAACATCGTGGTTATTTGCTAACTGAAATCCGTTAACTGTTATTGTTCACTGTTTAGATGATCATGGACAGATATTAGTTATTATTATGTATCAATCAATCAATTTTTTTTATTGGTCCGTAAGTATCAAGCACACAAAAAGTTACACAAAGCATTGCAAATAACACAAATTAAACAGGCAATAATCAAAGTGAGAATTCATTAGTTAACACAAGCTATATGAACCTTGGGCCTAGTTTGTAATCAAATGCCATCAGACGAGTATTGGATAATACAGAGTTATAAAAATAGGCTAATTAGAAATTTCTTTTGTGTACGTACTTTTTGGCGAGACCCCTTCCCCGCTGTACGCCCCCACATGCAATCCCTCTATGCATACATAATATATGGGCAGCCTCTGATTGTGATTAGTAGTGCCATGCAATGTGCAAAGCTTTGCCACGCCCACCGCAAAATTGACTCCTATTGCATTTAACTCCTACTTCCCACTTTTTAGCAAATGCTTTGCACTAAGGTGCTTAATTATAACAATGACACACAACATGAAACTGAGAAAGTTACCTTTAGAAACCTCTGTGAAACATTCGCATTCTTAGCCTTTACCACTCCTGAGTGCGCTCTCACCGTACAAATTTGGGCCGATTATTAATTTGAGTATCAAGGGTTATTATCCTGCTTTGCACAAATTTCAAGCTCTTCCGAGAAAACCTAACCGTAACTATTGTTTTACCCTCCTCCTTCTCGCAGAAATATCTGTGGTCGCCTATGACGATACGTTCGGTTCTGCTGTCTGACCGCACTTATTTAGATGTCACATAAAACAAAGTGGAGTATAAATAGTCGATCATCATAAAGAATACACTTACATGTAGATTGGATTAAACAGGAAAAAGCATATCTCTCAGTAAAAGTCTTTCAGAAGCACTCTCAGTGCGATCGACCCCGAGAGAAAAGGCAGAATTTGAGGTGAGACGAAGATAAGGAAAGACTGCCAGAGAGAAAGGCATAGCGAACTGATTATGGAAGTTTATTCCATAGAGATGGATCAATGCAGATATTTTACCTTTTATCGACTATGTTTTATATGTATGTTTATTATCATGTCTCTTCACCAGAATGCGGATAACAGTTGGTCAGACTTTAAAGAATATATTAATTCTGATCTTATCCACTTAGATGCCGAGTGCGTCGGACCGGAACTGGTGCCAGAAGTTGTACGACAAGCACACGACGTCGAAGCACTTTGTGAAGCCACGCATGTCGCAGACGTCGTTCATAATTCTTCACTTCGCCGATCGCGTTGAATACCAGATGGATGGATTCGTCGAAAAGAACCGCGACACGGTTCTTGAAGAACACATCAACATTCTCAAAGCCAGCCAGGTTCGTCTGTGGGATTCAAGCCCCTCCCCTTCTATGCCACTCTGGCTGCCCTCAGTCAATCAATCAGTCAATCAATCAATCAGAATTTATATAGCACCCTAATAAAGTCAGCCAGGTTGGTCTGTGATGCAGCACCCCACGCAACTCTAGTTCTATTGTACCCTCAATCAATCAGAATTTATTTAGCCCCTACCCCAGGTCAGACATTAAGAATTAAAAAGACTTCATTCATTCATTTGGAAATTGATATAGCGCCCATTCAAATAAATTTCTCCGAGGCGCTCCTGACTCTAGTGCGCCCAAAAAGAAAAGTTTTATGATTAGTGAGGAAGGATTCTGGTAGCGTCCCAGCGTGTAGGTGTATCTCTAAAGGAAGGCCATTCCAGACCGCTGGGTCAACCGCAGGCTCGATTCTTCGTGGTTGCAGTACAAGCAAAGGGAACTAAGTACTCCCTTATCAGCAGAGCGTAGGGGATGGCATCCCTTAAATGCTACCATCTTATTGAAAGTGTTGATACATTGTACGTACTGACATTGCTTTTTAGTATGAGCTGGTAGCAGAGCTGTTCCAGGAGAAGCAGGCGGAAGCGTCCACTCCAGGGCGGACCCAGCGCAGCGTGACGCGACCCGCTCGTGAACCTCCGAAGTCGTCGTCGCAGCAGAGACAGATGCGAAAGACCGTCGGTTCACAGGTGACGTCTCCTTAAGTACTTACTCTGATCAGTACAACTTCAACTGTTGCTTGCAATCTATTCTGGCTTTCGGATTTCAATTATAACTTCTTTCCCATTCATTAATTGATCCATTCATTCAATTATTTATTTAGCACCTCTTAGAAGTGGCAACTTGGAAGAGCTACAGACTCTAGCATGGCAAAAAGTACAGCCTTGAGTCGAATAAAAAGCGCTTCAGTAAAAACCCCAGTATGCATATCTAGCTCCTCCTATTCCAGACCACTAGGCCCACCACGGAAAAGGTTCGATTTAATAGAAACTCCTCAGAGGCGCTCCCGACCTGACAGCACAAACCACAATCAAAAGAGAACGATTTTCAAATGCTTGTGGATAAGTGGCAAAAAAAGACCAAGAAGTTCATTACGGAGACTGCTAGGTAACTTAAATTCCAGTAAGATGGACTGAACATAGCGTTGCTTTTATGCAGCACTGTGGAAGTTTGAACCATATGGACATGCAGATCACCTTGTGTGGCAGAACGAATAAATCTACGACTTGGAACGGAAAGCACTGGCAAACAAAGCTACCTAAGATAAAAAGACAATTACTATACACTGTATACAGTATGCATCTTCTGAATCTTCTGACTTTTGTTATTGTTATTGTTATGTTGTTGTAGTTTCGTGAGTCGTTGACGTTGTTGATGGAGACTCTGTTCAAGACGACGCCTCACTACGTCCGATGCATCAAACCAAACGACTCCAAGATGTCATTCTCGTAAGCAGTCTCTCTGTCTGTCTTGTCTGTCTGTCTGTCATGCGGCTGCCATTTTCATCATCATCATCATTACAAGCATGGACGGCATTGGACGTGGTCAATAGTGTAGTGGTTGGCATGTTGGACTGTCAGTCGTGAGGTTGGGGTACCAATCTTTGTTAGGGCCGAAAATTATTCTGCTATTTTTCTCGTTGCTGTAGCTTTGACCCAAAGCGAGCCGTTCAGCAGCTGAGAGCCTGCGGAGTCCTTGAAACAATTCGAATCAGTGCGGCTGGATATCCATCAAGGTTTGTGTTCAGTGGTTCTGTCTGTTTTTAGAGGATTGATTGATTGGTTGGTTGATTAATTGATTGATTGGTTTTTGATTTGTTGATTTATTGGTTGATTGATTTACTAATTGGTTGGTTGAATGAATAATTGATTAGTTTATTGATTGATTGATCAATTGACTGATTGTTTTATTTGTTGATTGATTATTTGGTTGATAATTGGTTGATTGAGTGATTGACTGTTTGAGGTTGATTGGCTGGGTGAAGGGGTGAATGGATGGATGATTAATGGAATAATTGGTGAGAGTGCTCTCCTTGTTTATTCGGAGAGTACAGTACACCAAATGAAGGTAGCGTTAAACAAATTAATTAATTTGAATTAGTGTATAAATGCAAACTTATCAATGTGATCTGCCGAAGTAATAATGTTATCCTCATCACACATTGGCAGACTTTTTCTTAGTTCGGTCCTTTTGCGATTCACTGGATTTCTTCTTTGCTTGTCTTCTTCTCCTTCAGGTGGACTTACTCTGAGTTCTTCCAGCGCTACAGAGTCCTCGCGAAAAGTCGTGAGATTCAACGCAGCAACATGCGCAAGACATGCGAGAACATCCTGCACAAGCTCATCCAGGTGACGACCTTTTACAGCATTTGACCCTTCTTCACCCTGATGGAGAGGTTGTAGAAAGGGGTTGGACGCTTGATTCATGTTCAGTGGAAGACGGTGGTATTGCTATCTTTCGTGGCATTTCCTCCATCGGTGAAAATATCATTTTTTGAGAGGTAGTCATGGATTATGGAGTGTTAACAACTTCATTTTCTTGGTCACAGCATATGATTGTGTGTAACCAGTCATCTCTCTCTCACCATCTCATTCCCCCCCCACCGGCATTGTATTGTATTTGAGCATTTGTAAAGCGTTTCTTGTATGGTGAACCGTTCAGAAGCGCTCCCAGCGCGCAATGCCCCTTGAGAAGAAGCAGGTTTTGAAAAGAGAGACGCCAGACAGAAGTGTGTAGAGGGAACACAAGAAGAAAGCACATTCTAAAGAGAATGGCCAATTGAGGCAAATTATGATCGAGACTGAGCCATAGCAGTTCAAGACCAAGGAACCAAGAAGTTAAGTCTATTGAACGAGCGACGTGGACAGTGGAAGGAAGCTGAATGAGTCCAAAATATAACGTCAGATATTTAAACTCTAACCATTCCTGAGGCAGCCCTGTGCATGAATTGCCAGCGACTTCATTTTCTCAGCCCTGGCAGACGTGGCATGTGACCAGTCCTCTCACCCATCATCTCATCCTTCCACCAACAGTGTACGGTCAGTGTACTCATTACAGCTGAGTTCGCTAGGGGGTGACTGTGGGTGGAGCAGAAATCTCAAACCAAATTTCTGCCCTCGTGGGGATTTGATCATCGTCTCAGTCCATTGATTATCACTCACCACAGTTTCAATTGAAACGTTAAAAATGAATTAATCAATTTAAATATCAGTCAATCTGAATTCTTTTGACTTTTTCTCTCGTAGGCTAAAGCAGTTTCGGTGAGAAACGATCTAATGATATTGTTCGTTACGTGATAGATGTTTTAAGCAGACTTTTTCAGTTTTCTTGATATGTGCCTGCACGTGTAATACGATCTTTTTTCTCTTCTTTCAGCTCTGATATGTCATGCTGTTAGTTTAATATGCATTGCTGGAGTATCTTTCTGTTGGCTTCTTATGTTTTGTTTCTGTTTTTAGGATTATTAATTTGTGCATGAGAATATTGTTCTGATTTCTGGTTTCTGACCTTTTTAGTCAACGTTTTTCAATGGTTTATGGTTGATTGGATCGCATTTTGTTACTTGAGTTCTTACCTTTTACCTTGTCCCCTTGTCTACTGCTTTCTCTTGTCTTCTTAGTTAAGGTTTAATGTTTTATACTAAGACGTTAGTAATTGCACATGTATTAAGATACTTAGCTTAAGAATTAACTTTTTAGTTAAGGTTTGATATTTTACACTATAAAGTTTATAGCTGCACATGTGTATTTAGATACTTAAAGAACGAACTATCGTTTTTTTACTTAAGGTTTAATGCTTTGTACTAGAATGTTAATAATGTAGCAAGATACTTTTAATCTGAACGTAGCTAAATAAACTCTTGTCAACCATCTATTACCAGACAATGTACGTAGGAGGCCTTAGCCAGCGGGACTCTGCAGTCCCTTCTGGGTTCCTTTTGTCACCAATAGATTACTTGTTCTTAGTATGTGGACTTTTGGGGAGATGTTACTTTGTATACTTGTGACTCAATAAATTTATGGTTTTGGTTATTTACTTTTATGTTTGTTGCTTTACGTCTGAATTGCGTATTTGTAAACTTGATTATTTTTAAATGGTTTATTTTTAAATTGCTTGAATGTCTGAATGGCATATTTTTATTTGTTTATTTTAAAATGGTTTACTTTTAATTTACTTGAATGTCTGAATGGCATATTTTTCATTTGTTTATTTTTAAATGGTTTATTTTAAAATACTTATGTCTGAATTGTATATTTTAAATTGTTTACTTTTAATTGCTTATGTGTAAATCTTTCATGTTTGAATTGTTCATTTCAGAATCGTTTATATTCGAATTGATTAATTATTGTTAAATTGCTTATATATATGTAAATAGTTTAAAATCTTTTATTATGCTCTTGTGATTACTTTAATGTTGTTTATTCCTTTAGGCAACTGGTTTTGAAATGTATTGCGACTGTGTTATTTATGTAGAATTGTAGATGCTCTACAGACATTTCATCGTGGGTGCCCTGTTATTCAGGATTTAGCATATTATCATGTTATCATATTATCATGTTATCATATTATCATGTTATCATATTATCATGTTATCATATCATCATGTTATCATATCATCATGTTATCATATCATCATATTATCATATCATCATGTTATCATGTTATCATATTATCATGTTATCATATTATCATGTTATCATATCATCATGTTATCATATCATCATGTTATCATATTATCATGTTATCATATTATCATGTTATCGTGTTATCATGTTATCATATTATCATGTTATCATATTATCGTGTTATCATATTATCATATTATCGTGTTATCATATTATCATGTTATCATACTATCATGTTATCATATTATCATGTTATCATATTATCATGTTATCATATTATCATGCAGTACATCTGAGGGTTTGATGTAAAATGATTCACTTACTTTTTCTCATGACATAATCATATTTTAGAATCAGCTTTATGCCAGGGAGTTGATTCTTACATCAGTTGTAGAATTTTGTTGATTTCTCTACATCATTGTTACAGCAATATAATACAGCTTTAATCTGTAAAGGTATTAGAGAGAGACATCATATCTTTTCCAACGCCTGTCTACCACCATCCAACACTTTAATGCTGTTGCTTTCCGAGGCACTTTTGCCCAGTTGACCAGACATTGCAGCCGAGTGAGTTGTCGTTACAGAGCATCATCAATCGCGTCTCCAGATATAGTTTGGAACGCCCGAGGGATTATAAGTACCTCGGGAAATTTTTGTATGAAAATTATTTTCAACAGTTGTAGAACATCCTAAAAACCAAAATTATACTGAAAAACCCTCAATGAACTTCCTTTAGTTTGGTAAATGTTATCTTGTAAGAATTTCCAAATGAAATGATACTAAGATTTCATGTCTTCTACTTCTTATCGCAGGACAGAGACAAATACCAGTTTGGAAAGTCGAAGATATTTTTCCGCGCTGGTCAGGTGGCTTACCTGGAGAAGCTGCGTTCGGATCGGTTGAGGGAATGCGGAATCCTCATCCAGAAGTACATCCGTGGATGGCTGGCGAAGATGAGATACACGAAGATTCGAAGAACGGCGCTCCTCGTTCAGACTTACGGAAGGGGAATGCTTGCGAGGAGGTACGTGTACAGGGCCGGATTAAGAAATGTGGGGCCCTGTTCGGAAAATTTGTTGGGATCTTCGATCGAAAAATCTGATCTTTTTTAGTCGTTTGGTTGAAGCCTCGTCAAAATATACCAATTTTTTCTAATTCTTTTCTTTTCCCGTGTGTGGGGGCCCCTAAAGTGTGGGCCCCGGTTCGGCCGAACGTGTTGAACATGCCTTAATCCGGCCCTGTACAAGTGTACGTGTATGCATATGAGTGTGTTTGTGCGCACAAACATGTGCATGTGTTTGTGTATGGTTATTTTTGTGTGTGGTTATGTTTGTGTGTGGTTGTGTGACATGTGTGTGTCTGTGTGTGGTTGTCCCTTCTTCACAAGCTGTTTTACAACTTACATTCTTCTTTAAAACTGACTTATTTATAAAACAGTTTAACTTCATGTTCCTCTCAGGCTCAAATATGGATGGATGAGTGGGTGGGTGAATAGTCGGATGAATGAATGAATAAATGAACGAACGAATGAACAAATGGTTAGGGAGATGAGTTGGTGGGTTTATGGATGAATGTATGAACGAAAGGATGTATGTATGAATGAATGACTTGAAAGTCACTTAGTGGACGAGTGTGTTGATGTGTATGGACGAACGAACAGATGGATGAGTGTGTTGATGTGTATGGACGAACGAACAGATGGATGAGTGTGTTGATGTGTATGGACGAACGAACAGATGGATGAGTGTGTTGATGTGTATGGACGAACGAACAGATGGATGAGTGTGTTGATGTGTATGGACGAACGAACAGATGGATGAGTGTGTTGATGTGTATGGACGAACGAACAGATGGATGATGTGCAGATGTGATTCTTTTATATTATTGATTGACGGATTGTGTCATTGACAAATTCCTTTTCCAGGCAAGCGATGCACCTGAAGAGGACGCAGTGCGCGACTTTGATCCAGGCGACGTGGAGAAGATTCCACCAGCAGCAGCTGTACAAGCGCGTCATTCGTGCTGCCATCTCCATTCAGGTCGAAAACAGTAACAAGAACTCCATTGAATTCGAGACATGATGATTAATCTTTAATTAATTAAAGCATAATAATGCAGGACAGGGTATTGTATTGTATTGTATTGTATCTATAGATTTATATGACTCCTATTGCAGAATGACTATTCAGTAGCTTAGAGCTTTTTACTTTGAGTTTGAGTTTCTTCTCATGAGGCGAATACAATGTGAATGCATGAATGCATAATAATTATTAATGAATAAATAAAATATGAATGAATGCTGTGAATAAAGAAAGCATGAATGCAATGAATTCATAATAATAAATATATTATTCCTTGCGTTGACATTGTAGGCATTTGCTCGTGGTGTATTTGGCCGAGAGCGTTTCATCAGCATGCGAGCGAATGCGAAGGCCGTCATCATTCAACGTCACGTTCGTGGCTGGCTTGCGCGTATTCGCTATCGCAAAGTTAGACACGGCTTCATCATGCTACAGGCACACGTACGAAGACACGCCGCCAAGAAAGAACTTAAGAAACTTAAGGTTATTTACTTACTTACTAAATTATCTCCCAAGCAAATTCAGATCCTACTTACTTACTTTATTTTTGAACCGTCGTGTTCTTTTTGTCCTACAATCATGCATCACTTTGGTCGAAAGTTGATCATTTCCCAGTACATTGGACCTGTCCTCTGGAATTTCCCTACCCTCCTCTTTTCCATGTTTCCAGTCTTTCTGGTGAAATTGGGCGGCTCTAATGGCGGGATTGAATTCGTCTGGGTTTCCCCTTTGTCAACGTTTGTGGGTTAAATAATCAATGTTTGACTGATGCATGTATACCTGTTGCAATAAAAAGATGTTGATTGATTGAGCAAGTGATTGATTGATTTATTGATTTTTTGATTGATTGATTTTTTTATTGAGTGAGTGATTGAGTGATTGATTGTATCCAATGCAGATTGAGGCGCGCTCTGTGGAGCACATGAAGAACGTGGCACGTGGTCTTGAGAACAAAATCATCGAGTTGCAGCAGAAACTTACGGAGAAAGTAGGAAGAGATGATTGTCATCTTAAACATTCATTCTTTCATTTTGAATAATTATTGTTTTTTTAATATAAGGCAATTTATAGATTGCTAATTGATTTCAATAACATCATTGTAAATTGACTCGATGTGTGATAGTTCACAAATCACGTGAATTGTCCCTCGTTCTAAGTTTTGTTATACACTCACAAAATGAACCTTTCCTATGCATTCTGATTGGTTGTACTGCGATGTTCTATTTATAATGTCCAATCAGGGCACAGTCTGATCTATAATAGTTTAAGACAATTTACATAAATTTATATAAAATAAAATCAATGAACCACTCGAACTTCAACAGTGCTGCATAGAAGCTGTGCTATGGTCGGTCCATCTTACTGGAATAAGTTACGTAGTAATCTCCGTTACGAGCTTCTTGAGCTTTCTTTGCCCCCTTTCTGCAAGCATTTGAAAACCATTCGCTATGAACGTGGTGTGATGGTGTCAGGTCGGGAGTACCTCTGAAGAGTTCTCTTGAAGTGGTGCCATGTAGATTCATGATTTCGATTACATTTCTATGCATACCCAGTCGTGGGGTGTAGTGGTGATATCGGTGCCTTGGAGTTGGAGGGTTCCAGATTCGAATCCACCTCATAGCCACTGCGTAGGGAGCAAGTCCTTCACAATTGCTCTTGCGCTTTAAACTCTGATGCAGTGTCTGTGCTGTAGTCGGGAGCGCCTCTGAGGAGAGAGCATGAAGTGGTGCGATAGCAAATGCAAGAAATGAATAAATATGTATCATGCAAACTATATTTTCGTGTGGTTTGTTTGTGATCGTAGAACAAGGAGGTGGCCGTTCTACGCGAGGATCAGCTGCAGTTAATCGAGATGAAGAACGAAGTGACGCGACTACGATCGGCCGTCCAGTCGGCCAAACAGACCGCCGATCGTCTCCTGGATCTGGAGCGATTGGTCGAACAACTGAAGGCGGAACTGGAGAAGGAAAAGACGGAGAAGAGTTCGTGTCTCGTGGAAATCGATTGCATCAAGAAAGACAGAGATCAGGTCGGTGATGTGGTCTAACGCGGCTGCCAGAATCAACATTGATGTTAATTAACGTTATTACGATAATTAATTATCAAAGTTATCTTCATCATTGTCATCATATATTATCATTCATTTTTAGCCTTATCTTCATCATTGTCATCATTATATTATCATTCATTTTTAGCCTTATCTTCATCATTGTCATCATTATATTATCATTCATTTTTAGCCTTATCTTCATCATTGTCATCATATATTAGTAGCACCATTATTTAAAGTATGTCTATTATAACCCGTGTATGTATGAGCACTTGTTTTTAGGACCCCTTCAGGATTGCTACTCAGAGGCGCTCCCGACTACAGTAGGGACTCTGGGTTGGAGTTTCACGCCAAAGCGCATAGCAATATTGCAAGTGAAGAGTAGACTGTAAAGTGATGTGTGCTTGGTTCATCAATCGACCACCGAGGCACCAACTCATATTGTCTTAGGGTTCTTACACGACGACTTGAGGTGGATTCGAACTCGCAACCTTTCAGCTGCAAGGTACCGAACGTACCCCTACACAACCGCGCCCCGCAATTCGTCTATCCAGCATAGTCTTGATCTGCCTTTGTTTCTTTTCCCTTTGAATCTTGCCTGTTGTACGTACATTGGTTATTTGGCATTCTCTTTCTACTTGTCAAAACCAAGAATAATATTTTAAAAGAATCACTGTTAATATTTTGTTGGATTAAATTTTCTATTGTGTATTATTTTACTCAAACTATTAAATTTTGTCCTTTTCTCAGTTGGTTGGCGACTTGACGAGTGAGAAATTGACTCTCAAAGAGCAACTCGAAAAAGTGAATGAGCTCATTAAGCAGAAGGAAGTGGAACAAGAAGGTTTAGTTATATTTTCTGGCTTTTGACTGGCTGATTAAGACTGCTTGACTGCCTGACCTGCTTAGTCCTGTTGACTGGCTGATCTATTTATTATACCTGACTGGGTCACTGGTCAACCTATTTATCATAGCTTCCTCACTCACTGATTGACCTATTTAGCCCTGGTAATTGACCCACTGGTTGATCTATTTGTCCAGGCCGTAGCCCTGACTAGATCACTGGTCAACCTATTTATTATAGCTCACTCACTAGTTGACCCATTTAACCTGGTTAACTGGCTCACTGACTGACCTATTTAGTAATTATATTAATAATAACAATAATAATAATAATAATAATAATAGTAATAATGATTAATAATAATGATAATGATGATAATAATGATGATAATAATGATAATAATATTAATTGTCTTCGTTTAATTTGAAACTGACTGTGCAGTATGATTGCGATTCTGAGTATGATTGCATTGTAACAGAAGTCGAATTTGACTCCTGCTACTAATTTTTAAGCGCACCATCTTCCAAATTCATGGAAGGCTCAGCCGACCTGTGGGGTGGTGGTGGGGGGTAACGGGAAATGATCTCGAATTCATGCGCTCTTCATGCCAGAGTTTTTACCATTACCATAAACGCCTACGCTGATGTTATGTTCTCTGTAGTTCTTGTCCATGAGAAGGTGGATGAGGCGCGCCAACAACTGTTGAGTGAGTTCAACACTGAGAGAACCCACCACCAGAAGATGGTGAAGGACTTCACGCGACTGCAGCAGCGCTTCGAGAACCTCAAGGGTGACATGCAGGTGCTCGCAAGTCCTCCGGGCGGGGCGCCAGTCTACAAGCGACAGGGATCGGGAAATGCCGAGGCAGCAGTGGGTGCTGAGGAAGTGGGAGAGGGATTTGAAAAGGTTGGTGGGGTCTTCTGTCACCCTCTCTCGGCTTCTGGTTTATGGGTCTTGTTGTTGTTTTGTTCTTAAGCACGTTGTTGTTATTATTTCTATTTTCTTCAGCACTCAACATAAGTAACAGGACGTACAATTAAAAAGGCAGTATATAAGTCTTTCATAGGTATGGCTCAGCTAATGTGTCTCGAAAGGCCACTGAGTTGAAACGCTGGACAGTTATGGAGAGGCGTTGCAGCACGTTTATTATTATTATTATTGTTATTATTATTATTGTTATTATTATTATTATTATTATTATTATTATTATTATTATTATTATTATTATAAAATTATCCGAAGTAGTTCAATTCACAAAGGTATACAAGACAACGAATAGTGTATATAAAGACTATGGAATCAGTTGTAGTCAATCTGATAGCTGTGGCTGCTTCTCGAATGTGCCCCTGCAAGCAACAGCGTTGAATCATTGGATGCAAACTGAAATCCGTTGGAACAGATAGCTTGACTCTTTGGGGTCTCCAGTGATTTGAGTCAGGAGACGCCCCAAAACCTTCAGAAGCTTCAATCCGTCGATGTTGATTGGTCCCATGGTCTCGAAAGCCAGTGGAACAAAGAGATAGGTGGCCATAAGATGATTGTACTTATCGACCTTCCTGGTAGCCGCCACTTATTGTTATTATTTTGTTTTTATTATTTTGTTTTTTATTATTATTTTGTTGTTGTTAGTATAATCATTATCATTGTTATCATCATCATTGTAATTGTTTTTATTGCATTATTTTTATTGGCTTCATTATTATTATTGCATTATTATTAGTATCATTATTATTAATTTTTATTTTATTTTTATCCCCCAAGGTATGCATTATCCCTCTTTACTTAAAAATTAATGAATTTCAGAAAAAATATTGTCGTAAAAGTTCACTGCGGAAAAAGTACTGAACAAAGTGGTGATATTGTTGTTAATACTAAATTATTATTTTTTTTTATTGCTGCTTTTATTGTTACTGTTAATTATTACTGTTATTGTTATTACTGTTTTAGTTATTATTATTATTGTTGTTAGTATTATCATGATAATTATATTATGATTATTCTTTCTTATTTTTATTGCAGTATTATTATTGTTATGCTGACTTTGTTTTAACCCCAGTAAAAGGATCCGTCAGCGTCCCTTCCCTTCAAATTTTTTTATAAAAAATTGGTGAAATCACTGCTAAAGACTGTCAGATTGAAGCACTAGATAGTAAGAGCAAGGCACTGGAACAAAAGGGTTAATTGGATTACTCAAAGGTGTTTGTGGGTTTTTCCTAGGATCCTGGGTATGGATCAGGTCGAAGGAAGGAGAAATTTGTGACGAAGGAAGAGGAAGTGGATTGGGATGGACAGGAACTGGATTCCATATCGGAAACACAGTCGGAAGAGAAGGTACGTGGAGACTTACTTCTTATTACACCTTGAAGAGAACTTGTTATTAAAATTAAATGCTCCATTAATACTTTATACCCACAGGGATAATTATAATAATAATGATGTTAATGATAATCATAATAATAATATTTGTGTAATTTCAAAAACGTAACAGTGACTATTGAGTTTTGCCGTCTCCTGTAAAATTATCTGCGCCGTTGAGAAAACGGTAAAAATAACGCTAAAATTTAGAGATAAGAATTATTATTTAAATAATAGTAATAAAATTTAGAGATTAAGAAGCAGAGATTAAGCAATAATCAGTAGTGTTAGATACCTGTTCCATTGTTTCACTGTTCCATTGTTTGGCTGTTTCATTGTTCCGCTTTTCCATTGTTCCACTGTTCCATTGTGTTCAGGAGTCGAGCAACCTGAGTCTTGTTTCGCGACTTCAGATGCGCATCAAGCAGCTGGAGTGGGAGAGGGCGCTGCTGCGGAGGGAGGTCGATCGCAAGGAGGCAAAGCTTGATGGGGGAGGAGGAGGAGAGGGAGGCGGAAAGTCTGGAGACGACCTGGAAAAGGAGATCTACGAATCGATCAAGGCAATTGGCTTATATTATTTTTTTCTTTGAATTATTATAAACGGAGCTATGGACTGCACTGTTTGAGTTTTCCTGGATGGCCATCTTTGGATTGCCACCTGTGGATAGCCACCTTTTGATAGCCACCTGTGGATAGCCACCTTTGAATATCCACTTTTGATAGCCACCTTTGGATAGTCATCTTTGAATGACCATCTTTGAATAGCCACCTTTGGATAGCCACCTGTGGATAACCACCTTTGGATTGCCATCTTTGGATTGCCACCTGTGGATAACCACTTTGGATAGCCGCCTTTGGATAGCCACCCTTAAATAGTCATCTTTTGATAACTAGTCACACTTAGATAGGCTTATTTCTAAGAGCCATATTTAATGGCCAGAATAAGCCACCTTTAGATAAACACCTTTTGATTGAGCACTACCTCTGGATTTCATACGGTAATAATGTTAATATTAATTATAGTGCAGTGTGTTTTACTGTGTAAATATATTTTTCATTAACAACGTTAATGATTGTAAATAACATACTTCATAGTATATTGGCAATGTGATGATGATGATGATGGTTCTCTGCCCGAAGGCAGGTTCATTGGCTTTACGCCCCTAGGGATGAGATGAGTGAGGTGGTTTCCCGTTGCCTTCCTCACAGACAATGATGGGTAAGCAACTTGCCCAAGCTTGATCCGCAGGAGCTTGCGCCACTGCGTCCCACACGTGCTAGCCCGAGATATCTAAATCTCTGAATGTCAACTCCCAGCCCGGGGCTTGAACCGCAGTCCGTTGCAACCAACAGACGTATGCCGCTCTCGCTTACCGGTGTAGCTAACTAGGCCAGTATTGGCAATGTAAAGATAATAAATAACATTGCATAAAATTGCATTAGTAATAATATCAAGGAATTGATGTTGATACCTTTATATCTGTTTTGTAAGACGCCTGTGGCCCTGTGTAACAACATAGCCGTATTACGGCACCGTATAAATTGTCTCAATTGTTATTACTATTGTCTTATTGCGGCCATTATCTTTCGTCCCATCAGCTGCAGGATCTAGAGACAGAGAACGAGTCGATCCGTAAGGACCTCATGGATCTCCAGAAGGCTGTGGTAGACGACAAGGATCTCATGGTTCAAGGACTTCCACACGCCGGAAAGTCGGCCAAGCTTATCCTCGGTTAGTTCTTTCTTTCGCGTTGAGCAGAACTTTCCGAGGTTTTGTTTTCAACACATAAGCGACGACTGTGTAGTAAAGGGAACTTGAAAGCCAGGCAGATGATCATTGAAGCGTTATATAAATGCCTATTAAATAATAAAGCATTGTATTGCATTGTATTGTATTGCATTGTATCTATCGATCTATTAAAGCACCGCTCACAGTGCACACCAATCAGAGGCTCTCCCAGTGCAAAAGACCCAAGAGAAAAGAAAGTAGTTTTGAGATGGGAAAGATGTGCTTCGGGTACCAATTAATAGCAAAGACCATTTCGATGGAGAGAGCGGATTCCGAAGGTTCGGACAAATGAAGACAAAAGCTGAGTTTTGGCCAAAGCAGTCCTTGCTTGCGGAACAGGATTGTTATATGTGCACTTGTTATAGCGTCCCTTCAAAGCTCTATACTCGGAGGTGCTGCCGACTACAGAGCTGTTATTATGTATTAGTTATCAAGCAGTGCAGTCTTGTGTTGCATAAATCGGTTGATGTGTGCTGAGCAATAATTGTGAGTGAAGGACTACGTTAGGGTTCCAACACAGTAGCAGTGCTTTGTCGTCCAGTCTCAGACATTGCCGACCATCCTGTGGCTGTACCAGAATCCTTCCAAACCAAACTTACAAGTTCTCTTCTTTTTGGTGCAACTGGAGTCGAGAGTGCCTCTGAGTGCATGGTTGCTTCACACTGATCATGGTTTTGTATTTTAACAATCTGAGCCTGGAAACACAAAGCACAAAATTGTGAACCTGTATTGTTTCATAGAGTTTTCCACACGTACCAGGTACATTTTTCAGTTCCTCTTTGTGGACCATCACCAGTATGATTATTTTTAGAGCAAAGAAATTTGTTAAAAGCCTAAAACTAGTGGTTACAAATGGGTGTAAATTTTCCAGGAAGAGGGCGGGGCAAGTGTCGCTCTTGCCTCATAAAATTATGTGCAGGCATCATGTCTGAGTAGTATCCCTGAAAAAAAAACCCATATATAAATTCCCGAATGAATGAAGCAACGAATGAATGTGATCGAACTTAGGAATGCAATTACAGTTCGTTGACTATTTCCTCTCGTTGGTGAATTCCAGGGCTGTTTTTAAGGAATTTTTAGAACTGCACAACTCCTTCTTTCCTTCCCCATCCTCCATGGTAAATTACTCCCAATCGGAGGAAGATGGTCTTTTTCAACTAGTCTTAACTGTACAGAAGTGCTTAGAACTACAACTGCACAAATCCATTTAGAACTGCACATTTGTGTACAACTGCACGTTAAAAAAGCGCTGTTTATTTCAGATCAATTTGACGCAATGAACGAGGAGCTGGTGCGGCGTCGGGAGGAGTGCATTCACCTGCGCACGGTGCTTGCGTCGAGTGCTCGGACCGCCAAGGATACGGAGGACAGGGATCTGAGTTCGTTGAATGAAGATGGGGAACTCGAGATGGCATACAAGACGCAGAAAGACCTCAACAAGTGCGTTTCTCTGTGATGCGTGATGTGACGGTTGTTTGTATCGTTGTTGTTGTTGTGGATGAATTATATGTGTTTGTGTTGTGGAGTACAGAGATAGTGAAGTGGGTGTGGATCATGTTGGTTTGGTTGGTTTTTGTGATTGATCGATCGATTGATTGATTGAATTTTTGGTTCAATGAGGTTTAATGATTGATTAAGTGATAAATTAAATGATGGATTGATTTAATGATTTAGTTGTTTGTACGATTGATTGAGTGATTGATCGATTGATTCAGTGATTGATTGAGTGATTTATTGTGTGATTGATTAAGAAACAGATTAAGTGATTGATTTATGGAGTGATTAATTGATTTATTGATTGATTGATTCAGTGTGTGATTGATTGATTGATTGAATGAGTGATTTGTACGATTGAGTGATTGATTTAGTGATTTATTGTGTGATCGATTAAGAAACAGATTGATTGAGTGATTGAGTCACTGATTGATTGATTGAGTGTGTGATTGATTGATGGAATGGTGCAACGGGTGAACTTTTCCACCGTGATGGTTATTTATATAGCGCCGTTGTCTGTGAGTCATTCTATTCGTGTTGCTGTGTCTTGCGCCGCAGGTTGCTTGCGAACGAGATCCAGCGTCTGCAGAAGACATCTGGTGATCAAGAGAAGGAACTTCGATCACAGATCGACGAACTGAGAAGAGACAACAACCGACAGCAGAAACTCATCGGACAGGTAGAGATGATTCATTCATTCATTCAGACCATTTATATAGCGCCCCTTGACGATGATGATGACGATGATTAGTGTAGAATCCATGGATAAAGGTGGTGGTGGTGGTGGTGGTGGTACTGGTGGTGGTGGTGGTGGTGCTGCTGGTGCTACTGGTACTGGTGGCGGTATTGGTGGTGGTGGCAAGGGCATGAGAGATTATGATTACGAATACAGAAATTTAAACTTTTCCATTAAAGTTATGTACAGTGAAATTGGGAGACTATGATTACGTGCTGAAAAATTGGGAGACTATGGTTACAGAGACAGAGTAATTGGGGGTTTACAATTAAAATTACATGCAGAACGTAATCTCTGTGGCCTGTGATTGATTTCAGAGTTCAGCAAGATCGAAGGTGATCTCTCTATGTGAATGATTTTCTGATGGTTGTTTTTGAATGCTTTGAACTAACCGCATGGCTCCTCCCTCCTCATACCATCCCCTGCTGCATCAGCTGTTTAGTTGCAGACGCTGGCATTGATCTGTGTTTTCGTGATGGGATGCTGGATGCCTTTGAGTTATCTGTAGCAGAGATGCTGCTGCTGTGAATGAGCTGGTGCCATGTGCTTGGGTGAGGCTTGTTTGTAGCCGTTTAGAAATTTTTGAGTTTGCTGATTGTGGATTGAAGTTGAAGCATGAATAATTATAATCTGTGTAGTGCGTAGAAAGTTGTAGCAGGCCAGAGGATGAAGAAGAGGGTGGGATAATGGTAGTAGGTGAATGAGTGAAATAGATTTGCTAGAGAGATTGATAGAGAGAGACAGAGAGACAGACAGAGAAGGACAGTGACACAGACAGAAGAAGAGAGGTGGGGGAAAGAGAGACAGAGAGAGGAAGAGAGACTGAGAAGCGGACAGAGTGTGAGTGAGAGACAGAGACAGACAGAAAGTGAGGGAGAGAAAACAGAGAGAGAACAAGAGAGTAGGAGAAAGAGAGAGAGAGTGACAAAAAGACAGACAGAAAGATAGAGAGATAGAGATGAGAGAAATCAGTTGAAGTAATAGATTGAGTATGCAATTAATTAATTAGAGAAAGTTAATATGCTGAATGTTGATAAATATTTTATTGATATTAATTAGCATTCAGTAATATAAACATCTAGTAATAAATTAAAAAGTTTCTTTCATAAAGTGACAACTTACTAACAAGTTAAGATGTTGGTTTTATTGAGTATAAATCAAGAGGTTGGTTTTATTAAGTAATAATAATAAGTTAAGTTGTCTTGAAATTCTTTTCGCCGTCATTTCTTCCATCAGCTCAATGACATAACAAGCGTATGTATCTGACGTTCTTTCATTTTCTTGCCATTCTTTGAAAATTTCCTTCTTTTTTCTCTCCATTATAATAATTTTTTGTCTTGACTTATAAATAATCCTGAAGAGATTAACACGATCTTGTTATATTGACTTCTTATGCCTGGGTTCATTTCGTTTTGGTTGTTTTTCTAAATAAGGGAAATCATTTTAAATGTCGTTTTATTTATTTGCTTTGCATGTGTGACGCTTTGTGTGTCTTTATAGCTTGGTGTTTTTTTAATTGCTTTCCATGTAATAATAATAATATTTGTAATAACAATAATAATAATAATGGTAATGATGATTATAAATAGTAATAATAATAATAATGGTAATGATGATTATAAATAGTAATAATGATAATAATAATAATGGTAATGATGATTATAAATAGTAATAATAAAGCCTGAGGGATCATAATTATATACCTCGGACACTAAAAAGTAATAATAATAATAACAACTACAATGATGACAGCGATAATGATGATGATCGTATAATAATAATAATAGTGATGATAATAGCTTCAGACCAAAGACTAAAGGAGAAGGCCCAGTGGACGGAAGAGTGGCGACATTGGACAGCTGAACCTGCCTAGAGGCAGAGAACCAGAAGAAGAAGGAAGAATGACTTCAGCAATTATAATGAAGACTAGCCATCCCAGAAAAAAACTATAATTAATATTACTGTGTTATGTCCTTGAGTTTGACATATCTTCTTCTTCTTTAGGTTAGCTGCCTCTCGGCAGGTCCAGATGCCCAACGACGCCACTCTTCTCGATGTTGTGCTTTTTCTTTGAGTTTTCCATATCCATCCTCCATCATCCAGTCCAAGAACTTTTCCCTAGGTCTTCCTCTTCCCCTCCATTTTGCCTTCCACACTGTCTCTTTGCAAGGAGTTGCCTCTCAGTACATGTCCTATCCAGTTCTTCTGCCTTGTTCTAATTGTATTCATCAAGGATCTTTCCTCTTCCACCTTCTTCAGTACTTCTTCATTTGATTTATGTTCTGTCCAGCTGACCCTTTCCATCCTTCTCCATATCCACATCTCGAACGCTTCTATTCGTTTGACATCCTCTTTTCTCATCGTCCAGGTCTCTGCTCCGTACAGTGTGACGCTCCAGATCAGTGCCTTGACCATTCTTTTCTTGATGTCTCGACTCATTCCTCCTTTCAGTAGCTCTTTCCTTTTCGTGAACGCTTCTTTCCCCATCGCTATCCTTTTCTTGATTTCTTTGTGGCACTTCGCATCTTCCGATATCAGGCTTCCTAGATGGCAAATTTCAGTGACTTGCTCCACTTCTTCTCTATTGATTGTTATTTTCATATTCTTTTCCCCTTTTGCTTCTCTACTTATTCTCATTACCTTCGTCTTTTTGATGTTTATCTTCATCCCATATTCTTAGTTCATCCATTATGTGTTGTAGATTCTCTTCTGGGCTTGCCAGCATTGCCTGGTCGTCCGCAAATCTTAGCGCCTTTATCGTCTTTCCTCCAACCTTTATTCCTTCTTTCGTGTCCTGTAGTGCTTCCCGTATCAGCTCTTCGATGTAAAGATTGAATAGTATGGGTGAGAGTGGACACCCCTGTCTCACACCCATTCCTATTTTTCCCGGTTCCGATAGTTCCCCCTCTATCCTCACTCTTATCCTCTGTCCCATATACAGGTTTCCTATTAACCTTCTATCTCTCAAGCCCACACCCATCTTTCTCAGGATTGTCATTAGCTTCCTCCAGTCTACCCTGTCGAACGCCTTCTCATAATCCACAAAGCATAATATTATGTACACTTCTTGGTTGTTTTCCAGACTTCTTTCTGTCTGCATTCTCAAAGCTCCAATGGCGTATCTCGTTCCTCTGCCCTTTCTGTACCCGAATTGATCGTCTCCAAGACACCCGTCTGCCTCCGCCTTTGCCTGCAGTCTCCTTGTCAGTACTCTTAGCAGCACCTTCGAAGCATGGGTCAGCAAGCTTATCGTGCGGTATTCTTCGCATCTTACTACATTCACTTTTTTATTTAATGGTTTCAGTATTGTCTGCAGAAAGTCATCCGGCCACATTCCAGTTCTGTAGATCTCCTGACAGATTTGGATCATTTCGTTCATTGCCTTTTCTCCCAATTCCTTTAATATTTCCACTGGTTTTACATATACCTGGGGTATATTAAATAATAATGTCTGGTGTCATTAACATTGTCTAACACAACTTGACCACATCAAGCACGTATGTGTTTTGCTGCTAGACAACTTACGTAAATGATGCATCTATTTAAACTGATCAGTTCAGTAATCTTTAAGCATGCATGTCATACACTCTTTGGAGATTTGGAGATTTCTAAAGGCCCTTATAATAATTGCTCATTTACATGATTGTTGTTGCATGATTTGTTTGCTCTATGCTATGCTAGTTAAGCTTCATCTGTGCTAGCGTTATGCTAAATATGGTGTTTGTGTTGCTAGTGATGCTATGCTATATGGTGCTAGAGATCTGTATTTATATCAATGTGATGAGCACTAGGCTATGCGGTGTTGCATGGTGCATAAGTTATGATGATTTCTGGTTCTTCTGCTCCTTGTATATATATATAGAATTTCACATTGAATGTGGGGCAGGTTAACAGGGACATTGCCATCTGGACAGGCATTTAAGTGATTTTTGATGTTGGGGGTTTTCCATTTAAGTGGTTTTTCATTTCAGAGTCTTTCCATTTCAGGGTTTTTTTCATTTAAGAGGTTTTCCCATTTCAGGGTTTTTTTTCTATGGACAATTGGACATGATGGAAAAATACCCAGTACTTACACAGTTTGGAAATTTCCAAACTGTGTAAGTACTGGGTATTTTATTACATAGTTTGTGACTTTGAACCCATAACCCTCCCCCGTACTCCATATACCATGGCACTTAACAAATGCAAAGGTTGTGACTACACTGCTGTGAGAGAACTACATTGCTTGGGACAATTCATTCGTCTATTCATTCATCCATCAATTCATCCTTCAATTCATCCATCAATTCATCCTTCAATTCATCAATCAATTCATCCTTCAATTCATCAATCAATTCATCCTTCAATTCATCAATCAATTCATCCATCAATTCATCAATCAATTCATCCATCAATTCATCCTTCAATTCATCAATCAATTCATCCTTCAAATGCAAAGATTGTGACTACACTGCTGTGAGAGAACTACATTGCTTGGGACAATTCATTCGTCTATTCATTCATCCATCAATTCATCCTTCAATTCATCCATCAATTCATCCTTCAGTTCATCAATCAATTCATCCTTCAATTCATCAATCAATTCATCCTTCAATTCATCAATCAATTCATCCATCAATTCATCAATCAATTCATCCATCAATTCATCCTTCAATTCATCAATCAATTCATCCTTCAATTCATCAATCAATTCATCCATCAATTCATCAATCAATTCATCCATCAATTCATTCTTCAATTCATCAATCAATTCATCCATCAATTCATCCATCAATTCATCAATCAATTCATCCATCCATGTTCTGTTCATGAGTCCATTTATGTAACTAGTGTCACTGTTTGTCTTTGTACAGAACCTGACAATGACGCCTCAGGCAAAGATGGAGGCAACGATGCAACACGAGATCACAAGACTCACTTCAGAAAATCTCGTATGTTGCAGTTTCTGATGTGGGATAGGCAGCTTTTTGATTGTGGTATGGATTAGAATGGGCTTTCTCATTGGGTATTACCAGCTTTTAACTTAGACTGTTTTTTTTCATAGGATAAACTTAGCTTTTGGCTTAGAAAGTGGTTTTGTCATGGGATGACTAGCATTATGGTTTAATTATTTGGTTTCCGCCATGTGATGACCATATTTTTAAAATGAGTTGTGGATTGACATGGAGTTTTTGTCAGCTTTTGGGTTTGTTTATGGATTCAGATTTATGATTATTCTGCGATGGGATAGCCAGCTTTTGGAATTTCTGAGCTTTATTGATCAAGTTAATCCATCGCAGATGTGATTAGTGGTTTGATTTGTTGATTGTTAAGGATCTTCGTGAACAGATTGACAAACTACAGGAGCAGATAAAGAAACTGAAGAAAGTGCTGAAGATATATGCCAAACGTCTGAAGAGTACGGAAGGTACAAGACTGTCTCTTTGGTTCTAGGACGTTTCATCCCAGGACGATTCATCCCCGGACGATTCATCCCGGACGATTCATCCAGTGGACGTTTCATCCCCGGACGGTTCATCCCCGGACGGTTCATCCAGTGGACGGTTCATCCAGTGGACTGTTCATCCCAGGACGGTTCATCCAGTGGACGGTTCATCCCCGGACGGTTCATCCCCGGACGGTTCATCCCCGGACAATAAATAGAGAGAATAATATGATACATTAGTCGAACCTAAAGTAGGTCCCGATAAATTTTTACCATGAAAATGGTATTTTATCCCGGGCTTATCCCCCCTAGAAAGCACTAGCCCGTTTTTACATGATATCTATTTTACTCCTAGTTTTTTTAAATTATCTAGATTTTATTGCATGTTTTATAGGCTTATGTTTTCTAATATGATCTCTATTAATTTTTTATTCAAAATATATGAAACTATTTATATCTACTTAATCGCAGGTTCTACGGGCTTGTGTGTTCTTTTATGATTTAATTGCATGTTATATAGGCTTATGTGTTCTTATGTGATATCTATTTTATTCAAAGTATTTTTTGACTTTTTAGATCTATTATAATTAGATTGATATTTTATAGGATTATGTGTTCTTTAGTACCTTTGGCTTGTGTGTTCTTTTATGATATTTAATTACTGACGATTCATTCTGTTATATAGGCTTATGTGCTCTTATATGAAAGCTATTTTATTGCAAGTATTTGTGCCTTTTTATATCAATTACAGTAAAAAAAATTATAGGATTAAATTGCTAAAATTTCCGTCCATTGGGATGAAACGCCCTTGGATGAAACGTCCTGGGATGAAACGTCCATTGGGATGAAACGTCCGGGGATGAAATGGCCTGGGATGAAACGTCCCCTGGATGAAACGTCCTGGGATGAAACGTCCGCTGGATGAAACGTCCACTGGATGAACCGTCCGGGGATGAACCGTCCGGGGATGAAACGTCCACTGGATGAATCGTCCGGGATGAACCGTCCGGGGATGAATCGTCCGAGGATGAAACGTCCGGATACCGTCTCTTTGTCTGTCTGTGTGTCTCTGTCTATCTCTTTATGTCTGTCTGTCGCTTTCTCTTTCTTTCTTTCTCTCTCTCTTTCTGTCTGTCTGTCTATCACTCACTCACACACTGTTCTGTCTGTCTGTCTGTCTGTCTGTCTGTCTCTCTCTCTCTCTCTCTCTCTCTCTCTCTACCTACCTACCAATCTATGTATATATTACGTATACATGAATTTTAGGTATGTTGATTTTAACTAAATTAACTAATCGATTTGACTTACTTTCAATCTGGCGATGCTCCAGCACTCAACATCCGCTCATTTATGGAAATTCTCCACATCTCTCTAGATGTTATCTTCTCTACGTGTTGCTTCCCACGCAGACAAACCCATCTCACATCATTCCTCTCGTAAAAATGATCAGGGTTTCAACCGGGGTGTTGCAAGTAGAGCTTTTCATGTTTGAGTTTCATGATCGGTTGGTGTTAAAGGTGACAGATCAGGTCTCTCCCTCTTCCATGGTTCAGATTTAGTCAGGACTAATTCCTTTTACACAAGGGAGACTGCTTGCACGTACAGAACCTCTTTTCCTAATTGATTTTAGTCATTCGTGACTTTCAACCTGGGTGTAGTAAGTACCAGGTAGAGCTTTCTATGTTTGAGTGGAGGGTAAACCTGTTTTTGTCTGGCTTCTGTTCTTGCGTGGCTAAAAGGAGAGTGGAGACTCTCACGACTCATGAGTCGATCGTTCTCATTTGGTAAGAATTTAATGTTCTAATCGTAGTGTAGTAACAAGTGTTCTTAACAGTTGTTTATATATAGTGAGCCAAGCATATTTCTCCACTACAATCGGTACTCAATGCATCTGCTTAATTTGATTGCTCGCCTTCCTCGTTTCTCTCACAGTTCGACTCTTATGACAGAACACCTTCATTGGCTTCCCTTAACTGCCCTGCCCAGATTCAATATAAAATACTTTTTCGTATCTACACTGTGTCCACGATAAAGTAGAACCCAATAAAAAATGTCATAACTCGGTCAAAACTTTCAGGATTTGTCTGAAATTTTAAACACAACAACAGTGGCCATATTTACACGAGATCCTAAAGCCGATTAGAAATATTCTGCAGTTTGTCAAATTTATGAGCGTTTCAGATGCAGCACCGAAAAATGCAACTTTCCAACATGCAAAAGCTGAAATGAAGCCAAATTCAGCTATAAATGGTGCTCAGAATGTCATTTTTGTTCACAAACACACGACCGTAGACGTAGTAGTGTAGTAGCTGTCCGGAAAGACACTCGACTTCATATCCGTAGCTGTGGTCGCCTAGCAGTCCAGACCTCGATCCGGGTGCATGTACCGGAGTAGCGCGTTTTTCGTTCCCGTATTCATGACATCGATAACCGTAGGGCACGTCTGATTGAAGAGTGACAGCTGTTTGACCAGATTATCATCGACCGGACCATCAAACAGTAGCCTCTACGTCTATGGTCGTGTGTTCGTGAACAAAAATGACATTTTGAGCACCATATTTAGCTGAATTTTACCTCTTTTCAGCTTTTCCATGTTGGAAAGTTGCATTTTTTGGTGCTGCATCTCAAACGCTCACAAATTTGACAAACTCACGAATATTTCTAATCGGCTTTAGGATCTCATGTAACTATGGCCACTGTTGTTGTGTGTAAAATTTCAGGCAAATCCTAAACATTTTGACCGAGTTATGACACTTTATTGTGGGTTCTACTTTATCGTGGACACAGTGTATAAGATGTTTTTGGCTCAAACTCTCTTTGCTACCTCTGTAATCTTATTAGGTGGCCTTTCTCAACGACCAATGGGCGTCCTCTCCGCTCTTTAGACCGTCATGACCTTCTAAGTTCTTTTACCATTGTCTCGGACTGCTGTAGCCCAGCATCATGCCTTCGCTTCTGTTAGCCCTTTGTTATGGAATGACCTTCCTACTATAACTCGTGCTCATGTCTTATTTGGGGGCACTACTGTTTCAGTCCATTGTACTAAGACTTTTCTTTTTCGAGGGGTTCTATTTAGGTTGTATTGTGGGAGATGCTTTACAAGTCCATAAATAGAATAGAATGGAATTTCCTGAGTGCTAAGTACCGATATTAAGCCATACAACTGGCTGTCGCATTGTGAACCATCTCTCGTCATTTTGGTGTGTAGTTGATCATGGATGATCTTTACAAATCTTTTGGTGGCTATCCGATCATGTTGGTTTTATGGAAAAATTCTCTTCGATCTTGTGATGCTTGAATATTGCTTTCATCTTTTCACTGGCTACTTGTTCATGGAAAGTTTCTTTAGCCTTAACGGTGGCAATTTGATCGTGGAATTTCTCTTCTGTCTTTTTATGGCTGTTTCACCATAGAAAATGTCCTTGATATTTGGATGGCTATTTAACCATGGAAAATGTCCTTGATATTTGGATGGCTATTTCACCGTGGAAAATGTTCTTGATATTTGGATGGCTACTTCACCATAGAAAATCTTTTTGACATTTGGATGGCTATTTGATAATTAAGTGAAAAGATCCTTCCTCTTAGGAATGTTCGATAATTTGTTGTTTTTAGAATTGCTGTTGTTGAGTGTTGATTCTAATTTCATGTATTTATTTATTTATTTCTCATATCTTAATAATTGTTGTTGGCTTTCAGTAATTATAGTTTTGTCGTTCACTTTATTTCTCATTTGCTTTCTTTTCTGTTTCACTTTCTTTGTTTACACCGATTCCATGATGAGTTGTGCTTTCAATGTACAGGGTGTGGCAAAATAAAGTAATCCCCTACGGTTTTTTGTCAATATCTTGGCCAGAAATAGAAATTTTTCAAATTTAGTTAAACGAGCTTGAAGGTAATTCATATCTACGTACAATAGCCAAATTTCATCGCCATAATGTGAAACAGAACAAAAGTTACATCACTTTAAGTGAGGCCACCCACCGTTTTTTGACGATTCAAAAACGTGACGCAACAAAAAGCAACATAAAACCGATTTCATTATTCTGGCCAATATCTTGGCCGGAAGTAACAATTTCGAAATGAAATTTTAAAGGCTTAAAGACAATTCATATCTGCACATGATGGCCAGATTTCATAAAAATATTTGAAACAAAACAAAAGTTATATCAATTTTAATGAGGTCACCCCCCGTTTTTTGACGATTCAAAGACGTAACGCAGCAAGAAGTAGCAAAAACACGATTTTATTAAGTCTCATCTCAAATAGTTGTTATCAAATAGCCTTGATATTGCCAGATGATCATAGTTTTTACTATTTAAAAAAGAAACAAGGTGCCAGCGAGCGTAGCTGCACGTCACTGAGAAATCACTTAGCAAGATGACAATCAAATTGGTAGCCTAAATAAGGAATCAACAGGTCCATCAAGAACTTTGCAAAGATACTCAAAAGAAGTTTTGGAACTGGTGGTGGGCACATTGAACACAAGTTGTGAAGCACTACCAAGTTCATTTGACAACAGTTATTTGAGATGAGACAATAAAATTGTGTTTTTGCTACTTTTTGTTGCGTTTCGTTTTTGAATCGTCAAAAAACGGTGGGTGGCCTCACTAAAAGTGGTATAGCTTTTGCTGTGTTTGAAATATTTTGATGACATCTGGCCATCATGTGTAAATATGAAGTGTCTTTACACCTGCAAAGATTCATTTTGAAATTCCTACTTCTGGCCATGATATTAGCAGAAAACCTTTTAAAAATTGCGTTTGGTTTTTGAATCGTCAAAAAACGGTGGGTGGCCTCACTGAAAGTGATGTAACTTTTGTTCTGTTTGAAATATTTTGTTGAAATTTGAACCAAATACCTATATATGAATTGCCTTTAATACTGTAAAGTTTCATTTAAAAATTCATATGTTTGGTAAAGATATGGGCTAAAAGCCGTAGGGGATTACTTTATTTTGCCGCACCCTGTGTACGACTATACGCAGCTCTAGTCGCATCGTTTGGTTTCATTGCCTTTGTGTCTGTCTGCTTGGTTGTGGCTTTCTTCTGTGTGTGTGTGTGTGTGTGTGTGTGTGTGTGTGTGTATTACTACTGTGTGTATGTCATTATGTATGGGTGTGTGTGTTTGTGTGTGTTTTGTGTGGTTATGTGTCTGTGTGTGTGGTGGTGTCTGTGCAAGACGTCTTCCATCTGTTGTCTTCATGGCTGTTTCAGCTTCCGAGGTACAGGAGGACCTGGAGCGAGAGATGGCGGTCGACGAGAACATGCCGGCCGTCAAGCACTACCACCAGAGGGAGTACAGCGGAATGTTCGAATATCGCCAAGAGGAAGAGATGCTTCTTGTCAAGAATCTTGTCATGGGTATCGAAAACTATCTGTCCATATATTATGTCTGCCTTTTATTCGTATGTACATATTCTTTCTTTAGGTAAGCTGCCTCTCGGCAGGTCCAGATGCCCAACGACGCCACTCTTCTCGATGTTGTGCTTTTTCTTTGAGTTTTCCATATCCATCCTCCATCATCCAATCCAATAACTTTTCCCTAGGTCTTCCTCTTCCCATCTTCCCCTCCATTTTACCCTCCACTATGTCTCTTTGCAAGGAGTTGCCTCTCAGTACATGTCCTATCCAGTTCCTCTGCCTTGTTCTAATTGTATTCATCAAGGATCTTTCCTCTTCCACCTTCTTCAGTACTTCTTCATTTGATTTATGTTCTGTCCAGCTGATCCTTTCCATCCTTCTCCATATCCACATCTCGAACGCTTCTATTCGTTTGACATCCTCCTTTCTCATCGTCCAGGTCTCTGCTCCGTACAGTGTGACACTCCAGATCAGTGCCTTGACCATTCTTTTCTTGATGTCTCGACTCATTCCTCCTTTCAGTAGCTCTTTCCTTTTCGTGAACGCTTCTTTCCCCATTGCTATCCTTTTCTTGATTTCTTTGTGCCACTTCGCATCCTCTGATATCAGGCTTCCTAGATAGCAAAATTCAGTGACTTGCTCCACTTCTTCTCCATTGATTGTTATTTTCATATTCTTTTCCCCTTTTGCTTCTCTACTTATTCTCATTACCTTCGTCTTTTTGATGTTTATCTTCATCCCATATTCTTTGCTGGTTCTATTTAGTTCATCCATTATGTGTTGTAGATTCTCTTCTGTGCTTGCCAGCGATAATAATTATCTAATGATGAAGTATCATTGATGCGAATCGCGACTGACCAGACTTTGTGGGTGGAGGACTTCTTTCTCAAGATCCCTAATTAGTAACCGTCTCAAGTGACACTAACTCAACCCATTATTATTATTATTTTATTTTTTTATTTTTTATTTTTATTTTTTGCAATTATTATTATTTTTATTATTATTTCTGTTATTATTATCATTATTATTTTCCTGATATTCGGTTTAAAATCGGATTTTGAAACCAATAATCGGTTTCCCAATAAAATAATATAAAACAGGGGTGTTGTATTTGTTTTTATTTACATTGTTTGTTTATCTGTTTTTATTTACACTGTACAGTGTGCATGTTTATTATGTTTGTCTGTTTAGATCTGAGGCCACGCATTGCTGCCCAGCAGCTTCCTGGTCTGCCTTCCTACGTTCTCTTCATGTGCATCCGTCATACAGACTACATGAATGATGATGAGAAGGTCCGGAGCCTGCTGACGAACACCATCAATGGCATCAAGAAGGTCGTCAAGGTAACGACGCCTTGCCAGCATCGCGTTGCCTAGGAGATGTCACGTGACTCATGGTGGGCAGGGCTAATGAGTTTGGACGCTTCCTATTGGTTTGCGCTTTGAATATTATTGAACCTTGGACTGGTTTATGCATATTAATTAGATGACGTCACTGGCCCACAATACAATACAACTGAATTTCGATATTGCCCTCCTTACACAGCTCTGCAGTGCCAATGCTATCAGATTGGGCCAGAGTGGTGCCATACCACCCAGTGGCGCAACTAGGGGGTGCTGGGGGGGTGCTTGAGCACCCCCCAGGGCTAAAAAGGTGACCCACGCAATTTTTCCAAATTCGATGAGTTTTTTGTGGGTGGGGTAGGGGGGGGGGGGTAGGGGATATTTCGGTATTTCAGTCTTTCAGATTATCGGTACACAATCAAGCAAGTTCCTACATTCTTTTATTCTTCTGTATTATAATTAATCTTAGTCAAATTCGTGGCTCATAAAGCACTAGAATTCAGTGTTTAGCTGGTCTACCTGAGTTTGTCTGGGTCTCGTGAATTTGCCTAGTGAGCAATTAAAAGCATTAGCGATATGTCTGTGCCTTTACATTAGTGTCTCACCAATTTATTGACAATATGTTACGACTTAATTGATAGTACCGTGTGTGCTACTTTATTTGGGCCTGTAGTTATTGTTTTCCTTTGAATATATATTCAGCTATGTTTATCTAGACATTTCCTGCGGCGAAAGCGTCCAGAAATGAAAATATTTCCCCCAGAAAATTTGACTAAATGCTAGTGGTTTTTAGTTGCTGTTTTTTATTGAATTACATAAACTGCCATATTATAGGCCTACCATGATCTTATTTCCTACTGTATTATGATGTGCATAACTTACTGTTATGGCGGATATTTAGGGCGATAGGGGAGAAGTAGGCTAACTGTGAGGCAACAGTCTGAACCTCTGAAGTGGTAAACCCCCAAAGTTTGTGGTAAGGGGCCTTAGGGGGCGGAGATGTTTATATCCCCCAATAAAATTATGTCATGAATATTTCATGACATAATTAACCTCCTGCTTTTATAATAGATGAAATAAAATAATTTATTTTCATAAATATTATTATTCATTTTTGCAGTGTTATCCACTGTTTATCCATAATGAACAATATTGTTAAGACAACTACAGGCTAAAATGCTTTCATTCCAGCATGTGCAAATAAAAAATTTTTAGACGATGGAAGGGGCATTTATTGAAATCTTGTAATTTATTATAACGTCTCTGAGCACTAAAATCATAAACTATTTTGTAAAAATGACAGCTTTAAAGTCACGGTGCAGTGGTGTGCTGTGCATTGCGCAAATCCCAAAATTTTAAGTTTGCGAGGCACCGCTCTGAAATTTTAAACTAAAATCTATGACTAACAGCATTGAAAATGAGCAATTTGATTAAGATGACATGCAGGTTAAAGGCCTACCATTACAGTATGGAAATTAAAATATTAAACAATAGAGAGTGGCATTGAAGTCTTACACCATGTCTTTAACCAATGATATGATAAATTTCGTTAAAACGACAACCTAAAATGATACCACTGCAGTGTGGAAAAAAATTCTGTGTTACGGAGGAAGCCCATCCCGTTACCAAAACCTCTTCCCATGCTAGGCCTATGTTGAAATCTGAAATCACTCTTTTTTATCACCACTGAATTAATAGAGATATATTGCTAAGTTGACATCTTAAAATGGTACCATAATAAACGTGGAAACTCAGAAAAATATATTTAAAATTATGAGTATATTGATTGAAGTTTAGACCACTCCTATCAGCACTGAATTAGTATAGCAATTTTTGCTTTAGATGACAGCTTAAAATGGTGTCATTGCAGTGTGGAAATTATAAAATGTCTGATGTGAAGGGCACATCCCCTTCAAAAGCCCCTGCCCTCTCGGCGCCACGTGCTGTGGAGATTTTCCGTCGGATGCTGGATTTTCACCAGAAACCTTGATTCACACAGAATGGACTTGATAAAACACTGGTTTTGGGGGGAGGGGCTAGATAAAATACTTGTTATTAATTCCGCCAAGACCTTTTTCATATCTAAACAAATCGGAAAGGACATTTTTGAAGTCCTAAACCATGTTTTTCAGAAGTTTTCATGACTAGCTTGCTCATAAATACAGCTGTCAAACAAGAGCCTGAAACGCGCTCTGGCTGATGTCAAAAGTAAAAAATATGTTGGTTTCTGGGGCTCCGCCCCAGACCCCGCTGGGGGAGCTTACGACGCTCCCCCAGACCCCTAGTCGGCATTGGCGTCGTGCCTTCGGCACTCGCTGCTTCACTCCTTCAGCGTTTACAACAAAAATTCTGAGCACCCCCCAGGGAAATTTTCTGGTTGTGCCCCTGATACCACCACTTCCACATAGATCTACTGACGTTGTTTTAGTTGTCCAAAGGGGTGTGGGAGAGGTCCTAGGGTGTCAAACGCCATTGACCTTCTTTTAATTCCTTTAGCTGTGCAAATTAAACATGATGGGAGTCTGGTTTTTGCCTGCTTAATTTGTTCATGGGTATTGTGGCCTTGACCAAGAAACTTTCTAGATCAGCCAGAAAATTAATTTTTGCCTAAAATATTATCCCACAAACATACACACATATATATTATGTGTATAATTTTTATATTATGCATCTTGACTCTGCTATAGAGGAGCATTTCCTACTTCAACCGTTCAACGCATTCACTTAGCTGCCAGACAACTCCAAGCTTTCTCGGTTGTAGAGTTGTCCATCTGGAATGGGCAAACTTCAAAGCTGTGTTTATTACATAGATCTGACCAATCAAACATTGTTTCGTAAATCTCTCAAGTCTTTTTTATTTTGCCGTGGCTGGGTTGGGAGCACTCCTGAGTAGGTTTCTTGAAGGATCACTATATAAGTTCATAGAATAGATGAATAAATGAATGAATGAATGAAAGAAAGAATGAATGAGTGAATACGTGGATGTGTGTGTGTTGTAGAAGCATCAGGAAGACCTGGAGATGATAACGCTGTGGCTGGCGAACACATGTCGTCTGCTGCACAGTCTGAAGCAGTACAGCGGAGAGAAGGTTCGTCAGTGAAGACGATTTCATGGAGACGAGGGGTGGGTGGGGGGGGGGGTGGCGTTAGATGAATATGGTGTAATGTAATAGTAATTATGACTGTTAGTGTTTATATATAGCACTATAGCACCGTCATTACGAGTAAAAGCAGATTGAGAGCAGACTTTGTTCTTTGTTCGTCTGTCTGTCTGTCTGTCTGTCTGTCTGTCTGTTTGTCTGTCTGTCTGTCTGTCTGTCTGTCTGTCTGTCTGTCTATTGTTATCTGTTGTTATCTGTCTGTCTGTCTCTTTACACAGCATCTTCATTATGAACACAAAATGAGGAGCAGACTTTGTTTAGCTGAACAAAGGGAGTGGAAGTGACAAGCACTAAGAGTAGAGCTGAAAGGCTCTCAACTTAGGTTGGCAGGAGTGAGGTCTATCATGCAGTGCCAGACAAATGCAACGCTCCTGTATATTCAATTCACTGCTTGAGGGAGGGGAGCCAGTGGAGAACGTCATGCATGTAGCTGCTTGAGATATGGCTGAATTTGGGTATGTCCTTATGTTTCTTGGAAATAAAAGTTTAATCAGTTGTCAGGTTTCGAGCCATGGCTTCACATTTCATTGCAGCCTACAGGAGTAAGCAGGGTGGTGGTGGGGGGGGGGGGGTATCATGAGCATGTTTAGTTTTAGGGTTGACCTTAATTAAGCAGGGTTGGTGCCCCTTTTGAATCTCCCATTCTCTTGACGATGTAGGGGTGTGGGTCAGGAGCGCCTCTGGGTAGAAATCTTGAAACATTTGGGACACTTTAAGAATTGAATGAATGAATGTCTGATAACTCGGTGACTCTTGTGCGTTCGCTTGAAGGTCTTCCAGACGAGTAATACTCCAAAGCAGAACGAGCATTGTCTGCGCAACTTTGATCTTTCCGAGTATCGACAGATTCTCAGCGATCTGGCCGTCTGGATCTTCCAGGGTCTCATCAAACTCACCGAGGCTCAGATCCACCCGACCATCGGTAAGAGATCAGTTTGATCAACTGTGTCCCAGTAGCCCCCCTCCCCTGCAGAAGTGCTATGTTTACAAATGCATTTAATGAATGAATGAATGATCAATTGCGTCGTTTTTATCAATTGGGTCATTTTTATCAATTGGGTCATTTTTTTGTCAGTTGTTTTTTTTTATTGGTTTATCAATTGGGTATTTTTTTCATTAGGTCATTTTTTTATCAGTTAGATATTTTTTTATGGATTTTAAAATTCCATTGGGTCATTTTATCAATTGGGTCATTGTTTTATTGGCAGGGTCATTTTTATCAGTTTGGTCATTTTTTATCAGTTGGGTTTTTTATTGGTTTATAAAATTGGGTCATTTTTTCATTGGGTCTTTTTTGTCAGTTGGGTATTTTTTATTGTTTTATAGGTTTTTTTAAAAATCCATTGGGTCATTTTATCAATTGGGTCATTTTTATTAGTCGGGCATTTTTATTGGTTTATCCATTGGGTCATTTTTATTCATTGGGTCATTTTATCAATTGGGTCATTTTTATAAATTCGATCTATGTCCCCTTTACCACAAACTAGGTCACTTGCCACCAGCCCACCATTGAACCTGTCCTCTGGAATGCCCTCCCTCCTCTTTACATGTCTCCATTTCTTGATTGATTGACAGTTGGAGCGATACTGGAGCATGAAGCAATTGCCGGACTATCCGCTGGGAAACCAACCGGTCTGCGTGGTCGCGTTCTCAGCAATGCGAGACGAGAGAACGTCGACGATAAGAACAAAGATGTCTCACTTGATTCACTTATCAAAGCGGTTAGTCTCTCTCTCAGTCTGTCTGTCTGTCTGTCTGTCTGTCTCTCTCTCTTTGTATGGCTGTTTGTGTCTGTCTGTCTGTCTCAATCTGTCTCTCTTTCTCTCTTTGTATGGCTGTTTGTATCTGTCTGTCTGTCTCTGTCTGCCTGTCTCTCTTTCTCTCTCTTTGTATGGCTGTTTGTATCTGACTGTCTGTCTGTCTCTGTCTGCCTGTCTCTCTTTCTCTCTCTTTGTATGGCTGTTTGTATCTGACTGTCTGTCTGTCTCTGTCTGCCTGTCTCTCTTTCTCTCTCTTTGTATGGCTGTTTGTGTCTGTCTGTCTGTCTCAATCTGTCTCTCTTTCTCTCTTTGTATGGCTGTTTGTATCTGACTGTCTGTCTGTCTCTGTCTGCCTGTCTCTCTTTCTCTCTCTTTGTATGGCTGTTTGTGTCTGTCTGTCTGTCTCAATCTGTCTCTCTTTCTCTCTTTGTATGACTGTTTGTAACTGACTGTCTGTCTGTCTGTCTCAATCTGTCTCTCTTTCTCTCTTTGTATGGCTGTTTGTATCTGACTGTCTGTCTGTCTCTGTCTGCCTGTCTCTCTTTCTCTCTCTTTGTATGGCTGTTTGTATCTGGCTGTCTGTCTGTCTCTGTCTGCCTGTCTCTCTTTCTCTCTCTTTGTATGGCTGTTTGTGTCTGTCTGTCTGTCTCAATCTGTCTCTCTTTGTATGGCTGTTTGTATCTGACTGTCTGTCTGTCTCTGTCTGCCTGTCTCTCTTTCTCTCTCTTTGTATGGCTGTTTGTGTCTGTCTGTCTGTCTCAATCTGTCTCTCTTTCTCTCTTTGTATGGCTGTTTGTATCTGACTGTCTGTCTGTCTGTCTCAATCTGTCTCTCTTTCTCTCTTTGTATGGCTGTTTGTGTCTGTCTGTCTGTCTCAATCTGTCTCTGTTTCTCTCTTTGTATGGCTGTTTGTATCTGACTGTCTGTCTGTCTGTCTCAATCTGTCTCTCTTTGTCTCTTTGTATGGCTGTTTGTATCTGACTGTCTGTCTGTCTCTGTCTGCCTGTCTCTCTTTCTCTCTCTTTGTATGGCTGTTTGTGTCTGTCTGTCTGTCTCAATCTGTCTCTCTTTCTCTCTTTGTATGGCTGTTTGTGTCTGTCTGTCTGTCTCAATCTGTCTCTCTTTCTCTCTTTGTATGGCTGTTTGTGTCTGTCTGTCTGTCTCAATCTGTCTCTCTTTCTCTCTTTGTATGGCTGTTTGTATCTGACTGTCTGTCTGTCTGTCTCAATCTGTCTCTCTTTCTCTCTCTTTGTATGGCTGTTTGTGTCTGTCTGTCTGTCTCAATCTGTCTCTCTTTCTCTCTTTGTATGGCTGTTTGTGTCTGTCTGTCTGTCTCAATCTGTCTCTCTTTCTCTCTTTGTATGGCTGTTTGTATCTGACTGTCTGTCTGTCTGTCTCAATCTGTCTCTCTTTCTCTCTCTTTGTATGGCTGTTTGTGTCTGTCTGTCTGTCTCAATCTGTCTCTCTTTCTCTCTCTTTGTATGGCTGTTTGTATCTGGCTGTCTGTCTGTCTCTGTCTGCCTGTCTCTCTTTCTCTCTCTTTGTATGGCTGTTTGTGTCTGTCTGTCTGTCTCAATCTGTTTCTCTTTGTATGGCTGTTTGTATCTGACTGTCTGTCTGTCTCTGTCTGCCTGTCTCTCTTTCTCTCTCTTTGTATGGCTGTTTGTGTCTGTCTGTCTGTCTCAATCTGTCTCTCTTTCTCTCTTTGTATGGCTGTTTGTATCTGACTGTCTGTCTGTCTGTCTCAATCTGTCTCTCTTTCTCTCTTTGTATGGCTGTTTGTGTCTGTCTGTCTGTCTCAATCTGTCTCTGTTTCTCTCTTTGTATGGCTGTTTGTGTCTGTCTGTCTGTCTCAATCTGTCTCTCTTTGTCTCTTTGTATGGCTGTTTGTATCTGACTGTCTGTCTGTCTCTGTCTGCCTGTCTCTCTTTCTCTCTCTTTGTATGGCTGTTTGTGTCTGTCTGTCTGTCTCAATCTGTCTCTCTTTGTATGGCTGTTTGTATCTGACTGTCTGTCTGTCTCTGTCTGCCTGTCTCTCTTTCTCTCTCTTTGTATGGCTGTTTGTGTCTGTCTGTCTGTCTCAATCTGTCTCTCTTTGTCTCTTTGTATGGCTGTTTGTATCTGACTGTCTGTCTGTCTCTGTCTGCCTGTCTCTCTTTCTCTCTCTTTGTATGGCTGTTTGTGTCTGTCTGTCTGTCTCAATCTGTCTCTCTTTGTATGGCTGTTTGTATCTGACTGTCTGTCTGTCTCTGTCTGCCTGTCTCTCTTTCTCTCTCTTTGTATGGCTGTTTGTGTCTGTCTGTCTGTCTCAATCTGTCTCTCTTTCTCTCTCTTTGTATGGCTGTTTGTGTCTGTCTGTCTGTCTCAATCTGTCTCTCTTTCTCTCTTTGTATGGCTGTTTGTATCTGACTGTCTGTCTGTCTCTGTCTGCCTGTCTCTCTTTCTCTCTCTTTGTATGGCTGTTTGTGTATGTCTGTCTGTCTCAATTTGTCTCTCTTTCTCTCTTTGTATGACTGTTTGTAACTGACTGTCTGTCTGTCTGTCTCAATCTGTCTCTCTTTCTCTCTTTGTATGGCTGTTTGTATCTGACTGTCTGTCTGTCTCTGTCTGCCTGTCTCTCTTTCTCTCTCTTTGTATGGCTGTTTGTATCTGGCTGTCTGTCTGTCTCTGTCTGCCTGTCTCTCTTTCTCTCTCTTTGTATGGCTGTTTGTGTCTGTCTGTCTGTCTCAATCTGTCTCTCTTTGTATGGCTGTTTGTATCTGACTGTCTGTCTGTCTCTGTCTGCCTGTCTCTCTTTCTCTCTCTTTGTATGGCTGTTTGTGTCTGTCTGTCTGTCTCAATCTGTCTCTCTTTCTCTCTTTGTATGGCTGTTTGTATCTGACTGTCTGTCTGTCTGTCTCAATCTGTCTCTCTTTCTCTCTTTGTATGGCTGTTTGTGTCTGTCTGTCTGTCTCAATCTGTCTCTCTTTCTCTCTTTGTATGGCTGTTTGTATCTGACTGTCTGTCTGTCTGTCTCAATCTGTCTCTCTTTGTCTCTTTGTATGGCTGTTTGTATCTGACTGTCTGTCTGTCTCTGTCTGCCTGTCTCTCTTTCTCTCTCTTTGTATGGCTGTTTGTGTCTGTCTGTCTGTCTCAATCTGTCTCTCTTTCTCTCTTTGTATGGCTGTTTGTGTCTGTCTGTCTGTCTCAATCTGTCTCTCTTTCTCTCTTTGTATGGCTGTTTGTGTCTGTCTGTCTGTCTCAATCTGTCTCTCTTTCTCTCTTTGTATGGCTGTTTGTATCTGACTGTCTGTCTGTCTGTCTCAATCTGTCTCTCTTTCTCTCTCTTTGTATGGCTGTTTGTGTCTGTCTGTCTGTCTCAATCTGTCTCTCTTTCTCTCTTTGTATGGCTGTTTGTGTCTGTCTGTCTGTCTCAATCTGTCTCTCTTTCTCTCTTTGTATGGCTGTTTGTATCTGACTGTCTGTCTGTCTGTCTGTCTCAATCTGTCTCTCTTTCTCTCTCTTTGTATGGCTGTTTGTGTCTGCCTGTCTGTCTCAATCTGTCTCTCTTTCTCTCTCTTTGTATGGCTGTTTGTATCTGGCTGTCTGTCTGTCTCTGTCTGCCTGTCTCTCTTTCTCTCTCTTTGTATGGCTGTTTGTGTCTGTCTGTCTGTCTCAATCTGTTTCTCTTTGTATGGCTGTTTGTATCTGACTGTCTGTCTGTCTCTGTCTGCCTGTCTCTCTTTCTCTCTCTTTGTATGGCTGTTTGTGTCTGTCTGTCTGTCTCAATCTGTCTCTCTTTCTCTCTTTGTATGGCTGTTTGTATCTGACTGTCTGTCTGTCTGTCTCAATCTGTCTCTCTTTGTATGGCTGTTTGTGTCTGTCTGTCTGTCTCAATCTGTCTCTGTTTCTCTCTTTGTATGGCTGTTTGTATCTGACTGTCTGTCTGTCTGTCTCAATCTGTCTCTCTTTGTCTCTTTGTATGGCTGTTTGTATCTGACTGTCTGTCTGTCTCTGTCTGCCTGTCTCTCTTTCTCTCTCTTTGTATGGCTGTTTGTGTCTGTCTGTCTGTCTCAATCTGTCTCTCTTTGTATGGCTGTTTGTATCTGACTGTCTGTCTGTCTCTGTCTGCCTGTCTCTCTTTCTCTCTCTTTGTATGGCTGTTTGTGTCTGTCTGTCTGTCTCAATCTGTCTCTCTTTCTCTCTTTGTATGGCTGTTTGTATCTGACTGTCTGTCTGTCTGTCTCAATCTGTCTCTCTTTCTCTCTTTGTATGGCTGTTTGTGTCTGTCTGTCTGTCTCAATCTGTCTCTGTTTCTCTCTTTGTATGGCTGTTTGTATCTGACTGTCTGTCTGTCTGTCTCAATCTGTCTCTCTTTCTCTCTCTTTGTATGGCTGTTTGTGTCTGTCTGTCTGTCTCAATCTGTCTCTGTTTCTCTCTTTGTATGGCTGTTTGTATCTGACTGTCTTTCTGTCTGTCTCAATCTGTCTCTCTTTCTCTCTCTTTGTATGGCTGTTTGTATCTGGCTGTCTGTCTGTCTCTGTCTGCCTGTCTCTCTTTCTCTCTCTTTGTATGGCTGTTTGTGTCTGTCTGTCTGTCTCAATCTGTCTCTCTTTGTATGGCTGTTTGTATCTGACTGTCTGTCTGTCTCTGTCTGCCTGTCTCTCTTTCTCTCTCTTTGTATGGCTGTTTGTGTCTGTCTGTCTGTCTCAATCTGTCTCTCTTTCTCTCTTTGTATGGCTGTTTGTATCTGACTGTCTGTCTGTCTGTCTCAATCTGTCTCTCTTTCTCTCTTTGTATGGCTGTTTGTGTCTGTCTGTCTGTCTCAATCTGTCTCTGTTTCTCTCTTTGTATGGCTGTTTGTATCTGACTGTCTGTCTGTCTGTCTCAATCTGTCTCTCTTTGTCTCTTTGTATGGCTGTTTGTATCTGACTGTCTGTCTGTCTCTGTCTGCCTGTCTCTCTTTCTCTCTTTGTATGGCTGTTTGTATCTGACTGTCTGTCTGTCTCTGTCTGCCTGTCTCTCTTTCTCTCTCTTTGTATGGCTGTTTGTGTCTGTCTGTCTGTCTCAATCTGTCTCTCTTTCTCTCTTTGTATGACTGTTTGTAACTGACTGTCTGTCTGTCTGTCTCAATCTGTCTCTCTTTCTCTCTTTGTATGGCTGTTTGTATCTGACTGTCTGTCTGTCTCTGTCTGCCTGTCTCTCTTTCTCTCTCTTTGTATGGCTGTTTGTATCTGGCTGTCTGTCTGTCTCTGTCTGCCTGTCTCTCTTTCTCTCTCTTTGTATGGCTGTTTGTGTCTGTCTGTCTGTCTCAATCTGTCTCTCTTTGTATGGCTGTTTGTATCTGACTGTCTGTCTGTCTCTGTCTGCCTGTCTCTCTTTCTCTCTCTTTGTATGGCTGTTTGTGTCTGTCTGTCTGTCTCAATCTGTCTCTCTTTCTCTCTTTGTATGGCTGTTTGTATCTGACTGTCTGTCTGTCTGTCTCAATCTGTCTCTCTTTCTCTCTTTGTATGGCTGTTTGTGTCTGTCTGTCTGTCTCAATCTGTCTCTGTTTCTCTCTTTGTATGGCTGTTTGTATCTGACTGTCTGTCTGTCTGTCTCAATCTGTCTCTCTTTGTCTCTTTGTATGGCTGTTTGTATCTGACTGTCTGTCTGTCTCTGTCTGCCTGTCTCTCTTTCTCTCTCTTTGTATGGCTGTTTGTGTCTGTCTGTCTGTCTCAATCTGTCTCTCTTTCTCTCTTTGTATGGCTGTTTGTGTCTGTCTGTCTGTCTCAATCTGTCTCTCTTTCTCTCTTTGTATGGCTGTTTGTGTCTGTCTGTCTGTCTCAATCTGTCTCTCTTTCTCTCTTTGTATG
Source organism: Lumbricus rubellus (assembly GCA_945859605.1). Taxonomy (NCBI): domain Eukaryota; kingdom Metazoa; phylum Annelida; class Clitellata; order Crassiclitellata; family Lumbricidae; genus Lumbricus; species Lumbricus rubellus. The sequence continues at coordinate 59,845,854 of OX243812.1, forward strand.
GCTGTTTGTATCTGACTGTCTGTCTGTCTGTCTCAATCTGTCTCTCTTTCTCTCTCTTTGTATGGCTGTTTGTGTCTGTCTGTCTGTCTCAATCTGTCTCTCTTTCTCTCTTTGTATGGCTGTTTGTGTCTGTCTGTCTGTCTCAATCTGTCTCTCTTTCTCTCTTTGTATGGCTGTTTGTATCTGACTGTCTGTCTGTCTGTCTCAATCTGTCTCTCTTTCTCTCTCTTTGTATGGCTGTTTGTGTCTGTCTGTCTGTCTCAATCTGTCTCTCTTTCTCTCTCTTTGTATGGCTGTTTGTATCTGGCTGTCTGTCTGTCTCTGTCTGCCTGTCTCTCTTTCTCTCTCTTTGTATGGCTGTTTGTGTCTGTCTGTCTCAATCTGTTTCTCTTTGTATGGCTGTTTGTATCTGACTGTCTGTCTGTCTCTGTCTGCCTGTCTCTCTTTCTCTCTCTTTGTATGGCTGTTTGTGTCTGTCTGTCTGTCTCAATCTGTCTCTCTTTCTCTCTTTGTATGGCTGTTTGTATCTGACTGTCTGTCTGTCTGTCTCAATCTGTCTCTCTTTCTCTCTTTGTATGGCTGTTTGTGTCTGTCTGTCTGTCTCAATCTGTCTCTGTTTCTCTCTTTGTATGGCTGTTTGTATCTGACTGTCTGTCTGTCTGTCTCAATCTGTCTCTCTTTGTCTCTTTGTATGGCTGTTTGTATCTGACTGTCTGTCTGTCTCTGTCTGCCTGTCTCTCTTTCTCTCTCTTTGTATGGCTGTTTGTGTCTGTCTGTCTGTCTCAATCTGTCTCTCTTTGTATGGCTGTTTGTATCTGACTGTCTGTCTGTCTCTGTCTGCCTGTCTCTCTTTCTCTCTCTTTGTATGGCTGTTTGTGTCTGTCTGTCTGTCTCAATCTGTCTCTCTTTGTCTCTTTGTATGGCTGTTTGTATCTGACTGTCTGTCTGTCTCTGTCTGCCTGTCTCTCTTTCTCTCTCTTTGTATGGCTGTTTGTGTCTGTCTGTCTGTCTCAATCTGTCTCTCTTTGTATGGCTGTTTGTATCTGACTGTCTGTCTGTCTCTGTCTGCCTGTCTCTCTTTCTCTCTCTTTGTATGGCTGTTTGTGTCTGTCTGTCTGTCTCAATCTGTCTCTCTTTCTCTCTCTTTGTATGGCTGTTTGTGTCTGTCTGTCTGTCTCAATCTGTCTCTCTTTCTCTCTTTGTATGGCTGTTTGTATCTGACTGTCTGTCTGTCTCTGTCTGCCTGTCTCTCTTTCTCTCTCTTTGTATGGCTGTTTGTGTCTGTCTGTCTGTCTCAATTTGTCTCTCTTTCTCTCTTTGTATGACTGTTTGTAACTGACTGTCTGTCTGTCTGTCTCAATCTGTCTCTCTTTCTCTCTTTGTATGGCTGTTTGTATCTGACTGTCTGTCTGTCTCTGTCTGCCTGTCTCTCTTTCTCTCTCTTTGTATGGCTGTTTGTATCTGGCTGTCTGTCTGTCTCTGTCTGCCTGTCTCTCTTTCTCTCTCTTTGTATGGCTGTTTGTGTCTGTCTGTCTGTCTCAATCTGTCTCTCTTTGTATGGCTGTTTGTATCTGACTGTCTGTCTGTCTCTGTCTGCCTGTCTCTCTTTCTCTCTCTTTGTATGGCTGTTTGTGTCTGTCTGTCTGTCTCAATCTGTCTCTCTTTCTCTCTTTGTATGGCTGTTTGTATCTGACTGTCTGTCTGTCTGTCTCAATCTGTCTCTCTTTCTCTCTTTGTATGGCTGTTTGTGTCTGTCTGTCTGTCTCAATCTGTCTCTGTTTCTCTCTTTGTATGGCTGTTTGTATCTGACTGTCTGTCTGTCTGTCTCAATCTGTCTCTCTTTGTCTCTTTGTATGGCTGTTTGTATCTGACTGTCTGTCTGTCTCTGTCTGCCTGTCTCTCTTTCTCTCTCTTTGTATGGCTGTTTGTGTCTGTCTGTCTGTCTCAATCTGTCTCTCTTTCTCTCTTTGTATGGCTGTTTGTGTCTGTCTGTCTGTCTCAATCTGTCTCTCTTTCTCTCTTTGTATGGCTGTTTGTGTCTGTCTGTCTGTCTCAATCTGTCTCTCTTTCTCTCTTTGTATGGCTGTTTGTATCTGACTGTCTGTCTGTCTGTCTCAATCTGTCTCTCTTTCTCTCTCTTTGTATGGCTGTTTGTGTCTGTCTGTCTGTCTCAATCTGTCTCTCTTTCTCTCTTTGTATGGCTGTTTGTGTCTGTCTGTCTGTCTCAATCTGTCTCTCTTTCTCTCTTTGTATGGCTGTTTGTATCTGACTGTCTGTCTGTCTGTCTGTCTCAATCTGTCTCTCTTTCTCTCTCTTTGTATGGCTGTTTGTGTCTGCCTGTCTGTCTCAATCTGTCTCTCTTTCTCTCTCTTTGTATGGCTGTTTGTATCTGGCTGTCTGTCTGTCTCTGTCTGCCTGTCTCTCTTTCTCTCTCTTTGTATGGCTGTTTGTGTCTGTCTGTCTGTCTCAATCTGTTTCTCTTTGTATGGCTGTTTGTATCTGACTGTCTGTCTGTCTCTGTCTGCCTGTCTCTCTTTCTCTCTCTTTGTATGGCTGTTTGTGTCTGTCTGTCTGTCTCAATCTGTCTCTCTTTCTCTCTTTGTATGGCTGTTTGTATCTGACTGTCTGTCTGTCTGTCTCAATCTGTCTCTCTTTCTCTCTTTGTATGGCTGTTTGTGTCTGTCTGTCTGTCTCAATCTGTCTCTGTTTCTCTCTTTGTATGGCTGTTTGTATCTGACTGTCTGTCTGTCTGTCTCAATCTGTCTCTCTTTGTCTCTTTGTATGGCTGTTTGTATCTGACTGTCTGTCTGTCTCTGTCTGCCTGTCTCTCTTTCTCTCTCTTTGTATGGCTGTTTGTGTCTGTCTGTCTGTCTCAATCTGTCTCTCTTTGTATGGCTGTTTGTATCTGACTGTCTGTCTGTCTCTGTCTGCCTGTCTCTCTTTCTCTCTCTTTGTATGGCTGTTTGTGTCTGTCTGTCTGTCTCAATCTGTCTCTCTTTCTCTCTTTGTATGGCTGTTTGTATCTGACTGTCTGTCTGTCTGTCTCAATCTGTCTCTCTTTCTCTCTTTGTATGGCTGTTTGTGTCTGTCTGTCTGTCTCAATCTGTCTCTGTTTCTCTCTTTGTATGGCTGTTTGTATCTGACTGTCTGTCTGTCTGTCTCAATCTGTCTCTCTTTCTCTCTCTTTGTATGGCTGTTTGTGTCTGTCTGTCTGTCTCAATCTGTCTCTGTTTCTCTCTTTGTATGGCTGTTTGTATCTGACTGTCTTTCTGTCTGTCTCAATCTGTCTCTCTTTCTCTCTCTTTGTATGGCTGTTTGTATCTGGCTGTCTGTCTGTCTCTGTCTGCCTGTCTCTCTTTCTCTCTCTTTGTATGGCTGTTTGTGTCTGTCTGTCTGTCTCAATCTGTCTCTCTTTGTATGGCTGTTTGTATCTGACTGTCTGTCTGTCTCTGTCTGCCTGTCTCTCTTTCTCTCTCTTTGTATGGCTGTTTGTGTCTGTCTGTCTGTCTCAATCTGTCTCTCTTTCTCTCTTTGTATGGCTGTTTGTATCTGACTGTCTGTCTGTCTGTCTCAATCTGTCTCTCTTTCTCTCTTTGTATGGCTGTTTGTGTCTGTCTGTCTGTCTCAATCTGTCTCTGTTTCTCTCTTTGTATGGCTGTTTGTATCTGACTGTCTGTCTGTCTGTCTCAATCTGTCTCTCTTTGTCTCTTTGTATGGCTGTTTGTATCTGACTGTCTGTCTGTCTCTGTCTGCCTGTCTCTCTTTCTCTCTCTTTGTATGGCTGTTTGTATCTGGCTGTCTGTCTGTCTCTGTCTGCCTGTCTCTCTTTCTCTCTCTTTGTATGGCTGTTTGTATCTGACTGTCTGTCTGTCTCTGTCTGCCTGTCTCTCTTTCTCTCTCTTTGTATGGCTGTTTGTGTCTGTCTGTCTGTCTCAATCTGTTTCTCTTTGTATGGCTGTTTGTATCTGACTGTCTGTCTGTCTCTGTCTGCCTGTCTCTCTTTCTCTCTCTTTGTATGGCTGTTTGTGTCTGTCTGTCTGTCTCAATCTGTCTCTCTTTCTCTCTCTTTGTATGGCTGTTTGTGTCTGTCTGTCTGTCTCAATCTGTCTCTCTTTCTCTCTTTGTATGGCTGTTTGTATCTGACTGTCTGTCTGTCTCTGTCTGCCTGTCTCTCTTTCTCTCTCTTTGTATGGCTGTTTATGTCTGTCTGTCTGTCTCAATCTGTCTCTCTTTCTCTCTTTGTATGACTGTTTGTAACTGACTGTCTGTCTGTCTGTCTCAATCTGTCTCTCTTTCTCTCTTTGTATGGCTGTTTGTATCTGACTGTCTGTCTGTCTCTGTCTGCCTGTCTCTCTTTCTCTCTCTTTGTATGGCTGTTTGTATCTGGCTGTCTGTCTGTCTCTGTCTGCCTGTCTCTCTTTCTCTCTCTTTGTATGGCTGTTTGTGTCTGTCTGTCTGTCTCAATCTGTCTCTCTTTGTATGGCTGTTTGTATCTGACTGTCTGTCTGTCTCTGTCTGCCTGTCTCTCTTTCTCTCTCTTTGTATGGCTGTTTGTGTCTGTCTGTCTGTCTCAATCTGTCTCTCTTTCTCTCTTTGTATGGCTGTTTGTATCTGACTGTCTGTCTGTCTGTCTCAATCTGTCTCTCTTTCTCTCTTTGTATGGCTGTTTGTGTCTGTCTGTCTGTCTCAATCTGTCTCTGTTTCTCTCTTTGTATGGCTGTTTGTATCTGACTGTCTGTCTGTCTGTCTCAATCTGTCTCTCTTTCTCTCTCTTTGTATGGCTGTTTGTGTCTGTCTGTCTGTCTCAATCTGTCTCTGTTTCTCTCTTTGTATGGCTGTTTGTATCTGACTGTCTTTCTGTCTGTCTCAATCTGTCTCTCTTTCTCTCTCTTTGTATGGCTGTTTGTATCTGGCTGTCTGTCTGTCTCTGTCTGCCTGTCTCTCTTTCTCTCTCTTTGTATGGCTGTTTGTGTCTGTCTGTCTGTCTCAATCTGTCTCTCTTTGTATGGCTGTTTGTATCTGACTGTCTGTCTGTCTCTGTCTGCCTGTCTCTCTTTCTCTCTCTTTGTATGGCTGTTTGTGTCTGTCTGTCTGTCTCAATCTGTCTCTCTTTCTCTCTTTGTATGGCTGTTTGTATCTGACTGTCTGTCTGTCTGTCTCAATCTGTCTCTCTTTCTCTCTTTGTATGGCTGTTTGTGTCTGTCTGTCTGTCTCAATCTGTCTCTGTTTCTCTCTTTGTATGGCTGTTTGTATCTGACTGTCTGTCTGTCTGTCTCAATCTGTCTCTCTTTGTCTCTTTGTATGGCTGTTTGTATCTGACTGTCTGTCTGTCTCTGTCTGCCTGTCTCTCTTTCTCTCTCTTTGTATGGCTGTTTGTATCTGGCTGTCTGTCTGTCTCTGTCTGCCTGTCTCTCTTTCTCTCTCTTTGTATGGCTGTTTGTGTCTGTCTGTCTGTCTCAATCTGTCTCTGTTTCTCTCTTTGTATGGCTGTTTGTATCTGACTGTCTGTCTGTCTGTCTCAATCTGTCTCTCTTTGTCTCTTTGTATGGCTGTTTGTATCTGACTGTCTGTCTGTCTCTGTCTGCCTGTCTCTTTTTCTCTCTCTTTGTATGGCTGTTTGTATCTGGCTGTCTGTCTGTCTCTGTCTGCCTGTCTCTCTTTCTCTCTCTTTGTATGGCTGTTTGTATCTGGCTGTCTGTCTGTCTCTGTCTGCCTGTCTCTCTTTCTCTCTCTTTGTATGGCTGTTTGTATCTGGCTGTCTGTCTGTCTCTGTCTGCCTGTCTCTCTTTCTCTCTCTTTGTATGGCTGTTTGTATCTGGCTGTCTGTCTGTCTCTGTCTGCCTGTCTCTCTTTCTCTCTCTTTGTATGGCTGTTTGTGTCTGTCTGTCTCAATCTGTCTCCCTCGGCTGAGAAATTGAATCGCTTCCTAATCCGAGGATAGGAAGTGTTTCAATAATATATCTTAACCAACTGTTCTTCGTCATCAAGTTCTTAGTTCTTACTATTCTCTTACTTGCTTCCAACATTCAGATTTTAAACAATCTCACATATATGTTCTGACCAGCATTTGTTCTGACTATTCCAGCATTTGTTCTGATGTGGTTGTAGTGAAGTTTGTTCCAGATGTTCTAGTATCTGTTCTAGTACTTCTAAACCTTTTCCAGCTGATCATATTTCTGTTGACTTGCAGCTGGAGAACTTGTATCGAGTTCTAACGGTTCACGCAGTCGATCCAGAACTGATCAACCAGATCTTCCGACAGGTAACAGACACACGTTCACTATAGATATATATTTTTAAAAGTTATTTTACATTTGTTTTGTATACATGTATTTTATTGTATCTATTAATTTCTGAAGTGTCTCTCACAGTGCACTCCAATCAGAGACGCTCCCAGGGCGAAAAACTCAGAGAAAATAAAGTCGTTCTGAGGCAGCGGTATGATGTGCTTCAGATACTGGTCAGTTATTCATTCTGAAATGTGTTCTGCCATGTGGAATGAACCAAAAGCCTCAGTCTTCATTCTTGAAATGTCTTGTGCCTTGTTTCTTGGTCTCAAAGTTTACTATCTTGTAATTGTAATGAATTTATATAGCGCCACTTCAAGAGAAACTCCTCAGAGGCGCTCCCGACCTGACAGCACCAAACCGCAATCAAAGAGAATGGTTTTCAAACGCTTGCGGTAAAGGGGTCGAAAAAGGTCAAGAAGTTCATTACAGATCTTGCTATGTGACTTATTCCAGAAAGATGGACCAATCATTGCGAAGCTGTTATGCAGTACTGTGGAATTGCGTGCCATAGAGACAATCAATCACCTTGCATACAAGTCTGTACCGGTAATCATTAGAGTTGAGTTGAGGTAATGTGAACTGCACAAGGGTAATATAAATTCAGGCTGATGCTGCCATTCTCCTCCCCCCCCCCACCCCGAGGAGGTTGTATGAAATCGATTTCATATTACGAGTGAGGGAGCGTAAAGTCATTGCAAGGGAAGATCATTCTATTCTAATAGCTCATCTATATCTGAGAAATGAATGAGTGCCTGTGAGAACGTTTCCTTGGATAGGTGCTATATAAATGGTGATGGATATTTGTGTGGGGGTGGGGTGAATCGGACGTTGCTGCTTTGGTTACAGGTGTTCTACTTCATCTGCGCCAATTCACTGAACAATCTGCTGCTGAGGAAAGACATGTGTCACTGGACGAAAGGAATGCAGATGAGGTAGAGGAGAGAGAGGGAGAGAGAGAGACACGTGGTCTCTGTCTGTCTCTGCTCTTGTTTGTTTCTGCTGTCTCTCCTTGTCTGTCTTTGCCTGTCTCTATCTGTCTGTTTTATTTGTATCCCTGTCTCTCTTTTTCTGTTTCTGTTTGTCTCTGTCTCTCCTTCTATGTCACTGTCTGTCCTTGTCTGTCTCTGTTTGTATCTGTCTGTCTCTGTTTGTATCTGTCTGTCTCTGTTTGTATCTGTCTGCCATTGTCTGTCTATATCTGTCTTTCACTGTCTCTGTTTGTATGCATGTTGTTCTACCTCTGTCTCTGCCAATCTTTGTCTTACTGCGTCTGTCTATCGTTGTCTTTGTCCTTTTCTTCTATGCCTGGTATATCTCTTTATACGTATGTCATGGTCTGTTTTTTTACCCTGTCTGGTTTTGTCTGTCTGTCCGTCCGTCTGACTGTCTTATCTGCCTGTCCGTCTATCTGCCTGCCAGTGTGGTGATAGTGTGTTGATAGTGTGTTGATAGTGTGGTGATAGTGTGGTGATAGTGTGTTGATAGTGTGGTGATAGTGTGGTGCCAGTGTGGTGATAGTGTGGTGATAGTGTGGTGATAGTGTGGTGATAGTGTTGTGATAGTGTGGCGATAGTGTGGTGATAGTGTTGTGATAGTGTGGTGATAGTGTTGTGATAGTGTGGTGATAGTGTGGTGATAGTGTGGTGATAGTGTGTTGATAGTGTGTTGATAGTGTGTTGATAGTGTGGTGATAGTGTGTTGATAGTGTGGTGATAGTGTGTTGATAGTGTGTTGATAGTGTGTTGATAGTGTGGTGATGTGAATGTGTTGAGGTACAACCTGAGTCATCTCGAGCAGTGGCTTCGTGACCACAAGATGCAGGAGACGGGTGGCGTGCAGTTGGCGTTGGAACCGATCGTTCAAGCGTCGCAGCTGCTGCAGGCGAGGAAGACAGACAGCGATGTAGACAGCATCTGTGACATGTGCTCACGTCTCACCACCTCACAGGTACTGCTGTGACGATGACGATGCATTGGCACACATACTCATTCAAATATATATTATACTAGCTGAACCCGGCCACGCGTTGCTGTGGCTGAAAAGAGGCTCTCTCCCTCCCCCTCCCCTTCCTCCTCCTCCTCCTCCTCCTCCTCCCTCTCCCCCTCCCCATCACCCTCCCCCTCCACTCCCCCTCACCCTTCCCTCCCCTCCCCCTCCCCATCCCACTTCCCCTCCCTCTCCGTCCCCCTCCCCTTCCTCCTCCTCCTTGACCTCCACCTCCCCTCCCCCTCCGCTCCCTCCCCACCGTCTTCGTCCCGCTCCCTCCGCTCCTTTCCTCCGTCACATCGTCCATTCCAAGCCCAAAGGCCGCTTTGGGAAAAGCTAGGCCTCTTTGATAAATTAATCGCGTCTCGCTTATGACGTCACAGGACTCGACCTCATTGATGTTTCGTCTGCTGTGTTTGGAGACGGCGTTTATGAAATCTGGCAGCCGTGTGGGACGTGTTTAATTTGCAAATGGCGGGCGAACGGATTGCAAAGTTCACTTTTTGTGGAAACGGTTGGGTTTTTTCGGGTGAAAAAATCTTAAGACACGGTGCTATTTGAAGGGAAGGTTTTGGTAAATTTTCACAACAATCGGTGCGTAGCTTTCGGCGTGGTAATGCGACGAACTATTGGAAAGTTTCATTTTTATTTATATAGATATACACTGTGTCCACGATAAAGTAGAACACACAATAAAGTGTCATAACTCGGTCAAAACGTTTAGGGTTTGTCTGCAATTTTACACACAATAACAGTGGCCATATCTACACGAGATCCTAAAGCCTATTAGAAATATTCCTGAGTTTGCCAAATGTATGAGCGTTTGAGATGAAGCACCAAAAAATGGAACTTTCCAACATGCAAAAGCTTAAAGGGAGTGAAATTCAGCTATAAATGGTCCCCAAAATGTCATTTTTTTTCACGAACACACGACTGTAGACGTAGTAGTGTAGTAACTGTCCCGGAAGACACTCGGCTTCATATCCGCAGCTGTGGCCGCGTAGCAGTCCAGACCTCGATCCAGGTACATGTACCAGAGTAGCGCGTTTTTCTGTCCCGTATTCATGACATCGATAATTAAGCGTAAGGCGTGTCTGATTGAAGAGTGGCAGCTCTTTGACCAGGTGATCATCGACCGGACATCAAACAGTATAGCCTCTACGTCTATGGTCGTGTGTTCGTTAACAAAAAGGGCATTTTGAACACCATTTATAGCTGAATTTCCTTTCCTTTCAGGTTTTTCATGTTGGAAAGGTCCATTTTTCGGTGCTGCAGCTCAAACGCTCATAAATTTGACAAACTCACGAATATTTCTAATCGGCTTTCGGATCTCGTGTAAATGTGGTCACTGTTGCTGTGTTTAAAATTTCAGACAAATCCTAAACGTTTTGACCGAGTTATGACACTCTGTTGTGTGTTCTACTTTATCGTGGACACAGTGTATATATACTATATAATGTATATATATATATTAATGATGATGCTTCATTGGCGTAGGTACTCATATAAGATATATATATATATATATATATATTAATGTGTGGGTATAATTGTTGGGATGGTTGAGGGTGACGGTAACACTCTGGCATGAAGAGCGCACTCCCTGCTGCCCTCCCAAAGATTCACTCAGCCTTCCATACTGTGGATGGCATTGATAAAAATGTGCATGATGGACGCCTTGCATGGCTGCTGAACAGTTAAATTCGACGACTGTAATAACTTGTGACCATCCGTTCATATTATGAATTGCAATCATACTGCGGTTTGTCAGTTTGAAATTAAATTATGAAGGGTAAAATATTGTTATTTTTAAAAATTATTATTATCGCTTTGTTTGCTCTGGACACACTATTGTTCAAACTCGATCCTTTATCATCACTGGGCATCCCTTATGAAATTCCCTTCTCTCCACTCTGCGTGGAACTCATTATTACATTACATTGCATTACTCTACAGTATTACATTATATTATTAAATTACGTTGCATTACATTACATAACATTACATTATTACATTGCATTATGCTCTTGCACTACAACTTTACATACATTATTACATTACATTGCATTATTAGTAGTAATGCAATGTAATGTGATAATGTTATGTATTGATTTATTACATTACATTATTACAGTACAGTATTACATACATTATTACACAACATTACATTATATTATTACATCACATTACATGTTTACTTTGCATTAAAGTGATTAAACTCTATTACCTTATTACAATACTTTCCATTATTCCAGATCATAAAGATCCTCAACCTCTACACTCCGGTGAACGAGTTCGAGGAGCGCGTTCCGATCTCGTTCATCCGCAAGATCCAGGACCGACTGACGTCGCGTCACGACTCCACGCAGACCCTCCTCATGGACACCAAGTTCCTCTACGCCATCACGTTCCCCTTCAACCCATCGGACATCGGCCTTGACACGATCGGCGTGCCCATCGAGTGGGGCCTCGGCTTCCTCAAGCGACTCTGAGACGGGTCGCTTCGCACGGATCGCACGCTATGGGCGTCGGTTGGTTGCTGTCTTCGTTCGATAAATATATATATATATAATTATATATATATTATATATATATAATATATATATATTATATATACTTACTCGTCAACAGAATCGTTAGTGCGTCATTATACGCTTAACTTGCAGTAGATGTCGTAGGTGTTGAGTTGAGTGTTGGGACGAACGCGATGAAAATCTTCTAAGTCAATTCTCTGTTTTAATATTTCAAGTCTCGATCGAAAGTCTCGTTTGATCTCTTGATCTTTCGGTTGGTTGGTCTAGGGCTCATCCATATGTTACGTAATCAAAAATCATACTTTTGACCTCACCTCTTCCCCTTTTTGCAACTCGTACATTTTGTAAAAAAAACATGCGTATGTACAAGTGAACTTCTTGTATCTAGATGTCTACAGTAAATTGTCCAGCGCTCCTATTCATATGAACCTGACCTGCGTTTTAATTTTTCAGCCCTTGTAGAGCCGGCTTTCCTTCAACTTTGTACCAAATGATTTAATTATTACTGCTTATTAGCATAACTTGATAAATGTTTTGTTTTTAGTTAATTTTCAGACTCATTATTTGGAATCAGGAATTGTTAGACAATAAAATAGATTTAATCAAATTCATGAAAACTGATGAAAACCGTTTTATTCCAATGGGTTCTTTTTGACCCCAGTTGGAAAACAGCGTATGACAAATTTGTTGGTAGGGTGAAGGTTAATTACTATAATTAATTAGTGTAGTGCAGGCCGTTAGGGTCATTTATGATATTATCCGATCTTGTGATGTATCATTTTTGATCTCTTGTATCTGGACAAATGGAGTTTGTTCCGCTTTTGATTGATTCAATCCAAAGAGTTGAATTTTACTCTGAGTTTATTGTTTGTCGTATCTGATCGTTTGAATTTGTTTAATTAGAGCTTTTCATGATTCCAAGTTTGTCATTTCTGTTCCTGTTTTCTTGTGGCAATCTGCTGGTTGCCGTCAGTGCTATTTAAGGCGTTGGACCGGTTGTTTATTGCCACGAGTCAGGCAATCTGTGTGGATTGCCGTCACGGCAATCTGTGTGGATTGCCATCACGGTAATCTGTGTGGATTGCCATCAGTCCCACTGTTGTTTTTGTCAATAATTTCCAACAGTTTTCTTCATGATTTTCAATCTGCATGCGTCAAATAACACATCGAACATTGCAGTCAGTTATATGGCTGATCGATTCATTTATATATAATTATATATATATGTATATTTTATATATAATCTATATAAATAAAAATGAAACTTTCCAATAGTTCGTAATATTTTTTCGCCGAAAGTTACGCACCGATTGTTTTGAAAATTTACCAAAACCTTCCATTCCAATAGGAGCGTGTCTTAAGATTCTTTTTCCCGAAAAAAACGCAATTTTTTCCCCAAAAAGTGAACTTTGCAATCCGTTCGACCGCCATTTGCAAATTCAACAAAACCCCAGGGTTGCCACATTTGTCCCAGAATCACGTTGTAAAGTCGCCCAAAAGTAGCGAGATTTACGAAAAATGAAATCACGTTGTAAAGTCGAGAATGACCAACTTTATCGCTGTGGGGAAGGAACGTTGTGAGGGAGGAAAGAGGAAGAGGTAGCGGGACGAAGAGGGAGGGGAGGGACCGGAGGGGAGGGATGGAGAATGCAGGGAGGCAGAGGGAGGAAGGAGGGAGGGAGGGAAGGGGAATGAAAATGAGAGGGGAGGGAAGGTGAGGGGGAGGAGGAGGGGGAGAAGGAGGGGAGGATGGTTGTACGCTCTTTTCAGCCACAGCAACGCGTGGCCGGGTACAGCTAGTTATATATAGATATATACATATAAATGTTATTATGCACTCATAATATAATACATTATAACATTTATATATTTAACTTATGTGCATCAATGTATAGTGTTCATATTTAATGTGTATACTTAGATGTAAGATTTATAATCTTTTTGTGTATAAATAAATAAATAAATATATACCTAAAATTTAATATAAAATTATATATAGGCTATCTCTAAAGTGTGTATATATGTTTGTGTGTACATTTTTACAGCAACCGTACTCATTGCAAGTGTGATGTCAATTTTATTGCAATTTCACTGTAAAGATATCTCAAAGCTCAAATTTTCTTTTTTCTTTTAAAGATTTAAAAGTCAGTTGAAAGAATTAACAATGTATTAAACTCATTTCAAAAGCATCTCCCATCTGACGGTGTTTCATGCTGATGCTATTTATGATTTTTTAATGTTACATTATGATTAGTATTATTATTATTACACTTATTATTATTATTACACTTATTATTCTTATGATTGTTATTATCATTATTGTTTTAATTTTACTACTACTCATAATTTTTTATATTATTATTACTGTTACTTCTAGTAATATTATATTTATTATTACAAATAGTTTAATTGTGCATAGTCATAAAGAAATGCGAATAAGAGGCACAGTTAATCATGCGAGAGATGCATTTTCAAGATTTTGATTGGTGACTTTGAGTTTAATCAAAACCTTTGTTCATTTGAGTGTATATTTTGTATATTTTCTTTGTTTGTGAACGTTGATTTATATACCAATAATTCTCCTTATTTAATCTTCTGCAGTGTTTTGATTCATAGAGTTTTTTATATCCGGCATTTTTATGTATGTAAGAGTTGCCATCGATGACGTGATTTTTGTTTATGTATTGCGATCTACTGAAAATTGATACGACTCCTTATTGATTGTGTTAGTCAAGTCAATCTAGATAATCATGTTTATCTAGATAATCCTGTTAATCTGGATAATCATGTTAATCTAGATAATCATGTTAATCTAGATAATCAATTAATCATGTTAATCTAGATAATCAATTAATCATTTTAATCTAGATAACCATGTTAATCTAGATAAACATGTTAATCTAGATAATCATGTTAATCTAGATAATCAATTAATCATGTTAATCTAGATACTCATGTTAGTGTAGTTCATCGAAACCAACATTAATCATGTTCACTTGAACTTGCACGCTAACCAAAAAAGCTCTCAAGGTGATTTTGTATATATGCAACCAATCTTTGCATATGTCATGGAGCGTAGGTAGACGCCTTAACGGTCTTTGGAGAAAATCGAGCTTCCTACCAAACGATTTCGACGAACTCAGTTCTAGAGCTGACTTTGTCCTTTTCCGCTCTATCTTCTTAAGCCGATGTCAATATAATGTATTGCAGAGGTAATAGTTCGGAAGTTAGTTGGAAATTGTCTGGCTATGTTTTCTTTTTATTTTCCGCAACTCCATTTACCTTTGATTACTTTACGCTACCTTGCCTTAAATAATCGAGTTTTTACGACTAAATTAGCAGCACATTGTAATCAAATAGGTAATAATTCTGTACAACGAGACAATAGGATTTTGTGAACTTGATTTGAACTCCAATCAATGCAACTTGTGTTATTACTGGAAATAGTCCCAGATCAAAACTGTTCTTTTTTTTCTCCGCATTATTATTGTATCGGGTTCTTTTACGAGATTAAGCAGTATTCTCTGTCGAATTGTTTGTTAATTTATATTCCTTTTATTTAGTATTAATCTTACTGAGTTATACGGTACTATACTGAGTTGTACTTCGATTGTTAAACGCATAACAGAAAATGGATTAGGCATTTTTGTGCGTTATAGGAGCTGTTGTTGTTTTTTGGCAATATTCTGCACATTGTCTCGGTTTTTCTGTTGTCACATGTCGCTAGTCACATGTCATATGTTAAATGACGTAGTAGGTCAGATTACGTATTTAATACGTCAATCGTTGTAATGTGTTGTTAGTTTAGTAAGTAAGACGAAGTGTGAAGTTGTGTATTGAGAAGACCACTAACGATGTTTGTTTCTCGATTAAACAGTGTATCTTTGTCGCTTGTAGGTGATTGGCTTGCCTTGACATGATTTTCAGTGTGACCTCAGAAATGACCTTTGCCCTTCCTTGTGATTTGTCAAATGTTTGACCCAAATTGCGTTAAATTAGAATATTTGATGCTGTATGCCTATCATTGTAATTATTTGTATGTTGTAGGCCATAAAATAACAATATTGAGGCCAGTATGCATAATTGTAGCGAATTTGTGTAAGCGTGGAACTATTCAGCATATTCAGTGACATGTCCAACAAAATTAACCAGCTTCACAAAGATGTTTTTATAATACGCTGGTAGATATGGGTTTATGTAAGCAGGTTTGAAAGTAATTTCCTGTTAAATTCATTGATTTTGACACTAATTAATTTCTGTTGTTTTTAGAATGTGGTCGATAATTATAAATAGTATAAATCAGTTGGAGCTTATTAAAATATTCAGGATTATGTACAATAATAGTGAATATTATGATCTTTTGAATTTTCTTTTTTTGCTAAAGAATGTTAAATGTTTGATAACTAGTCAATTTTAGGTTATGAATATTCATATTTGATGTACAGCGTGGGGGAGGGGGCGGTAGAGTAATGGTTAACACGCTGGCCAAGAGTGCGAGAGGTAGCAGGTTCGAGCCACCGTTTGGTGGATTTGATTTGTAGGCTGCTATTAGCGCCATTGTAATTGCAAAGCTGTCTGCTCAGTTGGTAGTTAAGTTTAATTAAGATTACTGCATAACTTGTAAATGTAAAGCGCAGTGCGTCTTGCAGGCGTTTCATTAAAGAAAAGATATTATTATTATTTTGACGACAATTTCTATGGCGCCATAACTCAGCCATGAGAATAGTCCTCTATTCCCGGTGGAAGTTACGTCAGTCTGATCATGCAATGAATGTTAGAAACAGTGAAGCAGAGTTTCAAAAAAGTTGTTAATTCATTTAAATTTCATGAACAATGAAGCGGAAGTTAAATATTGCGTGCTACATCAGTGTTTTTTAATGGAGGACTTGTGTTGGTGATGTTGCAAAAACTCGCCCTTTTCCAATAAGCCTGGCCGACTCATATAATTATAGCGCCTACCTGTCAATGACGTAATGTACTGTCCATTAGTCAGTGTATATGTAATGAATATTAAGCAAGTGAGGTATGAATATTCATTATTTGGCTTATGTGTCGTAATGTTATTGATCGACACAACATTGGTAGAGTAGGAATGTTGATTTATAACTATATAATTATAACTCGTAGGCGTTTGTGAAGAATATGGAAGCTTGAGTAAATAATTCGCTGGACATTATTATATTGTTTATTAGGTTAAACCGTAGTTTACGTTGTTTAATTATTTGGCCAAAAGTGACGTTGTTAAATTATTTGCATGTGTATAAATGATATACAAGTAATTTCTGGATCGCCAGGTTCAATCCAGCTTCCATTTCAACTATGAACATGCCTTTATCCAGCTTCCATTTCAGGTATAAAATGCCTTTATCCAGGTTCTACTTCTCAAGCGTTTTTCATCAATCCAGCTTCATTTTCAGCAGAATGACTACACTAACCCTAAAACTAACCCTAACCGACCCTCACGACGCCTAACCTGAGCCCTAACCGACCCTCATGCGTAAAATCCCGCTTCTATTTCGTCACTAAATATTTGTCATCGAATGTAAGAAATTGGTTGTCGGATAAGAAAGTACCGTTTTTTCGTCAATCCAGCTTCCATCTTCTCGCGTTTTCGGTTTATATTGCTACTTCCGGTTGCGAATGTTCAGAAATTGGAATAGCGCGTTTTATGGCGCGTTATATTCATGATTTTAGGCGTTTATTGATTAAACAACGTAAAGTACGGGATATCGATAATGAAAATAATTAAACAACGTAAACTACGGTTTAACCGTTTATTATGGTTAGCATGTGACAGATATTCATGTAAACTGCAATTGACGAATATTAGTGTTGTGACTTGTGAATAGTTTGGTTGCGTTAAAACTCCAAGCTAAGTAGTTGGTCTCAATTAAGGTGAGAATTATTGGGGTTGTGGGCCATATAATGGGGCGTGTTAGGGTTTAAAGTGTGGCTGGACGATCATGGACGGCGCCCACGCACTTAGACCATATTTTATAATCTGAACTGCCTATAATTAACTCCGCCAATGTTCATACTCTGACAGTGCTATAGACCTTTTCAGGTGGGAACGGTTACCATGGTAATAGCTATCCCTTGGTGCATCACGGCTCCCGCGTGATTTCCGTGTAAGGCAAAAGCCTAGGCTAATAGGTGGCAAAAGCTGTTATTTGTTGCCAATTCTTTTAAGTAATTTTTAGATGTAGTCGGGCTGAGGAAATACAGTAAGAAAAATTCGCTTTCCTTTAACTAATATTACGCGTGTAAATCGCTGGATTGTAAAATTTGGGCGTCTAGCTGAAGGCACCCGACTCATTGGGATGCGTCAACCGAAACAGCACGCCCGTATAATTATGTGTTGCTCAGTTTCTTAAAGATATCATATTTCTACTTTCACGATCAGGCCCGCCGAGAGGGGGGGGGGCAGAGGGGCAAATGCCCAGGGGCCCGGCGACTTTTAGGGGGCCCGGGCTACACTGAAAATAATAATAATTAGGCCTATTATTATTTATTATTATTTATTATATATTATTATATTTATCATATTTTTTTTATTATTTTTAGGCCAATTATTATTATTAAACTGACATTTACAACACGCCTAAGCAAAACAGAATCTTGCACTAAAGCACGTTATAGGAAAGTCTGCTAAAAACAAATCTTAAACAAGTCTTCAGGTTTTTCCTTGAACAATGATAAAGAAGATGATTTGCGCATAAAATCCGGACGTCTAATCAATTCTCTCGGGCCAGCACAATATTTTTCATAGGTTGATTGCTGGCTGGCGGCGGCGGGCCCAAAAATTGAAATTATTATCGAAATTGCAGAAAGGCTTGGTTTTTATGTTAACACTCTGTGAGTGTTGAGGAAGTTGAAAGATCTTTCAGCAAGTTCAAGCAAATTAAAAGTAGGCCTAGTCAACGATATATGTCACGAAGCAAGACAGACTGAATGGTCTTGCAATCACTAGCGGCGCCAGAGGGGGTTAGGGAGGGCTAAGCCCCCAAAGGCCATCCGGTTTCTTACCTGTAAAAATTAAATATTTCACTTTAGCCCACCCCCTAAAAATGTGAGATTTCCATGAGATTTCAACCAAATGACTAAAAAAGTCGTCAGAAATTTTGGCGGATGGAAATATAAAAATGGAAAATCTCTGCGAGGATTAAGACCCCAAAACTGAAATTCTGGCTCTGTCACTGCAGCACTGCTTGCAATGGAATATGATCTTCCAAAATAATTGACCAACGAGGATATTATAAACAATTTTTGCTCCAGTTAAATCTAAAAAATTCTTTTTTGTTGATTACCATGAATTAGAAATTTTAATTCCTAATAATATATATATATACATTTTTTACAATGTACATTCTGCCCACGCCTTTGCTATTTCTATATGTTTTATCTAAAGTTTCTAAGAATGCCTAAAGATAGTTTAGGGCCCGTGAGTGCTCTGCCCAGGGGCCCGGAATTTCTGTCGGCGGGCCTGTTCACGATTATCTAAAGCAGTGGTTCTTAACCGGTGTTCGGCCGAACCCTTGGGATTCGGTGAGCCAGTGCCAGGGGTTCGGCAGAGGCCCTCTGAAATATATACAGGGTGGGCCAAAAAAAAGACCCCCCTAGGTTTTTTGCCAATATTTTGGCCAGAAGTTAGAATTTTGAAATGAAATTTTGCAGTCTTAAAGGCAATTCATATTTACACATGATGGCCAGATTTCATCTAAATATATCAAACAGAACAAAAGTTATATCAGTTTTAGTGAGGCAACCCCACGTTTTTTGACGATTCAAAAACGAAACGCCAAAAAATTAGGTTATTTGCCAATATCTTCACCAAAAGTAAGAATTTCGAAATAAAATTTTACAGGCTTAAAGGCAATTCATATGTACACCAGATGGCCAATTTTCATCAAAATATTTCAAACACAACACAAGTTATACCACTTTTAGCGGGACCACCCACCGTTTTTGACGATTCAAAAACGAAACACAACAAAAAGTCGCAGAAACACGATTTTATTAAGTCTCCTCTCAAATAACTGTTGTCAAATGAACTTGGTAGTGCTTCACAACTTGTGTTCAATGTGCCCAATACCAGTGTCAAAACTTCTTTTGAGTCTCCTTGCAAAGTTCTTGATGGACCCCTGATTAATCTGACAGATTCCTTATTTACCAATTTGAGCGTCCTCTTGCTAAGTGACTTCTCAGTGACGTGCAGCTACGCTGGTGCTCTATTTCTTTTTTAAATAGTAATAATAATGATCATCTGGCAATATCAAGGCAATTTGATAACAATTATTTGAGATGAGACTTAATAAAATCGAGTTTTTGATGCGTTACGTCTTTGAATTGTCAAAAAATGGGGATGACCTCACTAAAAGTGCCATAAATTTTGTTATGTTTGAAATATTTTGATGAAATCCGGCCATCGTGTGTAGATATGAATTGTCTTTAAGCGTGCAAAATTTCAGTTCGATATTCCTACTTCTGGCCAAGATATTAGCCGGAATAATTGAATTGTTTTTTTAAACTCTTTGTTGCGTCGCGTTTTTGAATCGTCAAAAAACGGTGGGTGGCTTCACTAAAAGTGGTATAACTTTTGTTCTGTTTGAAATATTATAATGAAATCTGGCCATCTGGTGTAAATATGAATTGTCTTTAAGACTGTAAAATTTCATTTCAAAATTCTTACTTTTGGTCAAGATATTGGCAAAAATCTTAGGGGGGGTCTTTTTTTATGGCCCACCCTGTACATATTCAGTGAAACATTATCTGCTATTTTTTCAACTTTTATTTAGTCTAATAAATTTTGTTGGAAACCTTATTAAATTTAAACTGTTCATCCTGTTAACCTTAGTTTTGTCCTACTGCATCAGTGCACCTCCCGATAATTAGCCTAACACCAGCAGGCATCTTTCTGTGAAGTAATATCCCAGACAGCCAGCCTCATCGGCCCCGTGGTTAACCACTATGGGCAGACGTCTTGTTTCTTAGGGGGTTGGCGGACCGCGGTTCTTCCCATACTCTGCGACGATCTCCTACAAGCGCTCAATCGTGTGGGCCTTAATCTTGCACACGACGAGCCCTAACCACGTGGGGGCTAGTAGTGGGCCTCGCGTAGCACAGACTTGATGAAACTGGGCCGGACGCGTATATAATCAGTCAGAGTCGGGTGGGGAGTTTGGAGGGGTAATTAAGGCGCTGCCATGCACAGTCACGTGTGCCTTAGACTTGCACACTACGAGCCCTAGCCACATTGAGGGCTAGTAGTGGGCCTCGCGTAGCACAGACTTGATGAAACTGGGCCGGACGCGTATATAATCAGTCAGAGTCGGGTGGGGAGTTTGGAGGGGTAATTAAGGCGCTGCCATGCACAGTCACGTGTGCCTTAGACTTGCACACTACGAGCCCTAGCCACATTGAGGGCTAGTAGTGGGCCTCGCGTAGCACAGACTTGACGAAACTGGGCCGGGCGCGTATAATCAGTCAGAGTCCGGGTGGGGAGTTTGGAGGGGTAATTAAGGCGCTGCCATGAATTCTATCGCTGTAGGCGTGGAAAGAAAGTGGCAGCGAGCTTCGTGTTTCAAATTCGCTGGCTTAAAACAATGGCGCCCTGTATAGGCTAACGGCTGTCGTTTCTCAAGCGCAACGACGGTGGTCTTGGCGCCAAATAGGCTACCTGTTGTTTGTATGTTTGTATGTGCACTTGTTATAGCGCCCCTCCACTCTCTCTACTCAGAGGCGCTCTCGAATGCAGAGCTGACACTGCGTCGGAGTTTCACGCCGAAGCGCTGAGCAATTGTGAGTGAAGGGCTTGCCCAGGGTCCTTACGCGGCGAGGTGGATTCGAACCTCGAACCTTCCGGCTCCAAGTCAACGACGCCACCACTACACCACCGCGCCCCCACGTCGTGTGATTGTCGCATATATCAACTGTATTTGTGCATAAGTAAGCAAGTATATTTTTGCAGGTTGAATTGTTGCATACAACATTTGAGGCATGCATGTACGCTTATAAGCCTTGACGAAGGCCTATGCCAAAAAAATCAGGCCTAGAGGGTCTAATATGCTCTTGTAGCCTACAGTGCATAAGCAGATTTTCTTTCATTATAACTGTACTATACTGGCTGGTGTATGTCAGCGGAGAACGGACATTAAACCCCCCCCCCGGTTAATGTCTATCTATGGGACTATGGAACATGGTGATGAAATGCGCATTGGACACCTACGGGTTTTCAGTCCATGAATCATGATGCCTGTCTAGACAGACATAATTATAATTACCATAGACCCATATGGACTTATAAGTTATACGACAAGGAGGCAATGACTCTATAGGCCTAATAGGCCTATCAAGGTGATCGTGATCATTTTGTGGCCATCCATTTTACTTTCAGCAACAGATGTCGCCCCACATAAAATTCCGTTTCTAATGCTATAGATTATGTTTTGAATCTCCAAAGGTCTTTTTAAACTCAGCAAACATAATTAGTCGTCAATCTGCCTTCATAATTTATATGTAATTTATTGAACGCCTTTATGTAAAGAAGATGTGAAAATATCCCCGATTATCGTTCAAAATATGTACAGTGGGAAGATTCACACAGGACCGGATCCAGCGTATAAACCGTTCTTAAGTTGGTCCTTCCCGTGATGACTGCACATTGGCAACGCAGCTTTTCACGTGAATAGATTATCCGGACATAGGCCTACGTGCAAAACGTAGGCCTAGCCTAGGCCTAATTAGGCTATCATTTTAAAAATAATTTTGTTGTAAAATGGACAGACATAAATAATTATAAATGGCCCATGACTCATCTCATATTTATAATAGCCTAATTTGGCATGATTTTGTCCTTGACGTAGGCTATAATTATATTTTCCATCTGCTAGCATTGTTAGAGCTGCATAAAATGTATGCAGTAGCCTAGGCTATCATGCGAAATGATGGTCTGACACTGTTCTGAAACGTTGAGAGTAAAAATAGTGAGGTTTTAAATTTCAGGTTTAGCCAACATTTTGAGCAAGAGTCGAATCATAAGGGGCATCACTTAGGAAAAATGGCAGTGTATGATGTTTTCGTTCTTTACCGTCACTAGTAAAAAAATCGACATGTAAAGTTCTTAGAGTTCGCTTGCGTTTAATGGAACACCCTTACTGACTTAATTAAATGAAGCGAGTGCGCATGTCTATAGTGCACATCCGGAAAGACCGTAACAATGGCGGAAAAAATGGCGAAACATTTCAACAAAGAAGCGGTCAATGTGATATTTTGTGTAGATTTTCATGCGTTTTGTTTGATTTGGCAATTTATAGCCCTGACGTTAAAACGGTGAGTTAATATTTTGTTTGTCTTTGACTTGTTGCATAAAGATATCACTTCTGATGCGAATCTAAAATTACGACACACTTTGAACCACGCGGCCTGAGTTCCCTGTATTCTACTTCTGACTAAAATCGCATTAGCCCCAGATTCTATTAAAATCTAGCTTCGGGAAATCGGATGCTTGTGTATTTTTTAACGTTTTGGGGTTCTGGTTTCGAGATTCAGGTTGACCCCAAAATGCCAAACCTTGCTCTTAGTCCTACCTGGGTCCTACTAACACTCACAATGCCAATTGATCAGAAGTAATGCGGGTAAAATCCCAGACTGGCTGCCCGTACTCCAAACAATATGGCCGTTAACGAATGCAATAAAATTAGAGCGCGTGAGGGTCGGTTAGGGCTCAGGTTAGGCGCCGTGAGTTTCGGTTAGGGTTCAGGTTAGGCGTCGTGAGAGTCGGTTAGGGTTAGTTTGAGGGTTAGTGCAGTAATTCTGCTAAAATTGAAGCTGAATTGATAAACAATGTCGTCGATGGTCGCGCTCTAATTTTATTGCATTCGTTGGCAGCCATATTGTTTGGAGTACGGGCAGCCAGTCTGGGATTTTACCGTAATGCGTGAACGTTTTCAAGAATGTTTATGCGCCGACGGTTGCACAGAGGCAAAAGATTTCACCGCGGAATTGTGTTGTATATATTGGTATACTCTTGTGGCTATTCAAATAGGATGGCCTAATATAGTGTTTTAGAGGTCTGAATTATTTGCCCAATGCAGCGTTAGTATTTTTTCATCAGCTAAAATATACGTCTACAATTTAAGCAAAGCTTATTTTTATCTATTGTATTGTATCTATAGGTTGGTAAAACTCCAGTTTAGGTGCGTAAATTATTTCTCGTGCGTAAATTATTTCTCATGATGTCAAAGTGGATAGTTGTCTGAAATTATCTTTAATACTGTAACAAACATGTCCTCATCACGGAATCGGTTGCGGAAAACAAATTCATGGAGGTAAGAAGTGAACAGTGCCTGCGACGTTCCAAACTGGCCGCGAAGTTTATACGTGCTTACTCTAATTACTTCCGTTTCCTGTCGTCTGCCTTGCGTCTGTTTTCAATAAATTAAACAATTATTTGACAGTACAAACATGGCAGGCAGATGTGTTTACGGTGGTTATCTGCCCGTGGGCTTGATCCAGCTTCCGTTTCTTAAGCATTTTATAATTCAACCAGCTTCTATTTCACTAGATCACGGTTTCATAGATATGAAATGGAAGCTGGATGAAGGTATTTCATATGTGTGAAATGGAAGCTGGATGAAATATAAAACGCTTAAGAGACGGAAGCTGGATGACGGTTTTATCGATGTAAGTGTATACATTGAGAAATAATTTACGCACCTAAACTGGAGTTGAAAAATAATTTACGCACCTAAACTGGAGTTTTACCTATAGGTTTATATAGCACCTCTTGCAGAATGACTATTCAAAGGCATTCTCAGCTCAAAAACTGTGGGGTTGCATCAATAATAGACTTACAATTCTGATAATGGTGAATGATATTTGGATGACTGTTTGTTTTCTGTTTTGCATTTTGATCATTGATATGACGGTCATCACTAGGCCGCCTACAGTGGATAACTGTCAATGAACCTGTGTACTTTGCCATGTTTCTGCTTGACAGGTGACCTGAATACCAGTGATATTTTACTTCAGGAAATAATTTCCGTTTTACTTCTATTTCAGTTCGGATGGTCTCAATTTCAGTTCTAATTCAGTTCAAGTTCATCAAAAAATTTCAGTTATACTTCTAATTCAGTTTTAGAAATAATTTCAGTTCTCAATTCAGTTCGTTT
Source organism: Lumbricus rubellus (assembly GCA_945859605.1). Lineage (NCBI taxonomy): Eukaryota > Metazoa > Annelida > Clitellata > Crassiclitellata > Lumbricidae > Lumbricus > Lumbricus rubellus. Next base: position 59,869,833 of record OX243812.1, read on the forward strand.
GCTTGCGTCTTTCATGCTTTCTCCGCAATGAAGTCTCTGACTCGGATTAGACCAAGTCGCATGAAAGTTTTCAGCCACCCATGATTTTGCCTGATCCGTTTCTTAATATATTTCTTAGTATTCTGTGTGCGCAGAGGCAAAATGTTAAAATTATGTAGTTCAGTCATCCGTTTTAGGGTAGGCTAGACCCGCGAAGCCTTGCATGGATAGGCCTAAGCGCATTTATTTTGTCTATTTCCTCGCAGCAAACCTACTTAAAAAGTCCAATACATTATTTTCCTCATTTAGCCAAGTGATTTCCAGTCTTATCGCGAAGTTGAAAATTATAAACTTACATGGAAAGTTCAAATGAAAAATTGTTTTGAGTCAGAAAGTACGTGCGTCTTTTAAACAAACACAGCTGCATCGGAAAAACTGTCAACTAAAATTTCCATTTTTTCATTAATTTCAGTTCGAGAATTAATTTTCGTTTTTATTCTAATTTCAGTTCGGTGTGCTCAATTTCCGTTCTATTTCAGTTTTCGTTCTTAAAATAATTTCAGTTACAGTTAAAGTTATACTTAACTGAAATCAATATTTTCAGTTCTAATTTCACTTATCGTTAATGAAAATATCACTGCTGAATACATGTTCCAACCATGCCAGAAGGCTTTGACCTACCACTGGACAGTACGAGTTGTTTTCCACATGACTGCCTGACTCGTTCTTGTGAAGCTGACCTAAAGAAAACATCTGGTAAATTGTTACTTATTCAAATCAATATCAGTAACCTAAGATAAAAATGGGCCGGTAACCTAAGATCAAATAGAAAGTCTTGGTGCATGGCCAAGATGGATGTTTTTTATGGTTAATTTCTTGTGGATTATTTCAACTTGTGGCATGTAGATATTCAGAATTTGATTTTATGCGCTTGTATAGGACTTCTCTTTAAAATTTGGGCCGTTTTTGCTTAGTGTTTGTTTAGTCATTGTCTAAACTGCCTATTCAATGTATAATGTCATGACACTCAGTTGTGGGCACGGTGGTATAGTACAGTGGTTCTCAAAGTGTTGGTCCGCAGACCGGCACCGGTCTGCAGAGTCCTGATCGCCGGTCCGTGAAGAAGTCTGAGAGTGAAAAAAAATTATAAGTATTAATTTATATATTTAAAATTGTGAAATTATTTGATTTGTTGTTATAAATTTATTCAAGTTCAGTCTCAAACTTTAAAAATACATTACCAATGCCTTATTTTAACTTGCCAAATGGCTGCATAAACAAATTTTTAAATTAAAAATGTCTAAATAACCATATAATTGGTTTTTATACTATAGTTCGCTTTTGTTTGTGCTTGCCATTAAAGTTAGTGGTCCGCGAGCTTCCCAGATAAATTATTGCCGGTCCGCAACTTGCAGAAGTTTGAGAACCACTGGTGTAGTGGGTATGTTCGTGGCCTTGCGGTCAGAGGGTTTCAGACCTGTTCAAATCCACCTCAAATCGCCGCGTAATCCTTCACTCCCAATTTCTCAGTACTTCGACATGAAAGTCCGATGCAGTGTTTGCGCTGCAGTCGGAAACGCCTCTGAGTAGAGAGTTTGAAGGGGCGCTATAACAGGTGTACATACATATAAACTCCACTGTGAACGAAAATCAAGACTTACAAAACTTGTGAATCTTTTATCTGTATTTATAGTTTAATTGTGTGAAAATGTAAATTTTGGCCAGTTTCCATTGATTAAATCACTGATTGACATTGACACTTGTTTTTTAACCTCGTCCAACCACCTTTTGCTCGACCACCTTTGCTTTCTCCGTCCCTCTCCGCATGCCAGCATCATATCTTTTTCCAGTCTATTTGAGCGCATAACATGATCAAAGAAACACAACTTTCTTCTTAGCACTATTTGTTGTAACGACTCATCGTTTTCGATACCAATTTCTGTGCGTACACACTCATTTGTACTTTTTCCCTTCCAAGATATTCTCGCACACACAGCCTTAATAAAGTTGAACAAGTCAACCCCAAAAGTTGGATCATGAAGAGAGAGAGCTTCTGCTTCTTCATTGGCACTTTCCAGTGGTGTCCACACATTGTCACTAGTGTTCAATTCTCGACTGCCACTAGCTCATGCTTCCAGCAGTTGAATGCCCTTCTGCTTCAGGCAGGATTTGTTGGCCTTTGTGTTATGACTCTGTGCCCCATCCTGTTGGAAGTGGCTTATGTTTTCGAGTGAAAGTATATTCATTGCATGGATCATGAGAGTGCCAGGACTTGAGCTTCATTAAGTGTTGCCTTACATCATTTCAGTTTGTATAGCAGTTGGCTTGCAACGCGGAGAGTACTATTTCAATCTTCATCCAAGACCATTGCCGGATGCCCTGCGATATGGTTCTTTGTGCGCTTTTGAACTTTGGAAGAACTGCAATTTAGCTGTGTATTCTGAATAGAACTGTGTTGCTATAACTGTATTTGTCTGCAGGAAGTTGCCTGTATACGAACATTACTGTCTAAACAGGAACTTGCTCCTAATGAACTTTAATATTGATCACTTAGGCTTGCTTACAAGTAAAGGGTTTTAAAGTGGTCTTTCATTCATAAATGCAGAGTTACAAAAATATGCAAGCACTGGCTCTTGTCTGTTATATGTTGCAGGTCAGTTTTTTTCATCATCGGGTGGAATGTTTGAGCGAGACCATTTGTCATGAAAGCACTGATGATGCATCCTCTGGCCTCGAAGTTTAACTGGAAAGGAAGTCGTAACGAGCAGAACTTCTCTGATTTCAAACTCTGTTATTGTTTGTGGTAAGCATCTTTCTGTAATTATATTGTCCTATCAAGTATGCTATGTTGAATGTAAGTTGTGGCAATGGCTTCTTGCTAAACAAAGAATGTGTATCAAATTATGTCTTGAATTAATAGGTTCATTGTGTAGAGAAACGGAATTCTATCCACTTAAAATATTCACCAAATTTAGTGCTTTTATCTTGGTTAAATATCACTTTTCATCAAGGTCCTGTGTTCTTGCCTATTTTATTATTCTCAAACAGGTTAAGCATTTTGTTAGCATTTGCAAGTCTGTAATTTTGTTATCGTTTGCAAGGTAGCCAGTTTGTTAAAGTTTTTGCGTAAAAGTTATTTTTTCAAATTGTTTACCTACCTTAGTCTGTCTCTGTCTTAGCAGCCTTGCCTTCTGAACATTGGTCTGGTTTCAGGGGTTGAGCCACGAGTGCTTCTGAATAGCCTACCTTGAAAAGGCGCTGTATAAAATTTATGAAATAAATATTTGGTTATTGATGTCCAGTGTTACTGAGAGAAAAAAGAAAAATGCAATGATGGAAAGTATAAATTACGGCTGAGGTATGGCTATGAAGGGAGAAGTTGGCTGCCAGAAAACTGATTTTAAATCAAATCAAATTTTGATATAAAGAAAATGATTAAAACGTACTCTTGAAATGTTAGAAATTGCCTCTAGAAACTCGGGAATTTTTAAGTCATATTGCTGTGGTCACCCTGCATATATATTTAGTAGGCCTACCAGCAGTGATACCGCTCCAAAATGTAAGAAAAGCCAAGATGTGGTCTTGAAAAAAGCCAAGAAAAGCCAAGTTCATATTTATGGACTATGTCACCCATTTTTTTCAACAGAAGCTATTTTATTTGATAAATTGTGATGTTTATGAAATTATGTATAATTAATCCTGAAATTAATGCATGTTAAATTGTTAATAATTGGTTGCGTTCGCTGATTTTCTAACATACGAACAACATTTTGAAACATAGTGCGCTATTTTTGTTGGTCTGGTCAAAAGATTTGGAAGTACCTCACAAATATTTTAGTCTATTTCCATGTATTGTTTGGTATTATTTTGGATCAAGAGCTAACTTTCATTCGGCATATAAACCTGCTGTGCCGAAACTGTTATAAATACTAGTCGTGCCAGCTTAAGGTTGTGTCTCACGCTCTATGCATTTTAGTGCTGTTTCTACCCTTGTTTACTCTTTCATAGAGGGTGTCTATAACTCTATATCATGATCCTGCCGGCTGACCGCATTGAATGTCTGGAACAGGTCCTCCACTGCAGCATGGCTTGTTGACCATATCCCAAATATGGTCTTGTCTCATCTTATATGTGGGATGGCTTACTTCTCCACAGTGTATTGCATACACGGTTTGTGTGTTGGCTAGGTGGTGCATTGAGGGACTGACTCCACTGTATCTTCGAGAACTCTCTTCTGACTTGTTTGTTCAGTGTCAATCCATCTTTCGATTGGTGTACCCAGCTGAGCTTCTGGTTCCCTGCTCACAGATTGCTCACAGCGTCGTTCAATCTCTGTCGCTGGTCTTTGAACCTGAAGTGCCCTCCCTGTTAAACTGAGCTTAGTTCCCAGGGGTCACTCCTTAAGAACCTTGAAACTGTCTTATTTAGCCTTGCTTGCACTGGTAGCGCTTCTGAGTAACCTACCTTGAAGAGACGCTATATAAATTTCTGAAATAAATATTCAGTTATTAGAAAAAGTGCAATGTTGGAAAATAGAAATTACAACAGGGAAAGGTGTGCTATATAGGGAGGAGTTGGCAGCAAAAAATTGATTTTAAATATTAATATTAATAAGAAATGATTAAAACGTACTCTTTAAATGTTGGAAATTGCCTTTAGAAAACTTGGGAAATTCTTAAGTCATACTTCTGTAGCGACCCTGTATATTTATTTAGTATCACTGTACATTTGGATGGCGCATTGGATAACACATTGGCATGAAGATGGCGGTGCTGAGTTCAATTTTCGAAGCCCTCCATCCCATGGGATAGATGTGCTTTGTAGACTGCTATTTGTGCCAAAATGTTGCATGCTGTCTGATCTGTTAGTATTTAAGAATGATGTTAATTAAGATTGTTTCATGTAGTCATACTGCATTTCCCAGTATGAATCTAATAAAAAAAATTATTTGTGTCCACCTTGTATGTGTATTGTATGTATGTATCTAAAACCTCTCGATGGCAACCTTTGAACACCTTACGAAAGTGTTGTGATGATCAGGCCAGTATAGGAGCATTTTTCGTGGAATAATAATTACATTGCTCATTTTTGCTAAATTGTTTGAACTTACTTGGTTTTGCCATTACCGCTGTAGATGCTGCTCACATGAATGATCTCGCTGCCTCTGCAAGTCACAAGGACAGATTAAATCGTGGTTTCGAAGGACAAGACATAGAGCGGGTAGAAGGAAAAGACGTTATGAAATGTCAGGTGTTACGGCGGTCATTGGTTGGTGATGGTTTCACACTTCCAATGAGCATGGCAGTGATCTTGGAGAGGAACAACAAAGCCCATTGAGCAGCGAGGACCTCTACTTCCGAGGAGCATCGAGACGCAGGAGAGGAGCGGCGAATTCCTCTAATCCACATGGAGTGGCATTATCTTCGTTGAATTCCTATCGTCCACATGGAGTGGCTTTATCTTCCAACCTCGGACCGAACCACCCACTCTCCTTTCCATTCCCATGCCCTTGACAGCATAAATGACTGATGCACGAGGCAGTTATTGCTCTAATGCTCTCTTGCCTTGGTATTTCTTAGGGTGTGCTACAGCATCAAACTTTATTCTCTGTACAGACTGTTTAGTGAAGCTATGATTATATCTAGCTGCATTCCAATAATCTATTGTATTATAGAATATTATATGGCCTCATATTGTCTTACTTATTTTAATTTTCAAATATTTTAATTGTGTTTAGATATATGTATTTTGTCAATTCTGTATGTATATATATATATTAATATAATTGGTTGGGTTAGGGTAATGGTAGCACTCTGACACGAAGAGCGCATCCATGCGGGATTGCTCCCCTCTACCCAAAGGTTCACTCAACCTTCCATTCGGCTGATGACGTAATTAAACTGAGCAGTAAAACATGATGGAGCCTTGCAATGGCTGTCGTATGTTAAAAGCGATTCCTGCAATAGTTTTTTTAAATTTATTCATACTCTGAATTGTAATCACAATGCAGTTTGAAATTAAACGAAGATATTAGATATTTTATTACTTCAAACTTACTGGGCAGTCTGATTGAAGTTCATTGTGTGAATTGAAATAATGATCACAAGTTAGGGGAGTCAAATTTAATGCAGTCATGCATGACTCTATAATGTCCTGCTCATTTTACCAATCTGCATATGCCCAATGTAAGGCTGAGCCAACTCTTGGGTGGGTGGTTGGAAGCTATCCTGTGTTTGTGCACTCTTTATGTTAGAGTGCTACCATAAGATATTCTATAACCCCTCAACTGGTTTTATTTATGTGGTTTAATATTTAATTAAGAAACAGGTTTCAGAATTTTATATTACTGCAGAACTTAATCATTATACGTTGATAAACTTTCGCACCAATTTTATAACGTTCTGCAGTAATATAAAATTATGAATACGTTTTTCACAGGATTAATATCGTTATTTTTGCTACTTCTCTGTTTCATCCATTTACTGTTATGTTTATGTGGTTACTCGTTTCATTTGAGATGGAACACGTTTCATTTAATATGTTAGTGTTATTGCCTATGTTTGTGTTTTTATATCAGACTAGACAAGCCATCTGCTTAAAGTGCAAAGGTGCTGAAGATCTGCTGAAAGTATTTTTCAGACGAAAATTGTATTTTTCTTGCAATCAGTAAAATGTTGCTTTAATTGGAATTATTATTCGTTATATGCTATTGTGTTTTAAGTCAGGGTATTGCGATAAATAGAAATAATAATCAATTTAATATCTTGTTAGCGACAAAATGCGTATTTAAGAATGGTCCGCTAAGACATTTTATTAGTTTATTATTAGTACTCAAGAAAGTTCAAACCATGCGGCCACATTAAATATAAAAGTAATGAGATAGAGTTAAAATATAGCCCTAATTTTATCTATAAGGATACTATTTTGGACTGCGTTGTGTAATTTGTGTGGTTTTAAACAGAAGGCAATTAAGCTTTTTGTGTGACATTGTTCTGTGTGTGTAGTCATTTCTCGAAAATATTTGAAATTTAATATTTAACGTTCTCATTTTAAGTAGATTGATTCATTAAGGTTTTCAAGTAGGTCTAAAAATATGCAAATAAATTCAATTTTCACACATCATTTTTCATTCAATGTTTGATAATAATGATAAAGATGATTGTTTCCTGCATTTTAACAACTGGGTATTTGTTCTATTACCATTGTTTGATTGCATTTGATTGCTTCTAAGATGAATTGTATTGCCCTAATTTAGCTGAACTCCAGTCTCTAGGATAACCTTTTGCTTTACGAGAATCTGTGGATTTTGCTCTGAGTGCAATGTTGATTTCAAGGTCTTTTGTATAAATAAATGATTGATATTTTTACATTTCATAAGTCTTAGTGTATTAAATAATTGAACTTATATTATAAATTTATATGCAGCATATTCCTTTTGCCATTTGTATGGACTTGGTTATTATTTATTGTTATGCGTTACTGTCATAAAAATTGTTTTTACTTCTAATACAATGAATGGTGTGAACTTTGTTAAAATTATTTTCTATTTCAATCTGAGAAGTGTGTATTCTTGTGGGAATAATTTTGAGATTGGAAGTAGCAAATATGCAGAAATTTATCTGAGAATCCGTTACAGCTATATTTGTAGGTCTACAACTGGGCCTCATATTTGCCATTAGAGGCGTTGTGAGGGCAGACTATGCAGAATGGTTGGCTGACCATTTGCCAATAGCGGCCCTATAGAGACAGCATGTGGAACAATAGGCGGTCCCTTACAATGCGAACGCCTAGCCCATAGCTAGCGATGAATAGCCAACAGCGTTCCTACAAAAGCCATTAGAGGCATATAGTAAGGGTAGACTGTGAATAATAGGCGGCCCCCTACATATACGAACGCCGAGCCCATAGCTATCGATGAATTGCCAACCATTGGCTCTGTAGACGCCGACGCTGATAACAATGAATGGTAGCCCGCAGTCATGCACCGTTGGCCCTGAAGATTACCCCATAGGCGCAGCATGTGAACGGCGCGATGCTTAATGAGGCGAAGAATATAACGTTGGCCCTGCGGATCGCCGATCATCCGCTCCATCAGGGGAATTCGAAAGTTGACCTGTAAAGGCAGATTTAGCATCGCCCAATCTTAGCCCTAAAGTTAGTACACATCTTTGAGATGTAGGCTAACGATATCGGCATGGCACGGGCCCCGCGATTTCTGGCTGTCTGGGAAGGTATTACGGTATTACCGATAAAATAATGTAATTTTTCGTTGTTTTTCTGCAGAAATAGCATCGTATGACGTACGCTAAAACCAACTATTACCCTTTTCTTATATCTTTATGCCACAGAGTATGTCGAGCAAAAAAGAAAAATTATTGTTCAGATCAGAGGGGTTCGGTGAATGGTCATGGAATTCTCTTGGGGTTCGGCTCCCTTGAAAAGGTTAAGAACCACTGATCTATAGCATAGACTGGCTGCGCGTGAAGGTGAGGAGTAGTGAAGAGCAGAAGACCGTGGTCAGAAAAAAACGGCGGTTCCACCCTCATGTCTTGGATGACACAGTCATCACGAGAGATGACGACGTCCAGCCAACCTCCCAAGTCATGAGTTGGCTCTGAAACGTGCTGAGCCAAACCGAATTGCTGGATTTGGTCGTTAATTGAAACGGATAGTGTCAGATGAACTCAGGTCCTCAAGATGAATGTTAAGATCACCTGTTATAACTAGTTGACTGTTGTACGTCGCGAAGATCTCCAGCAAAGATGCAAATTCAGCGTTGAATGCAGTTGACGGAGGAGAGGAACCAGGACGGTAGATGGCAATTAGCGTCAGACGACCACGGGCAGTAGCCTAGCGAACGACAGGCACAGAACCTCGAAGGTGATTGGCTGAAAAGGTAGGGCAGTGATCTTAACCTTGTGAATGTCTTTGAAATAAACAACGATACCTCCATGATTCTGAATCGGTGCACGTCTCCTGTTCCTCATCTGTTGCACGCAGCATGTCAAAGAACAAATAGCCGGGAGGCGCCGCTCTACATACAGGAACATCAGATGAAGAAGAATGCCAAGCCAAGACTCAGTAACAACGATAGTGTCAAGGTCGTGGGTGACGATGGTATTAGCGACGTCAAGGAACTTGTTACCCAACGATCGTACGTTCCACGCGGCCAGTTATAAAAGCTGGATCAAGGTATTTCTAGAGCTGAAATAGAAGCCGGATTGATGAAGAAACGCTTAAGTAATGGAAGCTGGATGAGGGCATTTTATATCTGAATTAGAAGCTGGATTGACGAAAATAACGAGCCAGAAATAGAAGCTGGACGAAGGTATTTTTAGATCTGAAGTAGAAGCTGGATGCACATTGAAAATTTGAAACTTTCGAAATCTGTCAATAAATGTACTGGTAAACAAAATGGCCTCAATAATGGCGTCATTCTATATATGGGTGGGTAAGTAAGCATTGGAGAAGCATATCTATGTGATAAGCCACGCGAAATAATTTGGGACCGGACTTCGGAGGAGTGCCAAGTATTATGTACACTGTGTGCTGTGCAAACATTCATCTATATAAATAAAAATGAAACTTTCCAATAGTTTGTTCCCAGTGTTCTCGAAAACTTACGCACAGATTGTTTTGAAAATTTAACAAAACCTTCCATTCCAATAGGACAGTGTCCATTTTGCTTTTTATCCGAAAAAACGCAATATTTTCCACAAAAAGTGAAGTTTGAATGCCGCTCGACCGCCATTTGCAAATTCAACAAAGCCGTAGGGTTGCCAGATTTCCGAAACGCGTTGTCCCGGAATCACGTTGTAAAGTCGCCCAAAAGTCGCGAGACGATCAAGGTTGCCCCAAAATCACCCAAAAATTGCGATAGGGAAAATGTCGCTGTCTGCAAGGAACGGTGTGAGGGAGGAAAGAAGGAAGAGGGAGCGGGACGAAGAGGGAGGGGAGGGACCGGAAGGGAGGGAGGGGGAGGAGGAGGGGAGAAGGAGGGGAAGGGGAGGTCTTTTCTGACACAGCAACGCGTGGCCGCCCGGGTACAGCTAGTGAATAATAAGAAAGAGGAGTCAGGATAGTATAGGATGAGCTATAAGCTTTTGCTGGCTCCTTTTGAACTGTAGGCTACATAGTTGTTCATGATTGTATCAACAGCGTTGAACATGTGCGATAAACAATAAAAAATAATTTTTTTATAGCATCCTTCGAGATTCTTCTCACTCAGAAGCGCTCCCGACTACAGCGAGGACACTGAATCGAAGTTTCACGCCGAAGCACTGAGAAATTGCGAATGAAGATCCTTACGCGGCGACTTGAGGTGAATTTGAACCTGCAACCTTAACGAACATACACATTAATTTACTGTAACACCACCGCGCCCCAATATTATAGGTAATTTATACACGTGTCTATACATGTACACGGTGAACGGGAAAACCGAACCTCTCTTATTGCTACGATAGGCCTAATTAAATTATCGTATCAATAAGAGATATAAATTTTATGTAATAGGCCTACATGTAATTTTAATCAAACTTGGAGAAACTTCAGTTTAAAGGACATGAATCAGATGACTATCATTTGTTAGTTATAGGCCTAATGTGTGTTCAAAATTTTCTCCTTCGGGCTCAACACGTGCACGCACAAAAGACGCGCTCGCCACTGACTAATTGCTGTATCGATTACAGCTTGATCAAATTCGTCCCATGTCTGCATTATAATACGCTGACGCAATTCTCCGACATCGCGTAGGCTACCTCAGTCTGTCTTGTAACCTTTTTGCGTCACAGCCCAGATTTTATAATCGAAGGAATCAAGGTCTGGGCTTTTTGGAGGTTAAAGTGCAGTGGTATGAAATATGGCCGGGGTCTCGTTTGTAAGTCAACAGTCTGGCGAGCTCGGTAAGCAGGAGCAGTGGAGCACCATCCCTATTACAAATGACGTCACAGTGACTTCAGATTTTAACTATAGTATAGCGCATAATTTTAAAAACAATTGAGTTTATAGTTGGGAATATACATGTAGGCCTGGCTAATAGTTTTATTCTCAATGATATTTTTACATTTTTGGTATTGATTTCTCTATTTATTGTAGAGGTTCGGTTTTTCCGTTCATTGTGTAGGCTACGTTCAACAGCCAAATTCCTCCCTTCCCAATTTTAAGCAGAACAAAAGATAAATATCAGCTTTAGTAAGTTCACCCACCCTTTTTGGAGATCCAAACAATACACAGGGAAAATTTCATAAATTCGCCGTCCGAAAAAGTTGATGACCTTTTTAGTCGTTTCATTTATTTTTTGGCACTTTTAAGGGCCCCTTCCTTGCGGGGGGCCCCCTTCGGTCGGAGGGTACGAAGGGCGGTCGCTATGCCTCTGATTCAATTATATAATTTTTTGGTGCAAAGGCTGTTGCTAAGTCAACAACTGCATTCTATACTTTAGTGGCTACATGCAGCCTATTATAGCGGATATATTTTCGCAGAACGCCCACATTTAGCCTACCACGAAGCGACAGTCATTTAGATAAAAAAAACGAATATCGACTCATGTCTAATCGGGTGGTTGTTAAAAATGAAAGTTGGAATCTACTGTTCTCCAAGTTTCCATTTTGTGCCATTCCATCCAGAAAAATCACACAAAAAGTTGCATGAGAAAATATTAATAGGCTATTTATGACTTGCACAACACCATCAAAGTTTTACCATGCATCATAAATGCGAACAGTCGAACATTGAGCATAGGCCTAATTATTATAGTCAACCGTGTATCTTCAAACCAGAATTCAATACAATACAACGATATTATTGCATTCATGATTACTAATGTTTGGTGATTATAATTTCAATTATTATTACTGCTGCTGAGTATTAATCAATGTCATTGGGAACTTGAAGGTTTCACGACACTCTCCTCTGGTCGTGCCGAGAACGAGTTACGATGCTCTTCTACAACTTCTGGTAGAAATTGTGTTTGCTATTCATTCATTGTACTTGAGGCATTGTAATTCTGAGTAGGGGTGACACCTCGCTCAGCTAGATCACTGGTAACCTTTATGGATCTGCAGCCTGTCGAGTTCTTCATGCAGTCTTCATGATTTATCCGACCACTTGGATCGTGTTCCAGAAGTGCATCGAGTAGTTTCAAGATGCAGAACAGGCCCCGAGTTGAATTTCTCACAAAATTATGACGGCTAGCCTTTTTTGCGAATGGTTTTGAGAAGAGTTATGGTATGCATTATGGGAGTTCCTCAGAATTTTCTTTGTTCATTAGAACTGCTATGATAAACTTCCTCTCTTCTATTGACGCGTCATTGTGGAAGAAATTCAAGCCTAACAGCTTGGATGAATACTAGAGATTGCAACCAAATGTTGTCACTGTGGCATCGTCAATGACCTTCTGTGGATGCAAAATGAAAGAACATAGGAATACCAGATCGTCCACAGGGGCAGTGGTTGCTGATGGGGTTTAAAACCAATGGCGGTCATAATTTATATATATATATACATGTATATATACATGTATATAGAATTATAGATGTATGTCCCAAACAGACTGATAATTAATTTCAGATGTTCCCACACATGTTTGTGATAAGATAATCGACATGATGACACAAATCGTTGCTGTGACCTAGTCTAAGAGGGTACTCGTCTGGAAATAGCAACATCTTCAAACAGTAAATTGGTCTCGTCGTCCATTTAGGCTACTGTTATGAAAGAGTTTGCAGCCGATGTTAGCTTCTTTTGGCCTTGCCGGTCTGCACAGTATGAGAATTGTGGAAAAAAAGGGGGGGTTGGCCTATGATAAACTTGAAATTGGGGTATCAAAAACATACTTTAACATGGGGCTCTAAAAATGACTGGGGGTTGAACCCCCCCAACCCCCCCGGCAATTCTCACCCTGGGTCTGCAGCTTCCAATCGTGCTCAGTCATTTGAATTGGAACTTTTGTCAACGGTTTGACTTTGTTCAAAATGAGAAGAAGCTGCATGCTCAGTAGTCTGAGTGATGCTGTCCCTGAGGTCAGGTTTTCCACATTTATGATGATGGATCAGTACTCTGAAAATGTACCTTTAATGCTGTATAATTATTAATTATGTTAATAATAATTTTGCACGGCGTTGTTTGAAACAAGTTGACCAATGAACAAATGAACAAGCACAGCATGTTCAAGTGATGAAGATAAAAACATGTCTGCACAACAGGTTGAACAGGAATTGAGAGCAAGGATAGCTCGTGGATAAGCTGGTGCCCCGCGCTTGGCTTTCTAGTAGCGCTTTAGAAATTTCGAGTTTACGATTAGCGTCGTTTGGAACACAAACAGTTTACATGGATGATGTACCTTTGCAGCTGTATAAATACATAATTGTTTTATGTAGCGTATGAGATACTATTCAGCAGAATATAAAATAGACCTAAAGTATAGCCTACATACATGTAAGACTACGTGTAGGCATAGTGTGTACTGTAGTGCATTGATGACTTAGATTGCAGCTAGCAAAAGATCATAATAGTGGATGGATCATCGTTCACAGGAATTCTCTCACTTGTCAATAATCGGTAAAATGCTTATAAAAATAAATAATTATCAATCACTGATGACAAGCACATTGTAGGCCTATAATTTACTTCTCAGCTGTGCCTAAGTAAAAATCATCACGTATTTCTGTTAAAAAGTAAAAATTCCAAATTCTTAAGTAGCCTAAAAAGGCCCTAAATAATAGCCTACTTATAGGCCTACTCGAAATTACAACAATTATTTGTAAAATCCTAAACTTCAACGACGTTGTGCAAGTCCTAAATATTCGTCAATTTTTATAAATATTTGGCTACACAAGTTTTAGACCAAGTGGCACGGAATGGCGGGTTGGAGAAATATGACATCTCAAGTTGACAATTTTCTATTAGAGATGCAACCACCCTAATGTCTAAGCGATTTTGCGGACTCATGACCCGTCTTTAATTTGGTATTCACGGGAGCTCGTATACAATTCCGAAACTAGAAAGTTTGCAAAGAAAACAGAAGCTTTGTAGAGATTTTGCACTGTATGGGTGTCTGTATGTGTGTCTGCCCTGCTCTGTATCTCTGCCTGTATCAATACCTTCAGCCTATCTACTTATTCAGCTCATCTACATCTTCAGCACATCTACATCTTCAGCACATCTACATCTTCAGCTCATCTACTTGCTCAGCATACCTAGCCTATAGCCTACTTCTACATCTTCAGCGCATCTAGCCTACGCCGCCTATAGCCTACTTCTACATCTTCAGCGCATCTAGCCTACGCCGCCTACAGCCCACATCTACATCTTCAGCACATCTACATCTTCAGCACATCTACATCTTCAGCACATCTACATCTTCAGCACATCTACATCTTCAGCTCATCTACTTGCTCAGCATACCTAGCCTATAGCCTACTTCTACATCTTCAGCGCATCTAGCCTACGCCGCCTATAGCCTACTTCTACATCTTCAGCGCATCTAGCCTACGCCGCCTACAGCCCACATCTACATCTTCAGCACATCTACATCTTCAGCACATCTACATCTTCAGCACATCTACATCTTCAGCACACATACAGGGTATATAAGTCCGCTCGTACGCTTGCTCGGGGCAGACGAATGGCCTGGTGAAGAACGCCGTAAAACGCGTAGTAGCTGGCTGATGATCTGGCTTGACGAGCGGTAAAACGCTTGTTGAGTGATACTGTTGTAGAGGGGGTCAAATCCTGAAGCTGTGCCTCGAGCTCGAACATCGGCCTCTTCAGGTGTCCCTCTACATGACTGGGGTTCGGTGCCCGACTACCGTAACCTAGCTGACGGACGAAGCTGCTACGACGCACGGACTCTTGCGCTGCAGAAGTTGCTGCTATTGACATTCCGATCTGTTGTTGCTGTCTGACATTTCACTTTCTGTTGCGACTGACTTTCCGAATCTGGGCGCTATATCAATTACTGCTCTCTGATCGTGGCGCTACATAAATCGTACTGTGAAATCTGTGATTCTTCAATAAACCGTGATTCTTCAATAAACTGTGATTCTTCAATAAAACGTGTTCAAGCCTAGTCGGCTAATCTTTAGTCTACCGCTAAAGTTTGACTCCGCGGACTGCAAGGGTACCTGACGACCGGGGTTGGTATTGGTCATCCTGGGTCTTCGCCCAACCCCTGGTTCTCTACAAACTGGTACCAGAAGTGGGGTGTGACTGGAAAATTTGTGGGACTGCTCCAAACTGGTTGTGAAAAGTGAGATCTTCGGAAAGGACAACAGATTTCGTCGCTGCACAGAATGGACGTTCCTGAGAGTAGGAAAACGACTTCCTATACGGTGCTGAGTGTCGCTGATGAGGTGTTCTTCTGCACGCCCACATCGAAAGCAGCAATGGTGGACTTTGACGAGCGCGAGTCAGAGTCAGGCAATCTTCTGGGAATCATCGACTTTGATGATCCGACTCCGTCCTCAGCGAAATCTCCGAGGAAGAAGACGAAAGAAGAACCAAAGGGCGCGTTGGTCGACCCCATGTTGGTCGAGAGTCTCAGCGCTGCGTTGAGACAGAAGCGGATTCCCATGAAGCCCGGAAAATTCGACGGAACAGGATCTCTCGAATCGTTCCTGGCACAGTTCGACGTCTGTGCTAAATACAATCGATGGACTGCAGCCGATAAAGTCGACTTCCTCCGTTGTTCCTTGGAGAAGGCAGCAACGCAGCTGCTGTGGGATTTCGGAGCTCGGACGGATGTCACGTACGAACAACTCGCCGAGAGACTGCGCCAACGCTACGGTGCGGAGGGTCAAGCCGAGACCTTCCGAGCTCAGCTCTATTATCGCCGACAGAGAGCCGATGAGACTCTTGGCGATCTACTTCACGACATCCGGAGACTCGCCGTCCTTGCTTACCCGGTGCCGTCCAGCGAAACAACGGAAATTCTTGCGAAGGACGCCTTCCTCGAAGCAATCCGCGACCGGGAGTTGTCTCTGAAGGTAAGAGAACGCGAACCCAAGACCATCGACGAGGCGTATCGAACGGCTCTACGCCTCGCCGCGTATCAGCAAACGGCGGACTTGGACGATCGTCGGAGACCAGCCAATCGAGTGCGAGGGTCTCAGGAAGTCGACGCCGGTGGACAGCTCCAGTCTCAATTGGACAGCTTCTTCGCGGCGCAGCGTAAGTGGCAACAGGACATGGAAGGAAGAATCTGCCGACAGCTGGACGAGATTCGAGGCTCGTATCGCACGAGTTTCAACGCCGAACCGGCTGTTCCACGGACGGTTCCATCTACCGTTCCTACTCCTCCTCCTCCTTCGCAAGGGAACGCACCAGGTAGTCCCGGGCGCGGGATAACCTGCTTCAACTGTGGACGGGTCGGTCACGTGGCTCGCCGGTGCCGCCAGCGTCAGCAGTTCTTCAACCGCCGTGACGACGCAGCCACCTCGGACCCACCGACGTCCGAGCAGAATGGAACCACCGTCACCAACCATACGACGAGAGACAGAGCGACGGGCGTCACGAACAACGCGATCTACATCCGTGGAACGATCAACGGACAGCAAAGAACATGCCTAGTGGACACTGGGTCGGAGGTAAGCCTGGTTCCCTCTGCTGATGTTGATGGTTTGCCGCTCCAGCCTAGCAATCGCATTCTTTTGGCTGCTAATGGAACGCAGATTAGAGTCTTGGGTCAGATTGATGTTCCGATTAAGATTTCCAGAGGGTTCTCTATTGATACGGGTTTTCTTGTCTCTGACCAGATAGGCGAACCAATGCTTGGGATGGACTGGTTGAGGCAGCATCGTTGTCGCTTAGGTTTTGGTCAGGGCGCGCTCTTCATTGGCCGGCGCCGCATTCCTCTGGTTAAGGGTAATGGCTCGCTTTGGTGTCGCCGGGTTATGGTCGCAGAGGAGACAACAGTTCTTCCTCGATCCCAGAGCGATGTTTCTTGTAAGACGCAATATCGGGATTTGACAACCTCTGCCCAGGCGTGGATGACCGAATCTAAGGAAATCCAACCCGGTTTGCATGTGGCCAGAGTTGTGATGAATGACGACGCTGATAGGGCGTGCATTAGGGTCATAAACTTGAATGAATATCCTGCTATGTTGACTGTCGATCAAATGTTGGGTGACTTACACCCCGTGGAGGTTGAGGTAAGGGAGGAAAAGGAAAAACAGACGGATCCTTCCGGTGAAACACACTTAGTGGGAAAGTTGATGGAGGAGATTTCTGAGGATGTTCCGGTAGAAACAAAGGAGAGACTGAAGGAGTTGTTGGTCAAGTATGAAGGGATTTTTTCGACCACGGACCTTGACTTGGGGAGAACCACGATCTCTCAGCACAGGATTGACACCGGAGACTCTCGTCCTGTGAGACAACCCTTGAGGAGGCAGCCGCTTCCGTATCAGGCCGCTATCGATGCGCAACTGGATCAATTGTTGTCGACTGGTGTTGTGGAACCTGCTCTTGGTGAATGTTCTGCAAATGTGGTGCTCGCCAAGAAGATAGATAGATCTTTACGGTCTCGTAATGATTACGGCAAATCTATTAGGCCTAATCTGACAGGGAAGGATTCCTATCCTTTTCCTAGAACCGATGCCTTCGTTGATGCCCTTTCTCATGCTGGGTGGCTTAGAACTCTTGACTTGAGATATGGATGTCTCCAGAGAACGATTGGTCTCGTTCATGTGAATAGGAACAGTCTGTCTACCTGTAGGCTGATTTTGAATCGTGGACTTGTGCTCTTTGACCCCGGAGGATATCGATCTGATTTTGTTCGACTGATTCGAGAGAGACTCGCTGGTCTGTTCTACGTTGCGGAGCTGTCCGAAAGATTCGCGAAGGCCTACGGCGTGGCCCGCCAAAGCCTTAGGAAGAACGCTGAGAGGCGCAAACACAGCTACGACTTGCGAGTACGGCCGGCAAGATTCGAAGAAGGCGATTGGGTTTACTACTTCAGTCCACGGAAGTTTGTGGGTCGTAGCCCAAAATTCCAGCGTAACTTCACGGGTCCCTACATGATACAGAGAGCGTGCGGTCCGGTCAACTACCTCCTCCAAAGGTCGCCGAAGGCTAAGCCCTTCGTGTCTCATGTCGACAAACTTCGCCACTGCTATGGGCGGACAAAGGGACAGTGGAGTGAGCCAGCTACCAGGATGACCGATGAACCAGCTATCGAGGTGTCGGACAATGCCACAGCTCCTCCAAGCCGTCGGCCACGTCCCCGTGGGAAGGAGACGCCTACAACGGAAACATCTTCGGAACGCCAACCCGATGAAGCTAACGGCGGCACGACAGCTTTTGCCGTCGATCGGCCACGAGACAGGACGCTGGATAAGAAGGCGCAAGGAAGAGATGTCTACGCGGGAGACCCGGACGGAACTACGACCGGTTCAAGCCGACCTCGTCGCAATCCTCGCCGACCAGTCCGTTTCCAGTGAGGATCTCGAGGCGGACGGCGCAAGTCTTCGTCGTCGGTGCGCACAAGAATCCTTGTCGGCGCACGAGTCTACGTCTGTAGGCGTTCCTCTTCCTCTTCGTCTGCGCGCAAGTTCTTCGTCCGCGCGCAAGTCCTTCTTCGTCCGCGCGCAAGTCTGCGCGCAAGCTTCCTCCTCGTCAGCGCACGTTCCTCTGCATCGTCGGCGCAGTTTCTTTTACGTGCGCGCAAGTCAGCGCGCAAGCTTCCTCCTCGTCTGCGCGCGAGTCAGCGCGCATGCTTCGTCGTCTACGTCCGCAGGCGTTCTTCTTAGTCTGCGCGCAAGCTCCTCCTCGTCAGCGCACGTGCCTCTGCATCGTCGGCGCAGTTTCTTCTACGTGCTCGCAAGTTTGCGCGCAAGCTTCCTCCTCGTCAGCGCACGTTCCTCTGCATCGTCGGCGCAGTTCCTTCTACGTGCGCGCAAGTCAGCGCGCATGCCTCTTCGTCTGCGCGCAAGTTCTTCGTCTGCGCGCAAGTCCGCGCGCAAGGTTCTTCTACGTGCGCGCAAGTCAGCGCGCAAGGTTCTTCTACGGGCGCGCGAGTCGGCGCGCAAGGTTCTTCTACGTGCGCGCAAGTCAGCGCTTAAGTTCCTCGTCTGCGCTCGAATCCACGCGCACAACTGCGGAACGGAATTCACGGAACTCTGCCGGAACAATTCTGTTGGAGAAACTTTCAAAGGTGAATATGGACGGCGTTCGAAACTTTGTCGTGCATAATGACCTAATGACTTATTGTGTGAAAGACTTTCCATGTGAAACGCTTTATTATGTGAATTTATGTGTGAAACTTGGGAGCGATGTGCTTATTTTAACATGTCGATGCTTACGGACGATTAGTTTTACATGTGACTTTCTGTGTGCGATGGCACTTTATTTTCGGATTTAATTTCTTATTGAACGACGGTCGGTCGTGCGATTGTCCTGCTATGAACAGTGCTTTAATGAATCGGATTGTAGCACATTATTTGAACATTCATATTGAACTAAACAATATTTCGTGCATTGAACTTTGACCGCGCATTATTGACATTGCAGTAGACCGATGCCTAGTCAAATTTTGGGGACAGTGCCTTGCTCCTTTCTCCCCAAAGTGGAATTGGGGACTGTTTTTGGGGGAGCCGTGTAGAGATTTTGCACTGTATGGGTGTCTGTATGTGTGTCTGCCCTGCTCTGTATCTCTGCCTGTATCAATACCTTCAGCCTATCTACTTATTCAGCTCATCTACATCTTCAGCACATCTACATCTTCAGCACATCTACATCTTCAGCTCATCTACTTGCTCAGCATACCTAGCCTATAGCCTACTTCTACATCTTCAGCGCATCTAGCCTACGCCGCCTATAGCCTACTTCTACATCTTCAGCGCATCTAGCCTACGCCGCCTACAGCCCACATCTACATCTTCAGCACATCTACATCTTCAGCACATCTACATCTTCAGCACATCTACATCTTCAGCACATCTACATCTTCAGCTCATCTACTTGCTCAGCATACCTAGCCTATAGCCTACTTCTACATCTTCAGCGCATCTAGCCTACGCCGCCTATAGCCTACTTCTACATCTTCAGCGCATCTAGCCTACGCCGCCTACAGCCCACATCTACATCTTCAGCACATCTACATCTTCAGCACATCTACATCTTCAGCACATCTACATCTTCAGCACATCTACATCTTCAGCACACATACAGGGTATATAAGTCCGCTCGTACGCTTGCTCGGGGCAGACGAATGGCCTGGTGAAGAACGCCGTAAAACGCGTAGTAGCTGGCTGATGATCTGGCTTGACGAGCGGTAAAACGCTTGTTGAGTGATACTGTTGTAGAGGGGGTCAAATCCTGAAGCTGTGCCTCGAGCTCGAACATCGGCCTCTTCAGGTGTCCCTCTACATGACTGGGGTTCGGTGCCCGACTACCGTAACCTAGCTGACGGACGAAGCTGCTACGACGCACGGACTCTTGCGCTGCAGAAGTTGCTGCTATTGACATTCCGATCTGTTGTTGCTGTCTGACATTTCACTTTCTGTTGCGACTGACTTTCCGAATCTGGGCGCTATATCAATTACGGCTCTCTGATCATGGCGCTACATAAATCGTACTGTGAAATCTGTGATTCTTCAATAAACCGTGATTCTTCAATAAACTGTGATTCTTCAATAAAACGTGTTCAAGCCTAGTCGGCTAATCTTTAGTCTACTGCTAAAGTTTGACTCCGCGGACTGCAAGGGTACCTGACGACCGGGGTTGGTATTGGTCATCCTGGGTCTTCGCCCAACCCCTGGTTCTCTACAGCTTTAATTCTGATAACGATTCAATAAGTCGACAATATTATTATTAGCCTATTATGTAAGCACAATTTCGAGGTTGCGGACTCCGAGACTCGATGTTTGCTTTAATTCAAATTCCCGATCTATTGTCATTGGAACGTCTGAAAAGAAAACAGAGTCAATTGGTAAGAAAGTTCCAACGATTCGATTAGGCCTACTATGCACAAAACAGTCCACGCATCGAACCCACGGTCTGTTTTGATTTTGCAATAAATTACCAATGAAGGCCCACGAAACTGCGGTAGGCCTCTGTTATGTTAATGGAATAAAACGGCTCTAAAGAAAACAACGCCATATGGCAAGGTCACGACATCATCTGAACGACTCGATTATTCCTATAGGCCTACTAGACTATTTCAGATTAGCGGACTCGCGATGTAAATATTTTTATGATTGTTTATTAAAGTCTCGAACTTCGCATTTCTAAGCTGATGGAAAAGATGCATAATAAACAGTCTTCGCAGAACATCGACTCCCGATAAGCAAGAAGCTAAATTTAGGTCCAGAATAATCATTCCCTTGTTTTTCAATGAAAACAATCGTTCACCAGAAGGCCTATAAATTATAAGCAGAGAACGCTCTCCATCAGTGATGCCACAGCTGTGTTTTTCCACCTAGATCTGTGTTTTTTTGCTTTCGTCTGTGTTTCTGGGTTTTTTTTGGAAAAATCTGTGTTTTTTCCGTTTTCGTCTGGATTTCTGTGTTTTTTGGGGGGAAAATCTGTGTTTTTTTGGGCGAGTTGACAATTTGTACAGTTTTCTTGACATTTTGGACCGGACGACTAAAAAAAAAAAGGTCATCAACTTTTTTGCCGGCGAAAATAGATTTTTTTTGACTTTTCAGACCGGACGACTAAAAAAAAAAAAGGTCATCAACTTTTTTCCGGCGAAAATAAAAAAATTTCTTTACTTTTCGGCCGGGCGACGTCTGTGTTTTTCTGGGTTTTTTTTAAGGAAATTTATGTTTTTTTTCTGAAACCTCAGTGGCAACACTGCTCTCCATGTGTTTAGAGTCTTCCTTCCTGCGAGAGAGACGACGTGTCACGTGAAAAACAGAAGATGCTACGAATCACCTTCGCGATGTGTGTTCTGGTGTTGCTGCTGCAAGCTGCTATCGGTAAAAAAAATCTGGTAATCTGGAATTTTTATTTAAAAAATAACTATATACCGTACATTGTACGATGTACATGGGAAAAAATCAAGCTTATACGAAATCTCTAAGCAGTCTAAAAAACATGCTATGAGCTGTACAGTTGCTGGATGACTCGGCGCTCTACAGAAATGGACGATAGACGTTGGTTAACCTCGCGAATAAAGTTAACCACGGCAGAGTTGATGGGGACCAGTGTTACCAGAGCAGTGGGCAGAAAGAGGTGCGGCGATGACAAACCCTGCGTACTTCTCAATTTTTGCGCACATTTACATGTATATGTTGAACTTTATTAGTTGCGCTATAGTAGTAACGACTATATTGACTCTGATGTTGTATAGTCGGATGTTCTTGTTCCTTAGTTCTTGACTAAACTTCCGTGCAAGGAGGTCTAATGGCGTTTGAGTCCTGAGACATTTCTGTTATTAATCATATTAAATCTCTTATCTATAAAGATCATCAGCTTCGTTTCTTAACAGGTTATGGGCCCAGTGCACAAGATGATCTCAAAGAGTTAAAGAGTTTAGGATGCGATACTTTAATAAGGAAAATCTGGTCAACCACGCGGTAAAGCGTGACATGTGACTGTTCTCTTCGTCGTGACAGAAATGCAAGAGTCAGTTGTTTATTTCTTTTCTCCGAAAGAATAAAGATGACGGATAAAGGTAAAATCGCAAAGTTGAATAATCAGAACTATCAAACGTGGAAGTTTAAAGTTGAACTTCTGTTAATTAAAGAGGATTTGTGGGACACTGTCATTAAAGAAACTCCTAATCCTATTACGGAAGCGTGGCAAAGTAAAGATGGAAAAGCACGAGCCACGATAGGCTTGTTAGTTGAAGATAATCAACTTCATCTAATAAGAAAGCAAACTACGGCAAAGGGTTCATGGGAAGAACTGAAAAAGTATCACCAAAAGGCAACACTGTCCAGTAAAGTAAATTTATTAAGGAAACTGTGTGCATTAAAGTTAACAGAGCATGGCGATATGCAAAACCATCTTGCAGAAATGGAGAATTTAATCGACCAGCTAACTTCGTTGGGTGAAACGTTGGCAGAGCATTTAACAGTCGCTTTCTTCCTCAGTAGTCTTCCAGAAAGTTATGGGACACTGATTACAGCATTAGAAAGCAGACCTGAAGATGATTTGACTGTGGAATTAGTCAAAGGAAAATTGCTTGAAGAGTCTGCAAGAAGGGCACGTAATTTCGCAACACATAAAGGACAAGAATTAAAGGCTTTAAAAGCAACAAAATCAGTAACACATCCTAAAGAATCTCGCACATGTTTTTTCTGTAAAAAGCCTAACCATATAAAAAGAGATTGCAGGAAGTACATCCAGTGGAAGGAAAGAAACACAGACCATGTGGCAAAAACATTGAGAGAAAATTTCATTGAAGAAAAACCTCCAGAAAAAGTAGCACATACATGTCTTAAAGCATACGAAAAAGACATCAGTTGTATTTGGCATGTTGACTCAGGTGCAACAACACACATGTGTAGTAACAGAAATTTCTTCTTGAACATTAACAGACAGTATAAAAGTGAAGTTTTTCTCGCTGATGGTCGGAAGATTCAAACTGCAGGAAATGGTGAGGTAATGATTAATTTCATAAAGGAAAATGGTGAGATACATGTTGCAAAATTGTGTGAAGTTTTGTACGTTCCACAATTGAAAGGAAATTTACTGTCAGTAAAGAAACTTGTCAATAAAGGTTGTGAAGTGGTTTTCAAAGAAAACAAATGCATCATAATAAAGGATGGAGAAACAATAGCAATTGCAGATGACAAAAATGATTTGTTTGAAGTGAGAATCTCTGAACAAACCAATAAAGTAAAAGAAACCCATATTGCACAGGTTGCACAAAGTTGCACAGGTTGCATACACGTTTGGCACAACAGAATGGGACACAGAGATTCAAAAGCTATACAGAACATGGTAAATCAGAATAAAGTATCAGGGATCGTCATCAAGCCGTGTAAATTCTCAGGTGTATGTGAATGTTGTATTGAAACAAAGATGACAAGAAAGTCTATCCCAAAGAAGTCAGATTCCAAGTCAGCTGAAATTCTAGACTTAATACATACAGATGTCTGTGGACCAATGCAGACAACAACACCAGGTGGGAAAAGATATTTCATGACGATGATTGATGATCACAGTAAATATACAGAAGTGTATTTATTGGCAAATAAATCTGAAGTACCTGACAAAATTCAAGAGTATGTCAAGCATGTCCAGAGAAAATTTGGTAAAACACCGAAAAGAATTCGATCAGATAGAGGAGGGGAATACACAGCTGAAAGGTTACAGAAATTCATGAAGAGTGAAGGAATTCAAGCAGAATTCACAACCCCCTATACACCTCAACAGAATGGCTGTGCTGAAAGAAAAAACAGATATCTTACTGAGATGACAAGATGCATGTTAAAGGATGCAGATCTACCGCTAAAATATTGGGGCGAAACCATTATGACAGCGACTCATTTACAGAACAGATTACCAGTTGAAGGTATTGAAGGCACTCCTTTTGAAAGATGGAACAAAAGGAAACCAAATCTAAGCTACATAAAGAGATTCGGATCAAAAGCTTACGTAGCAATTCCAGCAGAAAAAAGACAGAAATTGGATGACAAAGCCAAGAAATTAACTTTTGTAGGTTATGAAAAAGGTACAAAAGGTTACAGACTACTAGATGTGAACACGGACAAAGTGTACATTAGTAGAGATGTGATATTTCTTGAGACTGGTCCACATTTATCAGAAGTGAGTGATTCAGACATTGATGTTGAAGAGAAGTCGTCAAATTCAGACTTTGATGATGAAATTGTTCAATTTCCAACACACAAATTACCAGAGGAGGTAATAATTCAACAGGATACAGAAACTACAGACTCACAGATAAACTTAAGGAGATCAGAAAGAGTTAACAAAGGTAAACCAGCTGAAAGGTTAATTGCAACAATTAATAAAGTAACAACGGCTGAGTCAGAACCAAGAAATTATAAGGAAGCAATATCTTGTAAACAGAAACAATCCTGGCGGAAAGCTATGGATGAAGAAATGAAATCCCTTAATGAAAATGGAACATGGATCTTAACAGAACTACCTGAAAACAAAACAGCAATTGGTAGTAAATGGGTTTACAAAATCAAAAGGGATGAAAAAGGAAATATAACAAGATATAAAGCACGTTTAGTTGCACAAGGATATTCTCAGAAATTTGGAGAAGATTATGATGAAGTTTTTGCTCCTGTGGCAAAACCATCAACATTGAGAACTATCTTGACCATAGCAGGAATTAAAGGCATGACGGTAAAACACTATGATGTGGAAACAGCTTACCTGAATGGAGATTTATCTCATGAAGTGTACATGAAACAACCTGATGGATATCAGAAAGGCGCTGCAGAAGTTGTCTGTAAACTGGAAAAGAATTTATATGGACTCAAGCAAGGAGCGAATGAATGGAACAAAAAAGCTCAATGAAGTACTTATCACTAATGGATTCAAGAGAAGTGATAATGATCTATGTCTATATTCAAAACAGTACGATGATGGATGGATTTATATTTCAATTCATGTGGATGACTTAATTGTGGCAGCAACAAAAGTTTCAATGATCAAGGAATTTGAAGAAGTTATGAATGAAACTCTGATCATGAAAGATCTGGGTGATTTGAAATATTATCTCGGAATACATTTCGAGAGGGATGAGCAAGGAATTTTCTTGTTACATCAAACAAGTTATATTGAAAACAAACTGAAGAAATACAACTTGGAAAACTGCAGACCATCAAATATTCCAGTCGACCCAGGATATCAAAAGAGACAAGAAGTCGAAATTGATAAAGAAAATAAGGAGATGTACAGAAGTGCAATTGGAGCACTAAACTACCTAGCAACCAATACTAGACCTGATATTGCAGTTGGTACATCAATACTCTCAAGATCTGTTAACAATCCAAAAGAAAGTGATTGGGTTGAGGTAAAAAGAATCTACCGTTACTTAAATCACACTAAAGATATGAAACTCAAATTGGGAGATGTCAACGAAACAAAAGTACAGTTGATTGGTTATGTTGATGCAGATTGGGGTGGTGATGCCAAGGACAGAAAATCAAATACAGGGTATGTTTTCAAATATTTTGGAGCACCGATATCTTGGTCAAGTAGGAAACAAGCTATGGTAACATTATCATCAACTGAGGCCGAATATATTGCTTTGACTGAAGCTGCTCAAGAATCAATCTGGTTGAGACGACTATTGGATGATTTAAATCAAAACATAGTTGAACCTACTGTGTTTTGAGGATAACCAAAGTTGTATAAAACTGTTGCAGAATGAGAAAGCCAGTCACAGAACAAAGCATATCGGAACTAAATATCATTTTGTACGAGATATGTACAGAAATAAGGAACTTGACATTAAGTATTGTCCTAGTGAACATATGATAGCTGATCTCTTAACTAAACCTCTAGAAGCAGTTAAAACTAGGAAGTTTACTTGTGAAATTGGGTTAAATTGAGAGAACAGTATATTTTGTTATTAGGATAAATTAGTCGTTAAGGAGGGGTGTTGAACTTTATTAGTTGCGCTATAGTAGTAACGACTATATTGACTCTGATGTTGTATAGTCGGATGTTCTTGTTCCTTAGTTCTTGACTAAACTTCCGTGCAAGGAGGTCTAATGGCGTTTGAGTCCTGAGACATTTCTGTTATTAATCATATTAAATCTCTTATCTATAAAGATCATCAGCTTCGTTTCTTAACAGTATAATGCATTTATGTCAAAAAAATCTGAAACTCATTCACAGACCAATGAAAATGATCGTTTGCGACATTAGGTCCAAGACCTCTCGGTGGGATGGGACAGGCCGCAGGGGTGGGGCTGCGATGGGGCCGGAGTGAAACAGAGCGACATATTATTTTTCCATGAACCGTGCATGCTGAAAATGTCCGTTATAATGGTATCTTACGTGCTATCCTATCAAACATGGCGACCAATTCGTGTTGCGAATTCATTTGGCCAAATCTGGTAGCCTATAATATGCAATTCCACATTTTTATCCGTCAGTATAAATGCATTGTTAATACTTTGACCACCACGTCTATTTCCCCGCTACGTCAAGCCACAGCCGCAACATTTTCAACATAGGAAATTCATGGAAAAGTAATGCTTCACTTTCATTTTAAACCCGGCCCCACCGCACTACATACCACAACCGTACCCACCTCACCCCGCCTTCACCCACACAAACTCCGGCCCAACCTCACAAAAACTCCCATCCTCCGCCACATTTCACTCGAACCCATACTCCGCCCCATCCAGCCAAGTACCACCCCATTCTTCTCCATACCCTGCCCACCCCGTCCCACATCCACCACCCCTAAAAAGTAACTCCTAGTTTCTCGTTCTACCTCATTTTCGCACTTCGTTCCCCGCCTCCATCCAACCTCACACCAACCGCCCCACTCAACCTCGACCCCAGTCCGGTCCAATCCTATATGACCGCATCCCCGCACCGCCCCAGCACCGCCCCAGCACCGCCCAACACGGCAATTGTTCAACGTTTGAAATTCATGGAAATATTTTACACTTTTTTTGCACAATTCCGCCCTTCGGCACTTTATTTCCCAACACACTTCGCCTCGCCTTCACCCACACAAACACATGCAGACACCAACCCACAAAATCCACATCCTCCACCGCGCCCAGAGCTGTACTCAGAACTTTTGTGGTGAGTAGGCCTACACATCACCGCCGGTAAAAATTTCTCGCCCGAATTGTTTTTCCTAAAAGCCGCCAAATTTCCGAAAAGTCGCCAATTTCTAGTCCCAAAAAAACTGATGCCTTTTTTTCATCCGGCCGAAATTTTCCTAAGAGTCGCCAATTTTCCGCCCGAAAAAACCTGATGACCTTTTTTAGTCATTCTACCAGTTCTAGAACAAAATGGTACGGACAAAATGGTACGGACAAAACGGTATTAATAAACTGAAGCTGGATGAGGGTATTTTATTGCGGAAATAGAGGGTGGATGCCTTTTTGTGGCTGAAATACAGCTCTAGTGAAGAAGAAAAACATGAGAAAAGGAAGCCGGATTGGCGAAATAAAAAGCTTGAGAAATGGAAGCTGGATTGATGTTTTTCATTCATGTGTTTCATGATGTATCCAGCTTCAATTTCAGCCATAAGATTCCTTAAAGCAACCTCCATTTGCAATGCGTCTTTCATTAATCCAGCTTCTATTTCAGCTATGAAAATACCCTGATACATCTTTCATTCATAAAAATTGTCATGCAGAGCCTTCGTCCAGTTTTCATTTCACATTCGTCTCTTCGTTAACCCAGCTTCTATTTCATATATAATAATTCACTAATCCAGCTTTCATTTCATCCATACCATTTTGACCGTACCATTTTGTCCGTACCATATTGTTCGCTACCATTTTGTCCTGTCCCGAAATTTTCCTAAAAATCGGCCCGAAAAACCTGATGGCCTTTTTTGTCATTTTCTCCGAATTGGCCCGATTGTAGCGCACACCCGTGTACCCTGGTTTTTACCCGCGTATACCCTGGTTTTCGGGAGGTGAGTAATGAGTACACGATGCCTTTTTCCCGGAGGTGCGTAGGCCTATACGCCGTATACCCGCGTCTATCCTTGAGTACAGCCCTGACCGCGCCCCACCCCAATCTGGAAATTTTCAACGTTCGCAGTTTATGGAAAAATAAAATTTAACTATGTGTGCATGTATATACATACATAGGCCTACATACATACATACATACATACATACATACATACATACATACATACATACATACATACATACATACAGGGTGGCTCAAAAAAATGTACCACCGGATAAAATGAGATAACTTCGCAACGGATTGAAAATTTTCTGCGAAAATTTCCCAATTTGTAGGGGAATGAGTTTTCAACAATCCATGAAAGTTTGACTTGAAGATTTTCATGTCTGCAAAAGTTATAGCTGTTTAAACTTTCAATTCCGTTTTTTAAATATCCGGAGAATCATGTTCCAATACATGTGATTTCATTACGATTTTTTGGCAAATTGCAATCACAAAATGATGATGTCATACAACCTCTCTAAGAGCTATAAAGAAGCTGTTTTTGATGTAAGCTGTTAGTATTTGGTCATATTTAGTATATTAAGGTCTCAGTTTGTGAATCCGTTACTGAGTGAACGTCATGGGCAAGTTTCTGCAGATGATAAAATGGGAACTCGGACGTTATGTGAACAGAGACTGGGACATCGCGCGGTCGTAGCAAAAGATCCAGTGACAAGTGGAGTCTGAGCATGGTGAAGGCTATCTGCAAACGTGTTTATGTAACGGAGGTCAGATGTTGGAAGAGATGCAGGAAGTTGTCTTTGTTCTGACGGGTGGTGAAAAGCGCCACATTCAGGAAATTCGCTTGGTATTCGAAAAGGTTAACTTTGCAAAACACATCATAGTTTTAGCGTCAGCTATGCTGGTGTGTGTTACAGCTGCAAGAAAAGACTGCATTTAATACCATTCAATAGGCTAAATGTCAAACTCATCGCTGAACTGTCTTACCCAGACTCATTGAAGACCAGGTATGCTCTAACATCATGGTTTTAATTTTCAGCAGGACGGTGCGCCTGCTTGCTCGCACGGCAAGGCTGATTATGATGACGCTAAATTATTTTTGCCATCAACTGCAGTAGATTTATTGGCAAAGGTGACTGACAACGCTGCAATACATAAAAAACGAAATTTAAAGTTTAAATAGCTGTAACTTTTGCAAACATGAAACGTTTCAAGTGAAACTTTCAGGGATTGTTGGAAATTCATTTCCCTACAAATTGGTGAATTTTCGCAGACAAAGGTCGATCGGTTGCGAAGATATCGCATTTTTTCCGGTGGTACATTTTTTAGCCACCCTGTACATACATACATACATACATACATACATACATACATACATACATACATACATACATATGCACATACATATGTGCGTTACAGGGTTGAGCCGACTTATGCTTGGTTCTTCGTAGGCCTTTTGTGTAGTACGAGTTATCACGTACTCGGTGCCACATGACGCAAAAATAATGTACGAGTTATATCGTACTTGGCGGTCAAAGTGTTTCCTTTAACCCTCGGGCTACCAGAGGGGGGTGGTATCCACCCCTCCTAGGTTTTTTCACAATAAAATTTGTTTCGTTTAGAATAAAATTTTGAAGTTTCAGGTAGCTGTAGAGGATTCATTTGCACACATTTTGAGCTAAAATGTGTGATGATATACCATATACCATTCAAAAGTTATACCCGATATGCCCGAGGCACCAGAGGGGGATGGATACCACCCCCTTAGATTATCGGCTGTATCTGACCCGTCGTTTAAGATGAAGAGACACAAATTATACCATTCTGTAGAGGGAACGTGGGGCTACATTTCCATGCTCAGTGAGTTGTCTTTTGACAACCGGAAGTGCTCAAAATAAATTAAAATATAAATAAAAGTGTTTTATTTTCAAAACATTTTCCTGTTTTTCCTATTAAAAATTATTCATAAATTATTTTTTAAGAGTTAAATAAATTATGTCCTTCTATAGAGGGCATTTAGGGCTATTTTGTTATACCAATTAATTTGACATTTGATGACCGGAAGTGCTCAAAATAAATTTAAATGTGTGAAAATGTTGGGTTTTTTACAACGCAAACCGATAAGTCTGCGTAGAGGTTTTTCAGCAGCTAATACATGTTTTTCTTCTTCTTGTTATTGTAATTAAAACTAACTTATTACTAGTTTTTATAGTTGAATATTGGACTTTTTTATATGTAAACTATTTTTAATTAAATAAATTATGTTAGAAACACACAGAATCTAATATTTTGCTTATCTGTTTTGCTTATGCGAAAGTATACATTTTGTGGAATCGACGGGTGCCTACCGTAAAAAAATTCATAACTTCGGGGTGCTTTCACATATTTCAAAACTAAATATACCATTTTGTGCAGAAATGAATACTGAATCCATTGGTGTATTACAAGTCATGGTATCTCAAACCAAACCCAAAATCCAGGGGTGGTAGCCACCCCCCCTTTGGTAGTCAGTGTTACAAAAGAAGCTTGGTGGCCTGAGGGTTAATGGTAATCTAAATAAATAAAAATCTAACGGCGTTCGCACGAATCTTCCTTATAAAGGATCTTGGTAAGTCCTGGACCGATTCTTTTCAAAATTGCAGCAAAACGTTCCGTTAATATAGGCGCAAGTTTGCATAATGCTTTTTTTCCAAAATTTTCTACAAAAAAAAACAACTTTCACTTCGATTCGACCGATTCCCAGTTGAATATGCGCTATATGAACCTTGCGCAACCACCATTTTTAAACGCGACCTATTTTTGGCGAATGCATTTGGACGGTTTCAATTTGAACTCACAATCGGTCGAATCGAAGTGAAAGTTATTTCTTTTTGTTATGGACGGTTTGAATTTTAACTCTCAATCGGTCGAATCGAAGTGAAAGTTATTTCTTTTGTAAAAGATCTGCAAATTCGACCGTTTTACGCCCGCCGATAGGCTTTGCTTCGGGCGCGTGTTCCGTTTATGTAGCGCATTTCAACACATTCGATTCCGGCCTTTTTGATGTTCCGCGTCGCTCTGTTCCGCGTCGCTGTCGGCCCGTGTCGGAAAGGGACGGTGTGAGGGAGGAAAGGAATGGAAGGAGCGGGACGAAGAGGGAGGGGAGAGATGGAGGATGTAGGGGAGGGGGAGTGGAGGGGAAGGGGAGGAGGGGGAGGGGAGGGGGAGGGGTGGGAGGGGGGAGGGGAAGGAGAGAGGAAAGGGGGAGGAGGCGGAGGAGAGAGGGGAGGGGAGGGAGAAGAGGGAGACGGGAGGGAAGGGAGAGGGGAAGAGTAGAGGGGGAGGGGGCGGGGGAGAGAGGGGAGGGGAGGGGAGAGAGGGGGGATTGGAGGCAGAGGATGGTCTTTTCTGCCACAGCAACGCGTGGCCGGGTTCAGCTAGTTAATTTATAATTATAATTGTCAGTGAGAACATTCTGAAGTCTACATAATTATATGAACTGTCTAAATAATAATTATAATCAGTCATACAATTCGTCCATAAAGATTGATTTCCGTTAAAAATAAGATAATCGATTATTTACATAGACAATTTCCAACGTAAGACTTAGTCACTAAGCGTCATATACAGGGTGGGCCAATAGGAGTGCAACAACTTTGACGCCTTATAACTTGAACAATTTTTATCTGAGCGTCTTGTCCTGTATATCAGATTAAACATAATTATCCATATTATCATTCTCCAAAATATCTGAAAGATACTATTTCGACTTTTTGAGATAATGCTATTAATGTTCGATGTCCCTTTTTTGCCATGAAACTGCAAAAAAAAACCAAAAGTCTTAAACTGAATAATTTTGTCAATGACTCAATTTTAAACAATCACTAGTTCTAACAATTAATAACAATTCATATCTTGAGTGAATTTATTATAAGTGAAACAAATATTCAATATGTCCACCACGTGCTTTAATGACAGCATAATCATTGGACACGAGACGACCACTGATCAATGGCTGAGGCCACCAGTGCTCGGGTTCTTTCAGCTCAGCAGTAAACAATCAATTTTTTCAAATGTTCAACGTCACGTATCGGTTCACGTTAGACCAGTTGCTGATGACAACCTCAGATCGAATAGTCAACCGGGTTTAATTCCGGATTGTTCGGTGGCCAGTTCTCCGGTTCAATAAACTTTGGTGCGTTAGCGTTCAGATAGGCAACCGTATGACGTAAACGATGCGCCGGCGGGAGAACGTTTGCGACCACAGTTGCGCTGTTAGATGTTCCCGTGGCATCAATTTGTTTAATCAATCGATGTAGAGCATATTTATTCCATTTTCTAGAAGAGAATTCTATCAACATCTGATGTGCATTGTATTCTTTTTCTACTCTTAAGATTCTGATTAAAATTCTATCCTCTTCCGTGAGCGGCGCCATGATGTTCATTATTTACATTCAAAATTGAGAGGTGTGCGCCACACCGAGATGTTTATTTAAACGGTGCCGTATTTCAGCGCAAGATTTGACATAGTAGTAGAATGGATAATTACCTTCAATTTACTATATTGATCATGATTTTCGAAAAAAAAGTGTTCAAGTTATAAGGAGTCAAAGTTGTTGCATTCCTATTGGCCCACCCTGTATAATAACCTATAGTATATAAGATTCTTTTAAGTTCTATGTTTCTGATCTTGTATCAAAACAGATGCAGGGCAGCTGGCAAAGAATCGAGGACAACAGACAAAGGTATGTTTCGCACTTAGTTCTTTTCCTTGCACTCTTTTCGGTCACTCTTTTTAACACACTGACACGGTAAAGCGCACAGTCACTTTCGCACCAATATCTAAACCTATCAAACAGAAACGTCGGTCCGGAAACAGTAACTTTCCCGCCACTCAGCAACCTGGCCTACCTTACCTGTACGCTCTTGCATAATAATTAGCTGACCATTGTAGGCCTACGTTATACAAAATTAGCTCACATTACCTCTTTCCTTTCTTTTGTCATGTCATGTCGCCATCGTCGCATCGCGACGGTTGGCTACATGAATGGACCTTTAATGCCCAGAGTCTTCAGTTCCTTGTCGCGCTCATTAAGTCAGAGCCTACAAGTCCTGTCCAGTTCAGGACGTTGTCGATCCAAGATATCCTCGGCCTTGTTCGTCCTCGGTTCCCCTCCACAAAACTCGTCATGATGCTGTTTTCGATGCTACCGTTTTGCTGTCTCATGATATGACCAAAATATTGAAGTTTCCGAATTTTGGTGTGGGCCAATAGTTCTCTTCTGGCTCCCGCTGACACATACACCTGTTCATTGGTCATCACTTTAGTCCATGCATGGAATTCTCAGCAGCTTTCTGATACACTTGTTTTCAAATGCTTGAATTCGCTTTTCTTCATCCTTTTTCAGAGTCCATGCTTCGCATCCATACGTCGCTACTGGCCACACCAAAGCCTTCATCAACCGCAATTTGGTGACGATGCTGATTGATTTATTCTTCAAAATCTTCGTCAATCTGGTCATGACGGTCATTCCCATGGCTAGTCTTGATTTAACTTCATTCACACATTTCCCATCTTTTGATATCCTACTCCCTAAATATACAAATGAATCCACGTTCTAGTCTTCCCGTGCCGACCACCGTTTCGAGCACCTCCTCAGTATTCGTCATAACTTTCGTCTTAGTTACGTTGATTGACATCCCATAGTCTTCTGCAGCACTTGCGACTTGTTTCACGAGTTCTTGTAGTTCTTCTGGTGATGTGGCCAGTAGGACAATATCGTCAGCATATCTCAATCCTGAATCCACCGGCGAAACCTGTTAGTGCCTTTCGCATAATTTGCTCTGCAAAAATGTTAAACAGACAGAGGGAGAGGTTGCAGCCCTGTCGAACACCTTTTCTAACCTTGAACCATGCTGAAGTGTGGTCGTTTGTTCTTACATTTGCTTGTTGTTGTCTGTACAAATTTCTTAGCAGCTGGACTAGATGAGGTGGAAAGCCCATTTCAAGCACGGTCAACCATAGCTGATCGTGTCGGACCCTATCAAAGGCCTTAGTAAAGTCAATGAATCCTTTCTTTTAAAAAGAGCCATTTATCTTTGAAAATTAGCGATCGTACCTTAATTAAAAAAATGCAAACAAGTCTGACGCTATAGCATCATAAAATATCTTACTGGCAACTGTCATACTGGTCCCCTATTTGCTGAGCATAAATTTCTAAATATTAAGCAAATCAGATTTGAACAAACTTCTCAATTTATGTACCAATAGACCAACAACCTCCGCCCTTCTTCTTTTGCTTCCTACTTCTCTCCTGCACTGCATCCTGGACTGACTAGAGGTAATAGAGAATTCAGTATTATTTTTGCAAAAACAAATGTTCGGAAATTCTCCATTAAATTCCAAGGCCCTGTTTTATGGAACAAACTTCCGATAGTCATTCGTAAGGCTATTAACTTCACTCACTTCAAACACCTCTTACGTGTGCATACATTAAATAATGTTTTATGTTAATGGCATGAGGTGTTACTCATGCTAATGCTGATTTCTTTGATTGTTTGTCTATTGGTTGTTCGTCTATTTTTTTGTTTGTGTTCATTCTCTGAATATTTTTTTTAGTGTTTACTACATTTGTTTTGTTAAAAATATTCTTAGTTAAGTAACATCTGTGCATTCCAATTCTCCCTTCAGCTTTTACTTTTAGACTTCAGTTTGTTAATTAGGCCCCTACTTAGCGGGACTTGTCCCCTTTGGTGTGCCTAATAAAATTTTGATCCCTCACTCTTATTCTACTTTTTCACTTTGAATATTTGCTTATTGCTGATTATGTCTCCTATACTTTGTTAAGCATACATGTACAATTGAATTGTTGGGATCAATAAAAATATGTCTACGTCTATGTCTTACACTACAATCTAAATAAACAGTCAGCTACTATGTTCAGCTTCTCTTTCTTGTAGTTCAACAGAATGTCAAAATTTTGTAACGATAATGGCCATCTGACTAACTTAGCAGATTTCGACATTGATCCAGTCAAGTAAACTAAAGGATTATGGTCTGTGAACACATTGATTTTAGAACTAATAATAATTTCTTTCAATTTGTTTAAAGCCTTTATGAATGCATAGGCTTCCTTCTCAATCGTCGCCCATCTCCTCTGGGTATCTGTCAGTTTCTGACTGATAAATGAAACGGGACGTTCTATCCCTTCCTTGTCCACCTGTGACAACACAGCTTCCACAGCAAAATCACTGCTAGCACAGTACAAATTAAATGGTTTACCAACCTCAAACATATATAGAAACACATTTGATATTACAATCTCTTTGAGGGAATCAAAAGATTTCTGATGTGCATTAGTCCAAACAATGTTCTCAGGTACTTTCTTGCTGGTTAAGTCTGTCAATGGTTTAGCAATTTCTGCAAAATTACAAATAAACTGTCTGTGAAATCCAAAAAATCCGGGCACTTGTTTCACTTGATTCTTCGTTTCAGGGTTCTTCAAATTAATCAAACTGTCAATCCTATCTGGATTCATCATCTTCTTCCCTGATCCTATAAGGTGACCGATGAATTTCACCTCACCCTTACCAAACACACATTTCTTCAAGTTCAACGTTACATTATGCAATCTTATTTGTTTCAAAAACAATTCCAAATGTCTTAAATGAATGTCCCAATCACTAGAATGTACTGCAAAATGTCATCAACATACGGTTCAGTGAATTAATTACTCGGTTGCAAAATCATATTTATCGCTTTTACAAAAGCCCGTCTAGAGAGTTTATCCTTCCAAAAAGGACACGCGTAAATTCGTACAGTCCATTATGTGTAACAAAAACAGTTTTCCATTTATCATTCTTTTTCACAGGACAAGTCCAGTAGCCACTGCGACAGTCCATAACGGAAATAAACTCGGATTTCCCAACTTTCCTCAAGACATCATTGACGATCGGCATAGGATATCGACAATTCTCCGTAAAAGAGTTAATGCATCTGTAGTCGCAAGCAAGTCTCAAGGATCCATCCTTATTTTTGACAATGACAAGTGACTTGCCATTCTGCTTGACGATGGTTAAATTATGTTTTCTTTCAGCATCTCTTTATTTGTTTTCCACTTCGGCACGGTATATTAATGGTATTCGATATGCCATGAACTCCTTTTCTCGAAAGTCTGGTTTCAGCACCACTTCATGTTCTACTAATGTACATGTACATAGTCCCGGTTTGTCCGAAAATCTGTCTGCATAACGATTCAGTACATCAAGTAACTGTTTCAGCTGTTCGCTCGTAAGATGTCCAATTTGTTCATAATCCAACTGGAGTGATTTCTGTTTTGTCTCTGAATGGTCTTCCTTCAGCGGTATTTCTACCACTGATCCAAATTCGTCATCCTCTTCCACGATTAGGCCTAGACCACACGACAATGTTCTTGTGATGAACTTTCTCATCTTGTTGGCATGAACAATTCGTCGACCATTTTCGTTCATGTCCACTAGATACGAATATTTGGATCTTCTTTGTAAGACAGTACATGGACCATGCCATCGTGAGATCAAATTATTGATTGACGTTGGATACAACACGATGACGTTTTTTCCTGGTTCGAATTCTTTATCTTTTGCTCTTCTGTTTTATTGATTGGCATATTGTTTTTGCTTTTCTTCAGCACAACTCTCAGCGAATATTAAGGCCTTGATGTATGGTCTTAACTTCTTCAAGTAGGCCTACTTTGCCGGTTGCACTTCAATGTTCGGTGGTAAATTTATTTTCTTGTCCAACTTTCTTTTAAAATAGTTAACGACCCTCTTGGCAACTTTCCATACACCAACAGATATGATGCCAAACCTGTTGTAATTTTATGCCACTGCCTCGGATTTTCCGCAATGACATGATGAACCATCTTCTTGAACGCTTGGTTCCATCTCTCCACTAGTCTTATACATCAACCCATTCACCACACTAAACTCTGATTCCTAGTCTTCAGCTATCTTTCACCACGACTTCAGTGACTCGTCATTTCTCTGCTGCCCTCAAATTTTGTAGCATCAGATCTGCCAACTGTCTTTCATCATTCGTATTCTCAGCAAACAATTCTCTCATACTCATATATATTTCCCTATCGCTCCCGGAATCATCACATTTATCACGTTCACATGCAACCATCTCTTCTTCAATTTCATTGTTCCCGGATGTTATTCCTTCTTCTTCTTGAACACTCTGATCATCTTCGCTATTTGTCTCATCTTCTAACAACCTTTCATTTAGCTTTTCCTCTTCTCCTGCTTCCACTTCTGTTCTCCGACTCTGTGCTCTCGTACTCACATTCGCTTGTAATTATTCCCCTTGCTATGCACTCACTGATGGAATCTCTTTCAGTTCTGCGATTATCTTCGAATCGAATGTAGCAAGAACGTTTCTTTGTTTTCACTACACAGATCTGCCGGAATGCTGGCATATACCAAAGTTAAATATGGCGCAATATTTCTTTCCTGTTCTATAAATCTTCTCCTACGTTATGATAACTCATCCGCACTTCTATCTTCACCAACTTAGCTGGAATGGGCTCTCCAGCCACACATTGCAAATGTACTCTGCCAATTTCTTCTACTATCGCTCCTTTCAATAATTCTTCGTTGATTATTGGATTACCAGTACCAGAGTCAATCAACGCTTTGACTTGCACGGGATGACAACGGTTATCATTTCCACGTATCTCTACATGATTTTACATGTTGAAATAAATACTTCTTCATACTTTGACACTCATCTTTACTTCGTATTTCTCGGCCAATTTCTGTAATGGGAGCATATTTTACTACTTCTCTCTGTATGGTAAGCTGAGGCGTACACTTCATTACTAACTCCACTTCCGTTTCGCGGTTATCTTGAATCTGATTTATTCTAATCTTATCTGCTCGTTCTGTTCTTTCTTTCTCTTCTTGTCGCCATCGCTCCTCTTTCTCTTTCTCTTCTTGTCTCTGTTGCTCCTCCCTCATAATCATGAATTGCATCAACGTCTCCAAAGACAATGGTACCTGTGGTTTCTAAGCTGGCTTCTCCTGAGCACCGTCAACAGCACCTTCTTCTTCAGATTCCTTTTTCACCCAAACCTCAGCTAAAGCTTTCATCAAATTTTCCCTCGACATCTCTTCGACTTCTTCAACGTCTAGACCTGCTTCAAATAATAATTTTATTATTCTATCAGAAGACATCTTCCTGATAGTTGCTTGCTTTTGCTCTGTGAGTTTCTCCATCTTACTTTTTACTTTAATGATTTTCGTTAAGAAATCGAAGGAGTATCTGGAAATTTTACACTTGGCTGGCTTCAATTCTTATTGCTCCTTTTGAATCCTTTAACAAAGAAGCAAGTGTTTTTATACCTCTCAGCCGTTGTGTTGTCTTTTCGCAATGTCGTTCGGATGCTCGATGAATCGTCTGACCAGTAGTCGAATGATCGAAATGCCTTTCCGTTCCATCAGATGCTCAGCTTGCTTTTCCCGTGTGCTCGGATACTCGGATGAAATCACACCTTCCGTTTGAATTCGATATCACACCTTCCGTTTGAATTCGATATAGTATCACCGTCGGTCACTTGAATTCGAAATCGCACCGCTATCACCAAATGTGAGCTCTATTCCCTCAAGACTGTCCAGTGTCTTCAAAAGTTCCGCGTAGCTTAGGCCTATCCCTAAATACCCTAATTAGCTTTACTGTGTTGGCTAATTTCTACTTATAGGTGTCTACAGTTTTTTAACTTCGTTACCGAAAACAACGATAAGTTCCTCATATTTTGTTGTTCAAAATCTAGCAGTATCAAAAGACATAAAAGCAACGCAAACGACAACAATTCACGAGTATCAAAACAACGTTAAGACATTCTTTTGTCACTTTTACTCTGCCATTCTTGTCCACACAACTGGCACTCTTATCAAAAGCCTATATCACTCTTAGCGTACATTCTTCCTTCAGCCGCACTGTCGCTCTCTCTGCCTCTTTCTGTTTTTCTCTCTGTCTCTGTCTATCTCGCTCTCCGACGTTGGTCGAAAGCAGTAATTTTCCCGCCACCTTACCTACCTTACCTGTACGTTCTTGCAGAATATACTGGTCAACAAATTTTCATGACATTTGTGTATCTTACATGAAATTTGCAATTTCTTACAGATTTTAGGGTGCTGGACACGAATATGACAATGAAATCAAAGAATTAGCTCCAGTGTCTCTGAAATCATCAAGAGTTTCTATAAAAAGAACAATGCGCACATATAACATTTGTACCAGTAAATTTTCGCTTCTGCTTCCCATTGTCTCTTGTATAACTGTTCAGGATTAGGTCTTGGAAGCATGCAAGTAGGCCTAATATGTATGTATGAGCACTTGCCATACCGCCTCTTCAAGATCCTAGTCTGAAGCTCTCCCAAATATAGCGCGGACACTAAATTGCAGTTTCATGAAATGCAAGAACAATTTTGAGTGAAGGACTTGCACAGGGTCCCTACGCAGTGGCTTGAGGTGGATTGAAACCCAAAACCTTCCGACTCCAAGGCACCAAATATACCCCTACACCGCCGCGCCCCACATAGTAGGCCTATAGTCAGCCAACATGGAAATTTCCTGATATGGTGTTTCCACGACTGTAATGTTTTCTTGAAATCGTTCACCGTCCTCAACAGTCATTATGCCCATGCTGCAGTTGTCGGGAAGAAACTCCAAGTAAGAATAGAGAAGTGGATCTTTAAGACACATCGCAGCCAAATTTGTGATAGGGGCCTACATGGAATCATAGACAACATGTCTTCAACAAAATCCTTGTAGTTTTCTGTCCTGACATCTCAGAGGAAGCTAGTTAGCACCAGATGAAATGCTTGTTTCTCGTCACCCTTCATGTGTCTCAACATGCATCCAGCTTCTATTTCAGATAGAAAAAAACTTGATTCATCTTCCATTTCTTAACCGGTTTTTCATCAATCCAGCTTCTATTTCACCTGTAAAAACCTTCATCCAGCTTCCATTTCTCAAGCGTTTCTCATTAATCCGGCTTCTAATTCGGTGGACGAGTTGTCGGTGGACCAGTTGTCCGTGGACGAGTTGTCGTTGGACGAGTTGTCGGTGGACCAGTTGTCGTGGAACCATTGTGGACCTATGTTTACGATTTAAATTGGAAACTGTTGTAGATTAATGTTACTTAAGCCTATATTAATTTATTGTGGCCTAATAATAAAGTTGTGTTATTTGCAAATTAAGATAAACTTGCATAAGGAAAGTTTTTGAGCTTAAAATGAAGTTTCACATGTAACAAAGGCAAATTATTTTCCGTTTCCGTTTTTGATCGTTTTTTGTGTTTTTTTAATAGTTTTAAACGACGTTTTTCTGTGTTTTTTTCTATCGTTTTTTTACATCTATGGTATCGTCTATTTACCCACGTGCTTACTAGACGTCAAAATAACCTGAATACAAGATTCTTTCAATTTCTGTGTTTCTGATCTTGTATTAAAACAAATGCAGGGCAACTGGCAAAGAATCGAGGACAACAGACTCCAACTAACAAAGGTAGGCCTATGTTTCGCACCTCGTTCTTTTCTTGCACTCTTTTCGGTCACTCTAACTAACACACTGACAATGTATAGCGCACAGTAGGGCTGCAAACTTTTGATTATACCTTTCCGGGACGCCAGGGCCGGATTAAGCAATGTGGGGGCCTGTTCGGGAAATGTTTGCGGATTTTGTTTTGGCGAAATTTTCGGGAAAATCATACCATTTCATCCGCCAAAAGTTGATGATTTTTTTAGTCGTTTGGTCGAAATTTGCTCAAAATATAACAATTTCTCCTGAAAAGTTTTTCCCGCATTTGTGGGAGCCCCCTAAAGTGTGGGGCCCCTGTTCGGCCGAATATGTTGAACATGCCTTAATACGGCCCTGCGGGACGCTCACAGTCACTCGATATGCCATTGACTATAATTCACGCTGTCTACGTCACTGTGTATAGTGTACAGGCATATGCAATATGTAACGAATGTTGCCTCAGACTAGTGCTGGATCAGCATGGCTGAAATTAGTCGTTGATAATTACAATCAAATCATCCGAAGATTGTGGCCAATGACCATTAGGCTATATAAAATTATGATCAGTCTCAAGAAGAAAATGTTTATTGAATTCCTACAGAATAGATCGACCCATTATCTTAAATGCATGCAGATTGCAGATGCCAGTTATTGGGTCTGCTAGGCCTACGTCAGGGCAGAACTTCCCTTAAACTTCTAACGTTGCTGATCAGTTGGTGCCATTTAAACAGTTTCAGATCACCGCGTGCGAGTCGTAAAACTTAGCACATGCCATGTCAAACTTTATTTTCGTCAGGAGTCCCGAAGTCGATTCTTAGGCAATGTCAGATCACACAGGGTGTTCATAATGCTGCACTCTCTCGCATAGCGTTGGAAGCGGGAAATGACAGTTCGTAAGACACATTATAGCCAAGACAATGTGTTTTACGCATAAAGCGAAGTCTTTAAACTTGCGCTGTCAACTTCCGATGTTGAGTCAGCAGTAGGGTGCTCAAAAAAATAAAAGTTAAAAATTCTTAGCTCCCCGGATTTTTTCCCATGCGTCTCATAGAGATGAGTCTAAAAAAACCAGATTTGAGGTTTCTATATAAAGGTTAGGCCCTAAGCCTTGCCACCAGACCGATGAAGTTTAACAATAACCACTATTTTGGGGTGAAAATGCAAATTGAAGGTATACGTGAGTATACATGAAAAACTAGTATGTTCTTAAAATTTATTGGTCAGAACATGACCTAATATCAGCAGACAAATCTAACTCTATCCACAAACTGCTACTACAATTCAACTCCCACTCACACGGACCTACAGATCTTACAGTGTTAGGCTAATTCGTACCCAGATCTTATCTGGAAGAACTGCTATTTCTGCGCGTTTCATTAAAACTGTTCTTTTTTCAAGAGAACCTTCGCACTGGGGCGTCTCTGATTTAGGTTGTTCTGTGAGAGGCGCTTTATAAATCTCAAAATCGTATAGTATAGTAACGCAGTATTTAAGATTGGCCGCCGGCTACATTTAACTTCAAGCGCTGACTGCGTAAACCATGAATATTCATGATTTATACAGCCAGCGCGTGAAATTAAGTGTCACGGCCGCCGGTGTAAAGGTTTCATATTACTCCCTCCTAAACATTACCCCCGGTAACTTGGAACCGGTTTCAGATTACCCCGCGGTAATCTGAAGCCGGTTTCAAATTACCCTAGGGGGTAATCTCAAACCGGTTTCATCCTACCCACACGGTTTCAGGTTACCCCATATAATCCATTCATCCAGCTTCCATTTCACTTTTAGAGAACCTTCATCCAGCTTCCATTTCTCCTCTAGAGAACCTTCATCCAGCTTCCATTTCTCAAGCGTTGTTTTCGTCAATCCAGCTTCTATTTCACCGACAGAAAACCTTCGTCCAGCTTCTATTTCACCTATAGATAACCGTAATCCAGCTTCCATTGCTCAAACCTTGTTTTCGTCAATCCAGCTTCTGAATTTTTTGATGTCTAACACAGTGGTTCCCAACTCGTGGCCCGCGGGCCAAAAGTGGCCCGCAAGGCCTCACAAAATGGCCCGCCAGGTCTCAACAATGGCACTCATCTCTCAAAGAATTAACAAAAATATATGAAAAAATTGACAATTTGGAAGGGATAGAACATAATTATTTTCTATTACAAATTATTTTATTTTGAAGTCTATAAACATTAAACATTCTACTTTGAATTACTTATAATTTTTTTATATGCTTCTAGCTAACTAAATTTTAGCATTGTGGCCCCCTAAATGCCCTAATGTCCTTTTAACTAAGACAAAGTGGCCCTCGTGTCCTCCAACTTAGAAAAAGTGGCCCTACAGTCGAAAAGAGGTGCATTCATACCATACCAGACACGCTGATTCCTACCATTTTCCCTATGCCCACACAAACACTCGACGCTTCTCTGTTAAATACAGTGGAGTTCAAACATGGAATCCCAGACAGCCTGCCTCATCGCACCTATGGGGGCCCACTGATGAAAAGCATCTTTATTCTGTAGGGGTCGGTTAAGTATGGGCCTTCCCCAATGTGCCACCATCTCAGTGATTATCGAAGAATAAGTCTTTCCCATGGAGACCCTTCGAGGGCCAACGTAAATAGGCCAACGAGATGTAGGCGAGATGTGGGTCCAACGTCTGCCATTGTGTATCACAGACTTGGCCAAACTGGGTCCTGCGCCCAGTCAAAGTCTGGGTGGAGGGCTTGGAGGGGTAGGGTGCTGTCGTGAATTCATTAGGGAGACAAGAGGCGAGGGGAGAGGAGGCCGCAGCGCATCCCATGTTTCAAATTCATTGGCTTCAACTCGCAAACAATGGGTCATCGGTATACGCCCAGACAGCCTGCCTCATCCGGTGGTGGGCTACTAGTGGTATACTCGTCTTATATACGTTGGCTAACTAGATTCTTCCTCTACTTTGCCATGGTCTGAGCGACTGTCGGGCCAACAGTAACTTGCAATCGAGGCCCGTCAGTCACAGACTGGGTGGGATAGGAGGTGTGGAGGGGATAAGGCGCTGCCGTGAATTCGATAGGAAAACAATACGGGAGGCGAGGGGAGTGGAGCTCACAGTTTCAAATTCATTGGCTTCAAACAATGGGACCAAAGTAGTTATCAA
This sequence comes from Lumbricus rubellus, assembly GCA_945859605.1. Classification (NCBI taxonomy): domain Eukaryota; kingdom Metazoa; phylum Annelida; class Clitellata; order Crassiclitellata; family Lumbricidae; genus Lumbricus; species Lumbricus rubellus. Next base: position 59,914,033 of record OX243812.1, read on the forward strand.
CGGCGTTCCTTCTACGTGTGCAGCAAGGGTCATTTTGGCGCCAATTATCTCTTTATTATTATTATTGGTGCTTTATAATTATGGTAGTTAGCGAGCAAGCATATGATGCATATTATGTGCATGCGCACTTGGCCGATGCTAATATAGACCACTTCATTTGTAGTCCTAATATGCTCCTGCTATAAGCTTATAATATAGTGTAAGAGAAGATCAAACCTACACAAGAGATATATTGGCCTACATTATGGGGAGTAGGGGGTATTTTACAGTACGGGTATTTTCGGTGCATTTGAGCCGGAAAGTTTCGGGTTCGAATTCATCTAAAGCTACCGCGTACGGACCGTGAACAAGTCCTTCACTCGTAATTGCTCATGGCCTTGGGAGTGAAAGTATCCACGCTGTATAGGCGCGCCTTTGGATAGAAATCTTGAAGAGGCGCTATAACAAGTGCACAGACATAAATGCATGCATACTAACATACATACATACATACATACATACATACATACATACATACATACATGCATACATACATACATACATACATACATACATACATACATAGATACATACATACATACATACATACATACATACATACATACATACATTGTTAGCGTCGTATCTAAGGAGAAATCTCGCAAGGTCCCAGATTCATTTTCATCGTTTAATATGAGCAATATTTACAGCAACGAATTATGTACAGAGTCCTTTAAATACCTCGACAGTAGACATACGACAGCCAAGCAGAACCGAACCAACGGTGAATACGAACCAAACTCCGGACAAGCTGAACTACAGCTTCTGAACGTCACGGAGGGAAAACGTTCCAGGACCCACCAGCAGGGTAGACGTCTCAGGAACAACATCAAATGAGTCCACCAACGGGGTGACCAAGACTCGACCAGTCCCACCAACGGGGTGAAGAAGACTGCCTCGCTCTATCGTCCAACCTTTCCACGATAGCTCGTGCTAACCCACGTGACTTGTGGCGCCAACTCGCCACACCTTTCCTTCTCACGTGTAAGACCCAAGGACCGTGTCCAGGTCTACACCTGAGATACGTCACGTAAGCCAAGGGCAAGGACAGCATGTGAGTGAACGCTCGTCACTCCACGAGCGTACACGTAACATACCCTCCCTCCCGAACACGAGGAAACCCGTAGGTTGACGAGTATCAAACACAAATACAACCATAACTAGAACACAACATCTACTTAACTACCTACACCAAATACCCAAACCACATAAATATCTCAATCTTCAACACCGGTAGGCGAATGCAACTGTCTGATTCAAGTTTCATCACAAATCATCAATAAATGAAATATTCATAATACAACGTCTATGCACAATCAGTTCATCCTGAAAAACAAAAATACCGTCCCCAAAGTTCAGGAACCGGAAAGTTCGTAGCCACAACTTGAACTTTACTTTGACAGTCTGCAACACCAACAGTTCAGGAACCGCAACATCCGAATAACCCACTTGAAGGTCATTCATGATCACAGTGATATGAGCACACCGCAACACACTGAGAAACGTGCAGAGCCATAACTGTAGCACCTCACTGCACAGTCGACCGACGTGACGAATGAGCCTCACGCTCAACGGTTCACTTCCGTGCGTCGACGTCCCACGCATGTAGACCCAGCAACCAGTGACCGACATGTCACCAGCCGACAACAGCATCCATGCAGTCAACATCATGGATAGAACCACGAAGACGCTCGCTAGTCTCCCTCTGTATCTCCATCGGCGGCTCGCATTGTTCCAGCGTAATCGACCTCCGTCTTCGATCCTCGACGACATAGCTGCGATTTTCTGCAAATAGACTTCCGCACACAAATGAGACTCGGTGTAACGCACAAAACTCTTACCAGCCGATGCAACCACAGCACAAGTAACAGAACGACTCCAAACATACACCACAACAACAGATGCAACAGTCATGCATGCAATAATCACAACAACAGCAACTCCATGCACCACAGTATTCGATGTATCTAGGCCTATAACACGCACAGACCTACGCATTATGTCATCGTGCAACAACTTCTTTTTCGCCGTACCTATCGTAAAATTGTCCACATGCATCATGTCATCATACAACTCAGCAACAGTTGTCTTGTGATCACACACACAATCACGTGGCCAAAACACCACCATGTGTACTGTAGACTTCCATTCACTCCAATCCATATTCTGACACAACATTGCTAACGGAGCAACAGTACAACTCCAATCACTCCACCGCACAAATTCCTCACATGCAACCGTTGTTCTCATGTACTCCACAGACAACATACCATCTGCAACATCCTTATCACACGCCGGTATAACACACATAGAATCACGTGACTGATACACATGCTCGTCAGTTGCATAACCGCTGCCGATCATATCTCTATCATGCAGAAATAATTTCACGTTAACGTCACAAGTCAACTCATCATTCACATCGTCATGTAAACATCCATTCATCTGCTGAACCGAAAACTTCATGCATAATCGACCAACATCATGCATTCTTCGTTCATGCAACCAACCTTGAAGTGGCATTTTATCATCATCGCACGCGCACAATAAATCTACACAACGCATCTGCAATTGTCCAACGGAAACACCAGTCGACAACTTTAACCTTGCTACATGCACAACATCACCCCCATCACATGACACATCAACCTCCGAGCACGCAGTCTTACTCGTAATCGCTAACGAAACATCCGTATGCGCCTCATATACAGTCGGTTGCACTTCTGACTCACTCCACTTCAATAAAGAAACAACCTTCACCTCCTCGCTATGCAGTTCAGGCATATTATTCGTAACGAAATCTTCAGGCATTCCTTCATGCATGTCAGAATAATCATCAAACAAACTTCGTAAATCACCATCCTCCAAAACAACAGTATCAACATCATCACCACCTGAATGTATAGACGTACAAGCAACGCTGCACGGTTCACTGCACCGCTGCATCGGTATCTCAGCTATACGCCTCAATCGCTCCTCTCGCGATCTATCCTGTGTCAACATATCCATATCGACAAAGTCTCGCTCATGCACTACATCATTGCCAATCAGCACGTCCACACCAGCCGGTAAATTATCAATTACACCACACAAAATGCGACCCGATTTAAATTTACAGTGCACATTCATCTCAATCAGCGGCACCTGCCGTACAACACCACCAATCCCTGTGATGAACCTCGCTTCACCCGTCATTGTGTACTCATTCACGCGTACAGAGTTCTCATTCACAAGTGTTTGCAATGAACCAGAATCACGCAGAAAGACTAAATCTCGTGTACACCCATTGTCATCAATCACACACCCAGAATCACAATACGGAACAAAACCAACATCTAGTTCCTTCACCGTTGTATCATTTGTCTGCTCATAAGCCATAACATCATGCACTAGATTAACATGATTTCCCGTACGCCAATTTCGCTCCCAAGGCCCATCCCTTTTCCTCAGCAATTTAAAACAAGAATTCCGAGTATGATTTTGGCCTTTACAATAGCTACACCCAATGCGTCCTGCATAATTATCCCATTCATCGCTATCTCTGTGTTTTCCAAATTTCTGGAACCCAAATTGTCCTCTATGCGGTGAACTCCTATAATTCTCACCCGAGTCACTTCTGGACCCCCCAAAATTTCCTCTAGGCGGCGACTTCCCGTAATGGTCCTCGGAATCACTTCTGGACCCCCCGACAGATTCAAATGGCTCATGTTTGTACAAAACTGCATATTCATCAGCTTGTCGTGCTGCACTAGCCATCGAAGTACATCGTTTATCAACCAGCCATTTATGCAAATCAGCTGGAAGACATTTCACAAACTGCTCCATTTTAAGTATCTCCGCCATTCGTTTCACATCCTCAAACGCTCCTTCTCCTTCCATCCATCTCTGAAAAGGACTCTGTAACCGAAACGCGTAATTTGAATATGTCTCAGATTTCTCCTTTCCCATAGATCGAAACCGTTTTCGGTAAAATTCAGGGACGCGCTCGTATGCTGTCAATAAAGCTCTCTTCACTTCCACATAATCTTTACACTCCTCTAATGTAAGATCCGAAAAAACTCTCGCCGCTTTACCCGTTAACTGTGGCTGTAAAAGGGTGGTCCATTTTTCTTCTGGAACATTATGTAAATTCATCGCTTTTTCAAAAGCCAACAAATAATGTTCAATATCGGCCGATTCGAATTTCGGAACGAATCTTACTGCGGACGCAAATTTGAAAGAATCACCGCTAATCCCACTTTTCTCCGTAACGCCACCCAGTTCCAATTTCTTCATTTCGAACTCCAATTTTTTCGCCTCGAGCTCACTATTTCTCTCATCTGCCTTCTGTTGCGCCTCTCGTTGTTTCTCTTCGGCTCTTTCTTGTGCTTCTAGCCGCCTCTCTTCTGCCCTGTCAGCTAGTCTCTTCTCTTCTAATTGAATTGCCATTTTTCTTTCCTCCGCTTGAATTCTCATCTTTTTCTCTTCGGTCTGAGCCTCAAGTTTTCTCTGTTCCGCTTGTATTCTTCTCTCTTCCTCCATTTTTCTCTCTTCCGACTCAGCTAAGCGTTTTCTCTCTTCCATTTGGAATTTTCTCTCTTCCGACTCAGCTAAGCGTTTTCTCTCTTCCGCTTGAAGTTTTCTCTCTTCAGACTCAGCTAAGCGTTTTCTCTCTTCCGACTCAGCTAGTAATTTCAATTTCTCTAATTCAAATTCCCTTTCCTCCTTTCTCCGAACTCGGTCCATCTCATTGGCATCCTTCTGCTCTTGTGCCTTTAAACGCCCCTCCTCACTTCCTGTTTTCAAAGACAACGCCTTAATTGCTAATTTCTGCAACTGCGTCTTAGTCAACCCCTTGACGTCTTCTCCTATCCTGTCAAAGTGCTGCTGCAGTTCTGCCAGATTCATCATCAAAAAATCCTCAATATCCAGTGGCGTCGTCACCTCAGGCGTCTCCATTTCCAAATTTCCAAATTTACACCAACTCAAAACAAATGTCGTAACTTTAAAAATTCGCAATTTCGTCTCTTTTCAAAATTTTCAACAACTGAATATCAAATGTAAAAAACGACAAACGCCTTTTCCACAAAATTCACCCACAAAATTCGCAACGCAAATATATCGGACGACAAAAAAATTACAACCGGCTACGGGCCCCCATTTGTTAGCGTCGTATCTAAGGAGAAATCTCGCAAGGTCCCAGATTCATTTTCATCGTTTAATATGAGCAATATTTACAGCAACGAATTATGTACAGAGTCCTTTAAATACCTCGACAGTAGACATACGACAGCCAAGCAGAACCGAACCAACGGTGAATACGAACCAAACTCCGGACAAGCTGAACTACAGCTTCTGAACGTCACGGAGGGAAAACGTTCCAGGACCCACCAGCAGGGTAGACGTCTCAGGAACAACATCAAATGAGTCCACCAACGGGGTGACCAAGACTCGACCAGTCCCACCAACGGGGTGAAGAAGACTGCCTCGCTCTATCGTCCAACCTTTCCACGATAGCTCGTGCTAACCCACGTGACTTGTGGCGCCAACTCGCCACACCTTTCCTTCTCACGTGTAAGACCCAAGGACCGTGTCCAGGTCTACACCTGAGATACGTCACGTAAGCCAAGGGCAAGGACAGCATGTGAGTGAACGCTCGTCACTCCACGAGCGTACACGTAACAACATACATACATACATACATACATACATACATACACTCGGAGCCGGAAGGTTTGAGGTTCGAATCCACCTCGCCGTGTAAGGACCTTGGGCAAGTCCTTCACTCAAAATTGCTCAGCGCTTCGGCGTGAAACTCCCATGCAGTGTCCGATCTGTAGCTTGAAGGGGCGCTATGACAAGTGCACATACATACATACATACATGCATACATGCATGCATGCATACATGCATACATGCAGACATGCAGACATACATACAGACATACATACATACATGTACATACATACATACATGTACATACATACATACATGTACATACATACATACATACATACATGCATGCATGCATGCATGCATGCATGCATGCATGCATGTATGCATACATACATACATACATACATACATACATACATACATACATACATACATACATACATACATACATACATACATACATACATACATACATACATACATACATACATACATACATACATACATACATACATACATACATACATACATACATACATACATACATACATACATACATACATACATACATACATACATAGGCCTACGCATTCATGACTAAATAATATCATCATAATCGCAATGGGATAACTCATCTCCCTGCATTACAACTCGATTAGAAAGGTTCACAATGTAGGTGTCATGAATCCTATCATTTGATGTGAATATACCGCGTTTTCTGTAGGAACAGGTTGGCAAGACAAGAATTAAAGAATTGCGATTTCAGGATTCAACACGTGTCCGATATTATTACCTCGAGCCTTGCGAGTAAGAAACCACATGCGGCATGCTGTTGTCCTTCCCACATAATTCTTTTTACCATCTGCTATAATTCTCAGAGCTGCATAAAATGTGTGCAATATTATCTGACACTGTTCTGAAAGTTCGAGAGTCAAAATATTCAGGTATTTAAATATTTTTACTTTTGGGGGTTCGGCGCACAAAAACCTCTAGTAAATAAAATTCATCTAGGCCTATATTTTATGCAAGAGCGGAATCATAGTGGGAAGCATTACTTAGAGGAAGGGCAGTTTGTAATGTTCTGACAATTTATGCCGTCCTTTACCAGAATTATAGGTATTAAAAAATCGGCGAGTAAAGTTCTGAGTGCTTCAATAAAGCACATACTTGCTTACTTGATCGCTTACGTTTAATAATACACCCTTACTTACTTAAATTATTGATCGAAATGCGATGGCCTTTAGACGAGTGCGCATGCGTAGGTATAGTTCGCGGGAACAAAAGAATCATTGTGATATTTTGTCAATATATGTATAATTTCATGGTTTTGTGTGCTTTAGCAATTTCAAGGCAGTGAGTTTATAATATTATTTTGACTGCTTTTCTTTTTTCGTGAAGAAATCATTTCTGAGACGGATATGATGACGACGCAATAGATCCCACCCTCACCACGCCGCTTTCGGCCAGAACACTAGAAACCAGAATCCCCGTATATAGTAGCGAATTTCGGCTGAAACCCCGAAATCGATTTTCACAGGGCCTAATGATTTGGTAAACGTCAAGACTGGCTGCCCGTACTCCAAACATTATGGCTGCCAACGAATGCAATAAATTTAGAGCGCGACCATCGACGACATTGTTCATCAATTCAGCTTCAATTTCAGCAGAATGACTGCACTAACCCTAAAACTAACCCTAACCGACCCTCACGACGCCTAACATGAGCCCTACAGACCCTCACGTTGCGATGTCGTCTATATGTTGCGCTCTAATTTTATTGCATTCGTTAACGGCCATATTGTTTGGAGTACGGGCAGCCAGTCTTGACGTTTACCCTTTCTGGAATCGGGTGCTTGTGTTTTTTAATTAGCGTTTTGAATATTCTGGTTCTGAAATTCAGGATGACCCCAAAAGCCAAACATGGCCCTTATATTAGGCTTGCGAGTGAAGGACTTGCCCAAGGTCCGCACGAGGCGGCATGAGGTGGATTCGAGGTAAACACGTGTGTATTTTAGCGTCGTAAATTATTCGCTCGTTGCAGCAGTATTATTATTTTTATTCAGTCCGACTTCTAGTTTGGTAGGAATCATTAACATTGATCCAGCTTCTGTTTAGGTAAGAAGCTCATTTGATGTGTATGTATGTGCACTTGTTATAGAGCCTCTTCAAGATTATTACTCAGAGGCGCTCCCGAATACAACGCTGACACTGAATCGGAGTTTCACGCCTAAGCGCTGAGCAATTGCGAGTGAAGGACTTGCCCAAGGTTCGCACGAGGTGGATTCGAGGTAAACGTGTATTTTAGCATTGTAAATTATTTGCTTGTTGCAGTATTATTATTTTTATTCAGTCCAACTTCTAGTTTGGTAAGAATCATTATCATTGATCCAGCTTCTGTTTATGTAAGAATTCGTGTCATCATTCCCGCTTCTATTTTGGCAGCAATTACTTTTCATCAATACAACTATTTAATTAATAATTATTGTTTGTAAATGCAGCTTCAATTTCAGCGAGATATTTTTATAAATCCCACTTCTATTTAATTAAAATTTATTTTGGTAAACGTGTATTTTAGTATCATAAATTATTTGCTTGCTGCAGCATTGTTATTTTTTATCAATCCAACTTCTAGTTTGGCGAGAATCCTTTTCATCGATCCAGCTTTTGTTTAGGCAAGAATTAGAAGGGCTGAATTGATTAAAATGTCGCTGCCTAAATTATAAGCTGGGTTTCATGATGAAACGAATTCTTGCCTAAGCAGAAGCTGGATGGACAGGAAGGGTCCTTGCCAGACTTGGATTGGTTGAGATAAGGAGGAGAGCAGGAGTAACCTTCCTTTGATGCTGCAACGAGCGAATAATTTACGCTGCTAAAATATACGTTTACCAATCCCACTCCTATTTAAGCAAAACCTATTTTTATAGATTGTATTGTATTGTATCTATAGGTTTATATAGTACCTCCTGCAGAATGACTATTCAGAGGCATTCTCAGCTAAAACAACCTCTGGAGTTGCATCATTGTTGCCTCAATTGTAGACTTATAATTCTGATTGTGGCGACTGTTATTACGATGACTTGTGTTTGTTTTCTGTTTGCATTTGGATCATTGTTGGGCCAAGTTAAGACGGTTATAAAATAGGCCTACAGTGAATTACTGTTAATTAAAGGCATACTTTGCCATATAAAAGGTAAACAAATCAAATGGGGCTTGTAATTGACAGGTCGCCTGAATGCACGTCCAATCTTGCCAGAAGACCTTGACCTACCAATGGACAGTATGAGATTTTCTCACCACATGGCTGCCTGACTCGTGGGTGAAGCTGGTCTGAAGAAAATCTGGTAAATTGTTACTTGTTCAAATCAATATCAGTAGCCTAACATCAATATTTGGTGCATGTTCAGTGACCAATATATATGTTTTTATGGTTCATTTCTGAGTCCTGAGCCTTTCCCACCTCTAGCAAAAACCACCTATAACTTACGCCCCAGACTGCATCCTTTTATGCTACCATTCGAAAGGACGATAGAAATTTTATTCCGATCAGTGATATTTTACTTCAGCAAATAATTTTCGTTTCACTTCTATTTCCGTTCGGACGTCCTCAATTTCAGTTCTAGTTCAATTACAGTTCTTAAAAAAATTTCAGTTATACTTCTAATTCAGTTTTTAGAATAATTTCAGTTCTCAATTAAGTTCTTGCATAGAAATAATTTCAGTTTTACTTCTTTACAGGCCTAGAACGTGCCTCAAATTAAACCAAGTTGAAGCATTTTCAATATCGATGCGCCTCTTAATTCTAAAAGAACTTCTTATTTTCAGCGACATTAGCAGATCACCAAAAATTTCGCCAACCCTCCTTCGAAATTTCTGCATCCGCCCCTGCGCCAATTATAATATTCCATTGAATTGGTCGAACACGTTACATTTCTTTCTTTACACATTATGCAACGCTAGCCTAAATGCTTTCTCTGTGGTGAAGTCGCTGACTCGAATCAGCCACATGAAAGTTTCACGCCAAACCTGAATATAGTTCTTAGCATTCTGTGTGCGCTTATTCACTGAAGAAGACAAAATTAAATTGCTGACAAGTTTACCAGAAACTCCACCTTACTGCACGTTAAAAAGCTCTGACTTATAGGAAAGGCCCAAATGCAATAGGCCATAATAAATTGCACACGGAAGCACGTACTAAGCTAAAAAAAAGTCAGAAAGTATGTGCGCCTTTTAAATTTATGTAAACTCAACTGCACGTAGGAAAGGTTATGAACTAAAAAAATTAAAAATTTCATTAATTTCCGTTCTGAACTTAATTTTGGTTTTTATTCTAATTTCAGTTTGCTGTGCTTAATTTCAGTTCTAATTCAGTTTTCGTTCTCAAAATAATTTCAGTTAAAGTTACACTGAACGGAAATCAATATTTTCAGTTCTAATTTTACTTATCGTTAATGAAAATATCACTGCATGCAACACGCAGAGTACAGTTTCAATCTTCATCCAAAACCATTGCTAGATGCCCTGCATTATGGTCCTTTGTGCACTCCTGGACTTTGGAAGAAGGGCAATTTAACTGTCTATTCTGACTAGAACTATGTTGGTATAGCTATATTTGTGTGCAGGAAGTTGCCTTTTTACGGACATTGCTGTCTAAACAGAAACTTGCTCTTAATGAACTTTAATATTAATCACTTATCCTGCTTTCTTACAAGTATAGGGCTTTAAAGTGGTCTTTCATTCATAAATGCTGTTACAAACATATATGGTATATGCAAGCACTGGCTCTTGTCTGCTATATGCTGCAGGTGAGTTTTGGCATCATCGAGTGGACTGTTTGAGCATGACCGTTTGTCGTGAAAGCACTGATGATGCATCCTCTGGCCCTCAGATTTTATCTGGAAAGGAAGTCATGACGACCAGAGTTTCTCTGATTTGAAACTGTTATTTGTTTGCGGTAAGCATCTTCCTGTAATTATATTGTCCAATCTAGTCTGCTATGTTGAATGTAAGTTGTGGCAATGGCTTCTTGCTAAACAAAGAATGTGTATCAAATTATGTCTTGAATTAGGTTCATTGTGTAGAGAAACGGAATTCTATCCACTTAAAATATTCACCAAATTTAGTGCTTTTATCTTGGTTAAATATCACTTTTCATCAAGGTCCTGTGTACTTGCCTATTTTATTAGTCTCAAACAGGTTAAGCATTTTGTTAGCATTTGCAAGGTTGCCAGTTTGTTAAAGTTTTTGCGTAAAAGTTATTTTTTCAAATTGTTTACCTACCTTAGTCTGTCTGTCTTAGCAGACTTGCCTTCTGAACATTGGTCTGGTTTCAGGGGTTGGGCCACGAGTGCTTCTGAATAGCCTACCTTGAAAAGGCGCTGAATAAAATTTCTGAAATAAATATTTGGTTATTGATGTCCAGTGTTACTGAGAGAAAAAATAAAAATGCAATGATGGAAAGTATAAATTGCGGCTGAGGTATGGCTATGAAGAGAGAAGATGGCTGCCAGAAAACTGATTTTAAATCAAATCAAATTTTAATATAAAGAAAATGATTAAACATACTCTTGAAATGTTAGAAATTGCCTCTAGAAACTTGGGAATTTTTAAGTCATATTGCTGTGGCCACCCTGTATATATATTTAGTAGGCCTACCAGCATATATTTGGTTAACACATTGGCGCGGAAATCAGCAGAGCTGAGTTTGATTCTTGAAGCCCTCCCTATTGGATCGATGTGCTTTGTAGAATGCTATTAGTGTCATTGCAGGCTGTTTGTGCTGTTAGTGTTTAAGCGCCTTCGTGAGGTTATTGTAAGGCGCTATATAAATGTTCATATACATACATACAAGATTGATGTTAATTAAGATTGTTTCATGTAATCATAGTGTGTTTGCCAGTATGAATTCAAAAAAGAATTTTTATATTTTTGGTCATTATGTATGTGCATGTATGTATCTAAAAGCTTACTATGGCAACCTTTGAGCACCTCACTAAATTTGTGATGGTTAAGCAGCATAGGTACAGGAGATCTTTTTGTGGAATAATAATTAAATTACTCATTTTTACCCAAGGAAAAGCTAACTTCTTTTAACTTACTTGCTTTTGTCATTTGCTGCTGTAGATGCTGTTCCCATGAATGATCCCGTTGCCACTGCACATTGCTTGGCAGTGGAAGAAAAGATCAAATCATGGTTTCGAAGGACAAGACATAGAGCGGTTGGAAGGAAAAGACGCTATGAACTGTCGGTGTTACTGTGGTCATTGGTTGGTGATGGCTCACACTTCCAATGAGCATGACAGTGATCTTGAAGAGGAACAACAAAGCCCATTGAGCAACGAGGGCCTCTACTTCTAAGGAACAATTCCTATCATCCACATGGAGTGGCATTATCATATCTTCCAACCTCGAACCAAACCCACCCACTGTCCACTCAATTCCCATGCCCTTGACAGCATAAACGACTGATGCACAAGGCAGTTATTGCTCTATTGCTCTCTTTCCTCGGTATTCCTAGAACATGTTAAATCTGGGAGTGCTACAGCATAGAACTTTATTCTTTGTACAGACTGTTTAGTCAAGTTATAATTATATCTAGCTGCATTCCAATAATCTATTATATTGTAGAATATTATAGTCTTGTTTATTTAATTTTCAAATTATTTTTATTTTATTGTTTATAGATATATGTATTTTGTCAGTTTCTCTATGTGTGTGTGTATATTATATATTTGTTTTATATAATGGGGAAGGGTTTAGGGTAGGCCCTAATGGTAGCACTCTGTCATGAAAAGCACATGGATGCGGGATTACTCCCTTCTACCCTCCCAAAGGTCCATGCAACCTTCCATTCGGCAGATGGCATAATTAAACTGAGCAATAAAACATGATAGAGCCTTGCAATGGCTGTTAGTTAAAACACGACTCCTGTAGTAGCTTTTTTGTTATTCGTTCATATTATGGATTGTAATCACAATGCAGTTTGAAATTAAACGAAGATATTAGATATTTTATTACTTCAAACTTACTCGGCAGTATGATTGAAGTTCATAGTGTGAATTGAAATAATGATCACAAGTTGGGGAGTCAAATTTAAAGCAGTCATGCACTGCTCTATTTTGTCCTGCTCATTTTACCAATGCATCTGCCCAATGTTAGGCTGAGCCGAACCTTGGGTGGGTAGTGGGAAGCTATCCTGTTTTTGTGCACTCTTTATGCCAGAGTGTTACCATAAGATATTCTGAAACCCCTCAACTGGTTTTATTTATATGGTTTAATATCTCATTAAAGAACCAGGTTTTTCATTGTTTATAAAATTGGTGCGAAAGTTTCTCAACGTATAATGATTACGTTCTGCAATAGTATAAAATTATTTACGTTTTCACAGGATTAATATTGTTAAGGTTGCTACTTCTCATTTTTATCCATTTACTGTTATGTTTCTGTGGTTGCTCGTTTCATTTAAGATTGTATGCGTATTTATTATGTTAGTGTTACTGCCTATGTTTGTGTTTTATATCAGACTAGATAAGCCATCTGCTTAGAGTGCAATGGTTCTCAGGATTTGCTGAAAATATATTTCAGTGGAAAATTGTATTTTTCTTGCAATAAGTAAGATGTTGCTTTAATCGGAATTATTATTCGTTATATGCTATTGTGTTTAAGTCAGGATATTGCGATAATTAGAAATAATAATCATTTTAATATCTTGTTAGGGACAAAATGCGTATTTGAGAATGGTCCGCTAAGACATTTTTGTTTCTTACAGGTATTAGTACTCAAGAAGGTTCAATCCACGCGGCCACATTACATATAACAGTAATAGATATAGAGTTAAAATATAACCCTAATTTAACTAATTGTAAGGATTCTATTTTGGACTGCATTGTGTAATTTGTGTGGTTATAAAGAGAAAGCAAGTGAGCTTTTTGTGTAGCACCATTGTTCCGTGTGTAGTCATTTCTCGAAAACATTTGAAATTTAATATTTAACGTTCTCAGTTTTCAGTAGATTGATTCATTAAGTTTTTTTCAAGTCAAAACATGGATATAAATTCAATGTTCACACATCATTTTTTCATTCAATGTTTGATAATAATTATAAAGATGATTGTTTCCTGCATTTTAACAAATTGGATATTTGTTCTATGACTATGTTTTGATTGCTTTTTATTGCTTCTAAGTTGAATATATTTCCCTAATTTAGCTGAACCTCAGTCTCTAGTATAAGCTTTTGCTTTACGAGAATCTGCAATTTTTTCTGAATGCAATGTCGATTTCAAGGTCTTCTGTATAAATAAATGATTGATTGATATTTTGACATTTCATAAGTCTTAGTGTTTAAATGATTGAACATGTAGTTATAAATTTAGCTGCAGAATGTTCCTTTTGCCATTTGTATGAATTTAGTTATTTTGATAATTTATTGTATTATGCATTACTGTCATAAATATTGTTTTTATTTCTAATAATACAATGAATGGTGTGAACTTTGTTAAAACTATTTTCGTGGAAACTTGTGTTTTCTATTTAATGTAAGAAGTATATTTGATGCTCCTGAATACAATCTCAGAAGTGTGTATTCTTTTGGGATTAATTTTAAGATAAAAATGTGGCTGTAACGGATTCTCATATGAATTTCTGCATATTTAATATACAGAAATTCATATGAGAATCCGTTACAGCCACATTTTTAGGTCTACAACTGGACCTCGTATTTGCCATTAGAGGCGTTGTGAGGGCAGACTGTACGCAGAATGGTTGGTTACACGTAGGCCCAAGTACATCCAACCTCGTAGCGCCCACAGTGGCTGACCATTTGACAATAGCGGCCCTATAGAGGAAGTGTCAGATTAGACATGAGGAACAATAGGCGGTCCCATACAATTGCGAACGCCTAGCCCATAGCTAGCGATGAATAGCCAACAGCAGTGAAACAAAAGCCATTAGAGGCATAGTAGGGGTAGACTGTGAACAACAGGCGGCCCCCTACATATACGAACGCCGAGCCGACGGCTATCGATGAATTGCCAACCATTGGGCCTGTAGAGGCCGACGCTGTTAACAATGAATGGTAGCCCGCACTCATACACCGTAGGTCCGGCAGATTACCCCGTAGGCGCAGCCTGTGAAGCGCGCTGTGCTTAATGAGGCGATGAATATAACGTTGGCCCTGTATCGGCAAGATCATCCGCGCCATCATGGCGCGGATGATCTTGTCTTTACAGGCCAATTTAGCATTCGCCATATCTTCAAGATGAAGTTAGCACACATCTCTAAGATGCGGGCTAACTATATCGGCATGGCACGGGCCCCGCGATTTCTGGCTGTCTGGGATGTTATTCCTATTTCCATTAGACTGCTGCCTAGTCTTTGTCTTTTTAAGTTACGTTTGCGTTCCCTGATACTCGACACTAACTGTTGAATTTTGTGACTAATTTATCCTATCTCCCGCATTGAGTTAATTTGGTGGCGACCTAAATTAGATTATAAATCCCTACTACATGTACTTGTGTATTTCTCGACCATCCAAGGATCTCCGTGCCTAAACCTCATACAACAGGCTCTTTGATCATCGATTGTGTAACTGTGCTTTAGTTAAGGTGTTTGTTGTTTATTTTTTCCGTTGGTTATTTTGACTCATAATCTATGTCAGAACCACTCTATGGCAACTCAATGGCCATCATCATCTTGATGCTACCGCCCAGGGGACTCGCCTAGCGGGGTTGCAAGACCCTTTTGGGTCCCCTGTGCAATCAAATTCTAACTTTTGGCATCATTAGTTAAGTATTGCTTTTTTATATTTGTTAACCCTGTTCTCTTTGATGCCTGGTTCGATTTGTTCTTGTTTTCTTGATTATTTGGTTGCCAAATAAAATGATTTGATTTGAAGGTTGGGAACCACTGGTCTAACATTTATTTAAATGGATTGGCCAAACATATTGTGAAATGGAAGCTGGATGAAGGTTCACTGTAGGTGAAATGGAAGCTGCATGAAGGTTTTCCGTAGGTGAAATGGAAGCTGGATGATGGTTCTCTGTAGGTTAAATAGAAGCTAGATGAAGGATCTTTGTAGGCGAAATAGAAGCTGGATTGACGAAAACGACGCTTGAGAAATGGAAGCTGTATGAAGGTTCTCTGTAGGTGAAATGAAAGCTGGATATACGGAAATCATTCGGAATTTAGAGGGGGTAACCTGAAACCGGGGAGGTAGGATGAAACCGGTTTCAGATTACCCTAGGGGGTAATCTGAAACCGGTTTCAAGTTACCGGGGGGGGGTAATGTTTAGGAGGGGTAGGCTAATTTGAAACCTTTACACCGAATCAATTCTCAAAGAATGCATAGATCTATGACGTGATCAATTTTCGCTGACGGCCGATATTATAGCGCACGTCTTCGAAAAATTATGTTAAAAACACTGATAATAGGCCTACTATCATAATAACCTAATTGTGAACGGTTGGTCGCAAGTTTTGGACAATATAGGCCTAATGAAAATAGATACCGGTAATTAATACGAAACCGTTTCGTGGTACGGTACGTAAGCTATCTGGGCATTATTTAGAGCTGGACGGGTTTAGGCAAAAGAACCAAAATTCACCGGCAAACGCCGTTCACCCCCGGAGGAGTGGCAAACTCACCCCGCAGGGGCGGCGCGGAGATGGGTTAGGACGGAAATCCTAGGGTGCGAAACAGTCTCGCAGGGGCGGTTGGATGCTGGGTTAGGGAGACAAATCTAAGTTTCACGTGCATCGCTGTGCACCCCAGGGCGGGACCTTGTTGGGCCCGGTCGAAGGCGGGGTGAGAGGGTCGGAATGAGAGCGGCGTCAGGCGTGTCGGAGGACGAAAAATCTAAATTTCTCGGGCAACGCCAGGAAATTCAGCTAGTAGCCTATAACACAGCGAACATCGGCCAAGCGTCTTTATTGAGACGCATTCATAACTCAAGTCGATATGCATGCTTGTCTGCCGCTCTTTGACGACATTTTGCCATTTCAGGGATAATTTGTGTCACCGTCCTCATTTACCCATACCTGGGACTGATAGTTCCAAATCACGCGCACGCGGGCGATAGACCCTTTATTATGCATCTGTTGTAGATTAATGTTACTTAAGCCTATATTAATTTATTGTGGCCTAATAATAAAGTTGTGTTATTTGCAAATTAAGATAAACTTGCATAAGGAAAGTTTTTGAGCTTAAAATGAAGTTTCACATGTAACAAAGGCAAATTATTTTCCGTTTCCGTTTTTGATCGTTTTTTGTGTTTTTTATATTTTGTTTAAACGACGTTTTTCTGTTTTGTATTTTATTTTCATCGTTTTTTTACATCTATGGTATCGATTATTTACCAACGTGCTTACTAAACGTCAAAATAACCTGAATACAAGATTCTTTCAATTACTGGCAAAGAATCGAGGACAACAGACTCCAACTAACAAAGGTATGTTTCGCAATTCGTTCTTTTCTTGCACTCTTAGTGTAGTAGAATAAAGTGAATATTTTCGAAACCCGGGCAAAATTGTAACAAGCACCGTTTCGCGATAAAACTGTGGTAAAGGTAATTTTTTAATGTTTGTTGAAAATCCCCATCTTAATCTTTAATATTTATGAAGTTATTTTATAAAACGATCCAAGTGAGCGATAATGCAGGTTGTTGCCCTTTGCGCGATTATATTTTTCCGCTCAAATGATGCCAATGCATAACGTAACTTGTCGCTTGCTGGCAAAACTGAATAAAAATCACATAATATTTTCGTTTATTTAACCGACAAGGGTCTGAGAATGTTTTATGACAGTTTATGAGCACAAGGACATAATTTATGATGGTCCCGCTAGTAGATAGGCTACTCTGCAAGGGTGTGACCCGAATCGCCGAAACTCGATCGCATCACTGAAACGCATTTCGGCCGGATCACTGAAGTCGATTTTCACAAAGCTAACGATTTTTAGACACTAGACTGTGTGGCAGCAACACTTAAATAGGTCGATTGTGCTATATATTCAGTTCAACTCTGAACAATTTTCTGGGGTTGACCGTTTTCGGTTATAAAACAGTATTCAGGGATCCGGGCGTTTGTGTGTATTCGGCATATTCGATGATTCGGGTTAGGATTATTCGAGTTGACACCCTCTGCAAGGAGTGTAGGGCATTAACCCCTGGAAATAACCTTCTCCCTCCGGACGTAAGGCAGCATAGCTCTCGGAGAGGTAAATTGGGACGAGGCCTGAGAACATCGCCATACCAATGCAGCTACCCTAAAGTCTATACGTTAGCGAGTAGGGAGTCAGTGAAGCACCTCCAGCATGTAGTTTGATACGCGACCATATTTAGGGATTTGCCCAATAAGGCGCGCAGCAGAGCGCAGCACCCGGTCAAGACAAGTCATTCTGCTGGATGGGAGGCCAATGTAGAGCGAAGAGCAATAGTCAAATGCGAGATGTAATGAAGGTATGCACTACAGTAAGAGTTTCAGCAGTCGTAAGAGAACGGATGACAGTGCGAAGCTGGCACAGCTGATTGTAGCAGTCTCTAGCAAGACGGCAAAGTTGAGGAGCAAAAGTGAGTCCTTGGTCAAGTTGGACACTAAGGTCAGGAGCCGTGGTTGCAAATACAAAGCCAGGAAATTCAGATGCAAAGCAGAGAGTTCAAGTTTGGCAAGTTGCTGCCATGTGCCCAACCAAATAAATTTTTTCTTAGATGGGTTCAAGTGGGGTCTATTGGACGACATCTATGCTTCTAGAGCATCCAAAGTCCCGCTCATTATCCGAACTGCTGAGATAACATTAGAAGGGAAGCAATGGTTGTAAGCCTAAACGTTGTCAGCATACTGCTGACCAAAAACCTGTTAGGAGTGTGGCAAGACCTGAGGCGTAGACAATATAAAGTATGGGACCAAGGACTAAGCCCTGGGGTAGACCATATTGTGCTGGCACCCATGAGGACCTAGTGGAGTCACGGGCCACACAGAGAAAAACTTAATGAAGAAAAGAATCTATCCGTTTGTAAAAAATGCACCAGACAGACCAAAATAAACACTCAGCTATGAATTGATAAAGTGCTTCTGACAGTGCACACTAATAGAAGAATTCCTTCAGCACAAAAAAACCCAGAAAGAAAGTGGTTTCAGACAGCAGAGAAGTTGCACTTTTGTCACCAGTTAATTGCAAAGAACATGTCAATAGAAAGAGCTTGATCCAGAGTGCAGGAATGGTGAATTCAAAAGCTCGAGTTTTGACCATAGCAATGCTTGCTCGCAGGACAAGGAGACCATGCCTGTCCTGTCACATGGGCTTAGTGGGAAAAAGAGAGGAAGCTGGGTCACCAAGCGGATAAGATCTTGAAGATACTTTTAGTTTGTTTCAATACGTTTCTAACCCTGTCCTTGACCTTTAGTATATCTCATAGATTTTAGAGCAGACCGTGGTTTCCTTGGTATTGATGTTTATTTTAAGGTTCCTTGCTTTCCAGTGCCACTTGCTAATCAGTGAAATGTGTTTACACCCATGCCACCTATTTGTCTGTTCCAACAAGATCATCTGGGTACTAGGTAACATATCCCATGCATCTCCCATATATATCAGCCATGTAAGACGGGAGGTCTTACATGGCTGATATAGTAGGTAGTCACAATAGTCACTTCAAGTGTTCAAAGTTGATAGTGTCTAGTAACAGGAGCTGGTCAGGAGAGATAGGTGTTCAGTAAACGTCAAATCCCTATCGAGTGTGACACCCAGTTCACTGGAGGAAAAGGTTAGATCAGGGAATAATGAAGCCAATAATTAGATTTCAAGCTTTTGCAACTGTTGCTTGGTTCCAAACCAGATCAATTGACTCTTTGAAGGATTAAAGCTAAGTCAGTGAAACCAGGGCAAATTGCACTGAGCTGATATCCGATATTCTTTCTTCAACATGGCCGCCGATTTTTAACGGTTCTCAGTTTCCACCATTAGCACAAAGTATAGTTATAGCTCCACGACCTTGCTCATAATGTGCATGTGTTTTTTCTGTCCTTGACACCTTATTCATTTTCATTTGTGATATGACTTAATAAAATCGTTTTTGTTGCGTTACACGTGTTTGGACCATAAAAAGACAGTGGGTGGACCCACTAAAAGTGATATAACTTTTGTTACTTGTGATTTTTTTAATTTGGCAGTTGTGTGTAGATATGAATTACTTTTGATTCTATGCAAACTGATTATGAATGTCTTACGTTTGGCCGAAATATTAGCAAAAAACCTTTTTGGGGTTACTTTTTGCCCGCCCTGTAAATCCCTGACATGGGATTGATGGGGATTTTCACTCAAATGATCAGCTTTAAATTCTGAATCCAATGCTACCAAACTGATTAAGAATATCTTACGTTTGGCCGAAATATTAGCAAAAAACCGCTTTGGGGTTTCTTTTTTTGGCCACCCTGTAAATCCCTGACATGGGATTGATGGGAATTTTCACTCAAATGATCAGCTTTAAATTCTGAATCCATTGATACCAAACTGATTAAGAATATCTTACGTTTGGCCAAAATATTAGCAAAAAACACGCTTTGGGGTTTCTTTTTTGGCCACCCTGTAAATCCCTGACATGGGATTTATGGGGATTTTCACTCAAATGATCAGCTTTAAATTCTGAATCCATTGATACCAAACTGATTAAGAATATCTTACGTTTGGCCGAAATATTAGCAAAAAACCGCTTTGGGGTTTCTTTTTTTGGCCACCCTGTAAATCCCTGACATGGGATTGATGGGAATTTTCACTCAAATGATCAGCTTTAAATTCTGAATCCATTGATACCAAACTGATTAAGAATATCTTACGTTTGGCCAAAATATTAGCAAAAAACACGCTTTGGGGTTTCTTTTTTGGCCACCCTGTAAATCCCTGACATGGGATTTATGGGGATTTTCACTCAAATGATCAGCTTCAAATTCTGAATCCAATGATACCAAATTTATGCTTGTTACAATTTTGCCCCGGTTTTTTTCTAGTCTACCCGACTATCTTTTCGGTCACTCTAACTAACACACTGACAACGTATAGCGCGCACAGTAGGGCTGCAAACTTTTGATTCTACCATTCCGGGACGCCAGGGCCGGATTAAGCAATGTCCCTGTTCGGGAAATTTTCGGGAAAATCATACCATTTCATCCGCCAAAAGTTGGTGATTTTTTTAGTCGTTTGGTCGAAATTTGCTCAAAATATAAAAATTTATCCTGAAAATTTTCCCGCATTTGTGGGGCCCCTTAAAGTGTGGGGGCCCCTGTTTTACGCATAAAGCGAAGTCTTTAAGCCTGCGCTGTCAACTTCCGATGTTGAGTCAGCAGCGCAGGTACAGTAGAAGTACCTTCATCCAGCTCTTGTTTCTATGTATTTCTATGTCTGAAATAGAAGCTGGATTGACAAAAATAAAGCATGAGAAATAAGAGCTGGATGAAGGTATTTCTGTGTCTGAAATAGAAGCTGGATTGACGAGAATAACGATCGAGAAATAGAAGCTGGATGAAGGTAGATATAGGTATGAAATATAAGCTGGATTGAACAAATTCGCGGTATCGATCGTGCGCGGTAACGATCGTGAGCGGTATTGAAAATCGCGGTATTGTGTGCGCGGTAGGCCTATTGTGTGCGCGGTATTGTGTGAGCGGTATTGACCGGATACCGCGAGGATCCTCTATGCTGCCCCAGCTTGGTGGGGTTTCACCATGAGCGATGACAGAACTAAAATAGAACGAATGTTGAACCGGATGCGACGACTTGGTTACCTTCCAGCGACGTTCCCGAACATACAGAAGTTAGTTGCTGGAGCTGATGCTGGGCTGCTTCGTACTGTAATTTTAAATGCCAATCACGTCCTGAGGAACCTTTTCCCACCTCTAACAAAGATCACCTATAACTTACGCCCTAGATTCTATCTTTTTGTTCTAATAATTAAGGATGATAGAAACTTTATTCCGAGGGTTCTCTTTGCCTCCAATTAATGACAGACATTGTTATGTTCACAATATTTTTGCCATTGGCGATTTTTAATGTGCTTTGACGTGTAACTGGGTGCGGTGTGTCACCTGGATTTGTCTATTTTTTATAATTAAACGAAGATCATCATTACTGCCAGGGCCGCGTTTAACATAGGTCCATTCGGTGCGGTGCACCGAATGCTGCCGAGCCAAGAGTTTTGTTGCTATAGGCCAAATGTCTACATGGCTGTAGCTTTTGTCAAACCAACGGCTGCTCGAACTCTTGCTTATTACTTGAGCACTATGCTCCTGCGGTAACACTTTGTATCGGCACTCAAACAATCTTAAACACGGCCCTGATTACTGCCTTTTGTCTTGTGTTTTTCATATCAATTTTTCACCATTCTTTCTTTTTACTGTCGTCGACTCTTTCTGCTTTCTTTAGCTGCTATATTTAGGTCTACTCCACTCATGCTACTGGAAAATACGTCTTCTTTTTGCATTCGAAGGAATTCTTCTTCTTGCTGGATTTCTGTCATCACATTCTTTGAGGCAATATCGAACCATTTTTGAAGATCACTCTTGAACATGTATTCGTTATCCTGTCGCTTGCTCTTTATAATGGCATGTGAGTCTTCAGAGTTAGATAGTTCTGATAAAGCTTTGACAGTTTCCTGACACACCGGACAACCAGCTGCAGCTGTGTTGGTATTCTGGCAAGCATCCAATTACAAACAACTGCATCACAGGCCATTTTGTAACTTTCCGGATGGGGCCTCCCTTTAGTGATATGCTGAAACTGAAGCAGTTGCTGTGCATCCAGGTTGTGTGGTAATCTTGCAATAGATAACCGAGAGTCTGGGTTTTCCAACAGCCAGTGTTCTGGGTCGGATCGCAAATTAGACGAAGCCATATTAGTCTTATAACGACGGTTAACATGACGTAAAGATATTATTAGCACTCAAGTAAAATGTTCAGAATGTGTTGATCTCAAAATGTCGCACAATCAGGCTGAAATTTTACAGGGAGACTATCTAACCCAATTGGACAAAAATAGGCCTTGTGGAGAAAGAATTCTAAAAACTTTTTTGGCTATGGTTTGTGGACCACACTAGTAATGCAGAGAGACTAAACCGTGACAATCACGTACACATAACTATTTATATTAGATTCGTACGTTCTGACTTTACACTATTTTGTGTTCATTTGTTGGCGGAAGAAATAACTGTCATTATATCTCAGAAACACTGACTTCTATACTTCTTTAAAACTCCCCGTCTTAACAGGTGGGGCATACATGTAGCTAGCCATCTATGAAAGAACTTGTGACAATCTCTTCTACATTGGGATATTTTGCCAAAAGTGAGCATTTAGCCATAAGTGAGCATTGTGACAGAAAGTTGGGATATTGCCATCAAATGTTTCAATGCGTCTGTTCCTCGTGAAAAGTTTAGTTGGTCAACATGTATCAAGTTGCAAGCAATACAAGGGGATTTCCGCTGCTGCAAGTGGAACTAATAATAACTCTCGCGAAACCGTATGTGAAAAATTGCATCACATTTTCTAAAATGTTCTTTATCTTGTTCAGGGATTCCAGTCAAAGATATCAACATGAGACTCGTTCGTTTTGGCTTGGGACAGAGTGGCCGCCCCCTGCCGCCGCCATCTGAAGGTTGGCTGGTCATAATGCAACGCTTTGACCTCAGTGTCGACTTCAACCGAAACTGGCGCGAATACAGGAATGGATTTGGAGAGTTGGATCTTCAAAAGGAGTTCTGGCTTGGAAACGAGGCAATACATCTGCTGACTTTTAGATTCGACCATAAACTTCGCATAGAGGTATATGCCTACTTCTAAAATTTTATATCACACAGTTTCAATTAGCGAATTTACTTTGTCATCGCTATTTCATCAAGAGATAACCGAGGTAATTGATTGTTCTTCTACAGTTTTACTTCAAATTAAAAGGTGCCTATGCATCTTTGGACCGAGAGAGAGAGAGAAAGAGAGATATAGATAGATAGATAGATAGATAAATAGATAGATAGATAGATAGATAGATAGATAGATAGATAGATAGATAGATAGATAGATAGATAGATAGATAGATAGATAGATAGATAGATAGATAGATAGATAGATAGATAGATAGATAGATAGATAGATAGATAGATAGATAGATAGATAGATAGATAGATAGATAGATAGATAGATAGATAGATAGACAGACACAGAAACAGAAACACAGAGAGACAGACAGAGACAGAGAAAGAGAAAGAGAGAGACGGAGAGAGTCATATATAGAGACATAGAGAGACAGAGACAGACAGAGGCAGACAAAGCGACAGAGACAGACAGACAGACAAAGAGACAGAGAGCCAGAGAGACACACAGACAGAGAGAAAGACAGACAGAGCTGAGCGGCAGAGAAAGAGAGACAGCGACGGAGAGCGAGAGACAGAGACAGGGACAGAAAGACAAAGAGAAAGAAAGACAGAAAGAGCGAGAGACAGAGATAGGCAGAGAGACATAGAGATACAGAGAGACAGACATGCAGACAGACAGAGAGACAGACACAGACAGAGAGACATAGAGAGTGGGACAGACAGATATATACAGACAGATAGACATACAGATAGAGAGAGCGAGACAGAGACTGAGACAGTGACAGAGAGACAGAATGAAAGACAGACAGACAGAGGCACATACAGACATACAGATAGACAGAGGGAGACAGACAGGCGGAGAGTGAGAGAGGGAAAGACAGACAGAGAGACAGAGACAGAGATAGCGAGAGAGAGAGAGGCAGAGACTGTGACAGCGAGACAGAGAAAGACAGACAGACAGACAGATACAGATGCAAAGAGAAAGAGAGGGACAGACAGATAGATACAGACAGATAGACAGACAGAGAGCGCGAGAGACAGAGACAGACAGACAGACAGACAGACATTGAGAGGTAGAGAAACAAACAGAGAGATACAGACATAGACAGACAGAGATACATAGAGAGGGACAGATAGATAGATAGATACAGACAGATAGACAGACAGACAGAGATACATAGAGAGAGAAGGACATACAGATAGATACAGACAGATGGGCAGACAGACAGAGAGAGCGAGAGAGACAGAGAGACAGAGTGAGAGACAGACAGATGCATAGACAGACGGACAGATAGACAGAAACAGCCAGACGGACAGATAGACAGATAGAGAGAGATGGAAAGGACTATGCAGAAATTATGTGATATTTTTTAGAAATTCAGTAATGAGCCTTGTACCTTAGCATAAGGAATTGTTAGCCAGAAATTTGTTGCAGGAGGGACACAGTACGATAACCGAGATGACTCTTTTTGGCTGCCGCTTTGAAAAATACAAGGCAGGAAATAAAAAAAACTTAATAATTTGTATAGGCCTAATTCATTCATTCATTTCCAAAATTGGCATACCGTCCCTTCGGAAGCGCTCCCAGCTATCCACGGCAATATAAGAAGGATTTCAGCAACTCGAAACAAGTTTTGGCATTAATTCTAGAGAGTAGGCACTACTCCAATGAAAGTCCATTCCAAGTCTATGAGCCAACAATCGAGATTTCGAACGACCGACCGACAAAGCACAAAGCACAAAGGCTCGGGGAGCTACCAAGAAGGCTAGACCAGAACAGATATCCTGTCGCTGCGTGATTGGGAACCAGCGCAGTGTGTCACGCATGTTTGCTGAGAAAGAGGCATACTTCGGGATGCGTCCAATAGGACGAGAAGCAGAACGGAGTACCCTGTCGTTGCGGGTAATAGGCTATTATAAGGAAGCATGATGTTAGCCTACATATAGTTTTCGCGTTTTCCAATAGATGGGGTTAAAAGAACATTGTTGCTTCAGTTTACTTTTTTCTCAGAAAACAATCACTTGAGAAACATTTCCGAAATTTAATACCACAATAATTTCTTACACCATCATTATTGTAGAAGGTCATTTTTTATCTTATTAATTTGCTAGCAATATCGAGGTTAAGTTCTGTTTGGAGCTGGGCAAGAAAAATGAACGGTATTGCGACATATAGTTCCAATTCCTACTTTAAGTTGTGATGGGCTAACAGCTGAAACTAACTTGGAAAAAGCAAATATTTTAGCTAAAACGTATGCAAATACTAGTGATTCTAAAAATTACAAAAACAAATTCTTATATTATGATTATTATCTGCAAGATAATAATTTCCAAAATAACCCTTATATGACAGACAATGATCATGTTCCCGAAATGGAATTTTTAAACGAAAAATTTAATGAATGAATTGAAACAAGCTATTAAATCGGCAAAAAGTAACAAGTTTCCAGGTGATGACAAAATACCTTACGAATTGCTAAAACACCTTGATAAGAATGGTCTGAAGGTTCTGTTATCATTTTACAATGAAATATGGAAAGAAGGAAAATTTCCTGTTGACTGGCATCATGCCATTATTATACCCCTATTGAAACCTAACAAGCAAGCTTCAACTCCAGAATCTTATCGACCCATATCTTTAACTTCTACCCTTTGCAAAGTAATGGAAGCAATGGTAAATAAACGTCTACAGTGGTTTATGGAAAAGAATAATCTTATTTTCACAAATCAGTCTGGTTTTAGAAAACATAAAAGTACAATTGATCAAATACTGAAACTTCAGGATTTTATTCTTAAAAAACTAAAAAAATAAAGAAGAAGTCTTAGGCTAAGACTTCTTCTTTATTTTTTTAGACTCTTAGCCATTTTTATTGATTTTGAAAGGGCATATGACATGCTTCATGTACCCACTCTTTTAAGAAAATTTGATAAATTGGGAATAGCAGGCAACTTCTGTCTGATAGAACTTTTCAGGTTGAAGTTGGAGCAGAACTTTCTGATAGATTCAAACAGCAGAATGGTACCCCGCAGGGATCTATAATATCTCCACTTTTATTCCTTATAATGATTAATGATATTCCCACAGGGGTGGATAATGTAAATATGTCACTTTTTGCGGACGATAGCGCAATTTACACAGGTCATAGAAATATAAAAAATTTAGAAACTTAAATTAAACTATCAGTCACTTTAATACAAGATTGGTGCAATGAAAACGGTTTTAAAATATCTATAAATAAAACTGCTGGAGTCCTTTTTTCCAAAAGAAATGATTTGTCAAAGCTTAATATAAAGATTGACCAGAAACAAATTAAGATGGAGGACAAAGTCAAATTCTTGGGGTTAATTTTTGATAATAAATTGAGTTGGAAACCCCACATTGAATACATTATCGAGAAATGTAAAAAGAGGCTAAACCTATCAAGAGCTGCAAGTGGCTATAGTTGGGGAGCTTGTAAAAAAAACTCTTTTGACTATTTACAGAGCTTTAATAAGGTCTATTTTAGATTATGGAGATGTTGCTTACTCTTCGGCATGCAAGTCATCCCTGGATAAACTTTCAACTATTAAAAATGAGGCACTTAGACTTTGTTGTGGTGTTCTAAAAGGGACGGCAGCATTAGCACTCCAAAATGAATGTGAAGAATTGCCTCTTCATTTAAGAAGACTCCAAAATTCATTAAAATTTGGGACTAAGTTTTTGGGAAATAAATGTCACCCTACTAAAACGATCATGGAAAATCACTGGACAAATGTTTATAAGACATCCGATACTAAAGAACATTCTATCTATACTCGTACTTCTGAATTCTTTAGTTTGCTTAATGCATCATTTATTGGTCCATCCTTCCCTTCTGCCCCTCCGTGGTGCAATAAGCAAATTGAAGTTGACTTATCTTTGAAAAAATTGATTAATAAGAGAACTGATCACCCAGAATTTCTAAGACATGCTGCTCTTAAATTAATTTCTATATATGTGAGCGAGTACTACGAAATGAGGTTTATGTCGGAGGCATACAAATCTGAGATATAGTCGTTTTTGTCTCAAAGGGGGGGTCACCTGGTCAATTTTCACTTTTTGGCATTTTCGCTTAGTACAGTATCTTATCTTCATATTTTCTGAATTTTGTAAGTAATTTAGATTGTGTAACGATTCAAGTGTCTATGCAGCCGAGTTTACGGCCATTATTGAGGCTATTGCATGGATGTCAAATGATGAATGTTTTCTAATTATAAGTTTGCAATATTTTCTGATTAATTGAGTGTTCTAACATCAATCAAGAAGCGTTATAGTGAATCTCGACCCATTTTGTTGAATGATTTACTACATCAAATTAACAAACTAAATTCTGATCAAATAAGATTTATTTGGATACCAAGTCACATTGACTTGAGCGGTAATGACAGAGCAGATTCTTTGGCTAAAGAAGCCCTAAGCATTGACCACATTAATTCTACTAATATTCTTGAATTTCAATAAATTGTTACTTTAATTAAACGATACATATTAAACAGATGGCAGACAGAATAATTATGATAGTGATGAAAAGGGTAATTTTTATAAATCTATCTGTTCAACTGTTGGTATTGATATAAAATATTTCGAACCTTATAGGCATAAGGAAGTACAGATTTCTAGATTGCGTCTAGCAGCGGCAAACACTAATCAAAGATTTATTCATTATAAAAAGACATTCCAGCGGTTTGTGTGACGCTTGTCACGTCAAAGAGACAACACATCACATTTTAATTGAGTGTAAAAAAGAAAATATTTCGAAGTCATTAAGAAATACATGTCAAATATATAAAGATGAAATTTCTGTTAAAAATCTATTGCCTGTCAATTTATATTAGAATCAAGTGTATCGGTTAATTAAACTTATAACTAAAGGTCGGATTTTGTGAATAAACAGTTTGCTTCGTTGTAGTAGATGGAACTTATATCTTGATCAGATTTGTAAATATTTGATTGATGTTTTAAATTGTACAGGTTGCTTCTGTACAAGAAACATTACATTATTATTATTATTGTTATTGATGCACTTATATATTGAACGTTTATAACAGAAATTGATTACTTTGGTTACTAATGTAGTTGTATGAGACAATCAAAATACAACTATACTGTCTAATGTTAAGATATAGGCTATGATCGTTTTATCATAATTTGCAAAACTGAACGAGTATCAGATGAACTACTTTGTGTTGTCTAGAAATTGAATGTCATTGAAATTGTAAAGTGCCGTTTAGACACCTCGTTGGTGTTGTTTGGATTCTATAAGTTTATTTTTTACTGTTCTGTACACTTGTATAATTGTCGTCAACGGCCTTTGTTGTTATATGTTGACGTTAAACTTTGGAATAATAATAATATCGAGGGATTTTGCTCGGCTAACCCCAAACTGTGGTGTCTACCTACAATTCCACCGCTTGAGGCTCATAGGACATTCCATGTGTGGAATATAATAATCCATGCGGCGTTACGATGAAATCTAAATCGCCCTACGGGATACTAGCGTAAGAATCGTAGTTATGGAGTGAGGTGATTCCGTGATTCGTACCGGATGAGTGGCAATGTGATGAAGAGAATGATGGATCAAGGATGACAGTTTCAGCTTATCAGAAAGTAACTTCTTGCTTTTTACTTTGTTTCAGATGATAACAGACCAAGCTTTGTTCTACGCCGACTATGACTCATTTTCTATTGGTTCGGAGGACAAAAAATATGCCCTTAACATTTCGGGATACACCGGAAATGCTGGCGATTCGCTGTCGAATAAAACCGTGAAGGGCGGCTGGAACCATAATGGAGCCAGCTTCTCAACTCCGGATAAAGACAACGACAAATCTACCACCAAGTGCGCCAAAATTAACAACGCAGGATGGTGGTTCAACAAGTGCTGGCACGGCTGTCTCACCTGCGAACAAGGGGATAACATTACACTATGGAAAAACTTGCCGTCGACGGGCAGTCTTACAGGCGCGCGGATGAGGATCATGCGCAAATAAACACAACCTGCTCACGCGTTGCAATGAGCTCTCATGTACATTTAATTTTTCGTTCCGCCCTTTTCTTTTGCTAACTTAGAGATGCACGTATCCATTGTTTCATGCCAGCATGCACACTTTATTATAAACTTCTCTGTATTCCTTCCTCGATCCTATAATATAACTGAAGCCGAAATCACACTGGATGTGATACTTTTGTCATTCGAATCTGATAAAATCCTGATATATCAAAGCACCTTAATTGTAACTTATGATAATAATTAAGAGAGACGGATGATTACACTTTAGATAGCAATAGTACGTGTAAGGCTGCTGGAAAATGTTTCCACCGACAATGAACAAAAACTAAGAAAATATATAACTCTTTGCTTTCTCGCAATGCGACGAATTGTGAAAATCAGTTTCCTGCGTACAAATAAACCTTTCAGCATTTACTTGAACGTTTTGCTTTTCTCTGTAAGACGATTGAAGGAGAAGTCTACTAGAACCACCGTGTTAACATTACTGTTCGCGGGTTGAGCATTATAAGCCTCTATGTCCAAAAAGCACAATTCCGAGATATTCGAATTTGAAAGTTCAACAATCAGGCACACAAACAAGAATGAAAATATTACAAATGTAACTAACGGATTTAGTTCATTTGTCAATATTCTTCTTCAGCATCTGGAGACTTCTTATGGATTACAGGGCCATAACGGATCCCAAAGTTTGACCCATTCCTTGTTTCTCGATATTATTTTCTAACCGAACCCAAAATATTATCTCGAGTGATTCCTGGACTACATGTACATAAATCCACATAAAAATGGGAATTCTCAATGCTCTTTCCTGATCCGCTGTTGTTTATCCCATATGGTTGACATTAAAAAAAATTCTCACTCTCTGGAGCTGCTAGTCATCTCTTTGCAGACGATAAAAGCATAATTATGTCCATGGGACACATGGTTCCACGACAACTCGTCTAACGACAACTCGTCTACCGACAACTCGTCTCCGGACAATTGGTCTAACGACAACTGGTCTACAGACGAATAGTATTGATGAAATAGAAGCTGGATTTACAAAAATGGGTTTTTGGCGTAAATGGAAGCTGGATTGATGATTTTCATTCATGTATTCCGACATGCACCCATTTCTACTTCAAATCTAAAAATACCTTCATCCAGCTTCTATTTCTCGCCTGTTATTTTAGTCAATCCATCTTCTATTTCATATATAGAAATACCCTAATCCAGCTTCCATTACCTAAGCGGTTTTCTTATCAATCCAGCTTCTATTTGAGATCTAGAAATACCTTCATCCAGCTTTTATTTATCATGCGTGATTTTCGTCAATCCAGTTTCCATTTCACCTGTAAAAGAACCATCGTCCAGATTCCATTTCTCTTGCGCTTTTTCATCAATCCAACCTCCACTTCACCTCTAAAAACTATCATCCAGCTTCCATTTCTCAAGCGTTGGATCAGTTGCCAGTAGACCAGTTGTCGTTAGACGAATTGTCCGGAGACCACTTGTCGTTAGACGAGTTGTCGGTAGACGAGTTGTCGTGACACCGGGACACATTCATTCCACTTGCTCTTATTATAGGCCTAGTGGCTAGTTGAGATTATCCTGCCATTTCAAATTATCTCAACTCCATGATGATATCAAACCGTTTCTCCCTCGATGCCTCCGAAGTCCAGCTCATTTGGTTTGACACTTTTCCCCACTCACGGGGTGAATTGGGATGTTTGAACCAGAACCACCCCGCTCTGAAATAATATGACGAACTTAATTTGTTCAGATTCGTTGAGTTTTCATTCGGTTGTCTTATACTAGAGGAATTTTAACAGAAAATATCAGCCGACTCAAAACATTTCAGGAGGCACAGTTGTCAATTACAGTTTCCATGGAGTGATAAACCCCAAAGCCTGATTTATTTGGGGGGGGGAGACCAACTGTTAAAGATATAGGAGGAGATGTGGGAAACTAGGTGCTCAAGATTCTGGGATACGAAAGATGGCTTGGAGATAGCAGGTACTTTTTGTCAATTGGAATGGGTTAGTATCAGCTTTAACGAGTGTGACTGCAGCTGCGCTGGTAGGGGTAGGAATGCCGGTTGAAAAGATATGCCTATAGTATATATTCATCATCAATATCTGCCTCACATGTTCAACATTTCATTGTGAATCATAATTAACAACCCTCCCCCCCCCCCAATGAAACGACAAAAGCAGATAATGACGACTATTTCTGCCTTTTGTACGTGTTATTAACTATAGGCCTGCATGTGACGGTTACAGCCAAAAAAAATGCATCCAAGCCGCCATTTTCCAAGATGGCGGCATAACCACAACTTGGTTTTATAGGGTATTTTGTTACTTTCACCAAGAATGATATCAAATCATCATTCACAGCACAGTATTTATTCTTCCCGCCAAAAAACTATTCTTCCCGCCATAAAATTTGTACGTCCCATTGAAATACATGATAATGAATACTTTATCATGTGTAACATTTTTATTTTTGAACCTAGAAACAAATGTTATATATCAAGGTTATTTGTCGTTTAACGAGGATTATTTTTGCCAAGTCATATTTCTTAGTAGCTCTGACGGTTCCGGAGTTATTGTCGAAAAACCGAATCTTGGCGGCCATTTTCCAAGATGGCGGCTCGAGCACAACTCGGATTTATGGGGACTTTTGGTATTTTCATCAGTGGGGTGTACTTAACAATTGTGCCAAGTCTCTACTTCCTGAAAATTTATTGAGTCGATTGATGATTTTTCTGTTAAAATTCCTCTACTATATCAGTAAAATTGTCATCATCTGACATATCTAATTGCTTGAGAACATAATCTTTTGTGAATCTTTTACGAGACGCCATTATTGCAACAGCAACAACACACAAGTGCGTATCACGTGCAGCTTGGAAAACACAAGGTGTAGCCTAATGGCAAATAATAGTGGGAAAAAATTCAGAAGTAGCCTATTCGCCAAATGGTTCTACAAACTACAGTAGTTAGGCCTACTTACACGCGTCTAAATTTATTAACAGGACGCTCAAGATGACACGAATAGTGTATAAACTCCGGTACGTGTATACACGTACCACGCGTCAACAGAATACAAAAAAGGTACGTGTATACACGTACCACGCGGTCAAATTGTTAAGATTCAAAGATAACTTATTAATACGAAACCAATCAACAACGTGTGAAAGCTCTCGATTCATCAACTGAAAAAGTGATTCATAAGATTTATTGGAGGCAAAAATGTTAGTATATCGTCAGCAAATAGAACAAAGCCCAGTGAAGGGGAGGCGTTAGGAAGGTCATTTATAAAAAGTAAGAAGAGGAGGGGTCCCAGGATAGACCCTTGTGGGACACCTAAATTAATTTGATCAGATTGATTTTGGATAATAAACCATTGCACGAAACATGTTGCACTCTATTTGAAAGATAGGTCCTAAACCAATCAAAGGCAAAAAGATTAAATAATCTTGAATACGTAACTTTTTCAATAAATTTGGAGAAAACGGCAAGATAGAAATTGGCCTGTAATTCACAAGCTCTTCTTTATTACCTTGTTTAAATATGACTTTTAGATTTTAAAAAGCATAAATTGTCCACAGTCCAAACCACTAGCTCTGATAGCTCAAGACAAAACAGGAAAACATGGATTATAGGTAGCTGAACACTGCCGAAACTATAAATGCTCTTCAAAACGTCGAATAATTGTAGGCTAACGGAAACTGGGCTTAGTCCTGGGCATGACGTTAAACTGCATCCATCCTCCGCCACAGGGAACCAACAACGTCTCTGTGCCGGTCCTAAGCCCGGACAAAGAAGGAAGGTTTGCCAGATGGGTGGAGATACACTGGCAGAAAGAAAAAGACCAAGACCATAGAAATCCGCAAAAACCACGACACAAGTGACATAGCGACCCAGATGCTTCAAGGTGTCATGATGTGGAGCATACATGCACAGGCCGGTCAGGACAGACCGGTGGAGAGAGGTCGAAGGAGAGAGCATACGTGGGCCACATACGGGCATTGACCCAGGTTGTCCTTCGTACCTCTCTCTCAATATGCTCTTCCATCGGACAAGGTGGTCTAGCGGCTCCATGATGTTAATGGTATGGAGCAGACCTGCTGACCGGACCGGTTGAATCTGGGAAGCATGATGCGAGAGCAGCGAGACAGACTCAGACAGAGAGTGGCGTCGGACACCTACGGGTTGTTAACCCACGGATAACGATGATGAACGGAAACTGGAAAGCGCAGGCCTACCGTAATGTTTTTATTTTAAAAACGGATCAACTGGGACTTCTGGATCCCTGGACCTTGTGCACCTTCCTTATATTGTAAATTGTCACTCTCTGAATACGCAAACAACTTCCCCGCGTCATCAATTTTAGAATCGCAAATTCTTTTCTTCATGATAATTTTCCCCATTTTTTAAGGTTACAGCATTGGATATACATGTAATTTTAATCGGTGCGCTCGCTGACGTCTTATAGGCCTACTGTACATAGTCTATGTCATGTAGGCCTACATAAGGAGTGCATCTGGGCTTATAAGGCAAACATTGTGGCTGTTCCCGATTGAGCTCAAATGGAATAGATAGTGTAAATCAAGTCCTTCGAATTGCCTATATTCTCACAGAGAATATTAGCCCCCCGGACAAAAGCCCCCCGGACATAAGCCCCCCGGACATTAACCCCGCGGACATTAGCCCCCCCGGACATTTGCCCCCCCCCCCCATTTTTGCTAGGACATTAGCCCCCCCCGGACATTAGCCCCCCCTTCTTGTGCAAATCATCGATAGTGCCGTAACTGATGACTTGTCACTAGCATTCGCATGCATACGAAACTTCTTAGTATCATTTAGGTTCTAATTGTGTCAGTAGGCATATAGCCTTGTATTCGAAATGAACGAATGGGAATCGTATGTAGGGCATATAATACAGTCTATTTGTATAGTGTGCTGCAAGCAAAGTTTGTTAACTTTAGTTAGGGTGCGTTTCAGCTTCGTAGGATTATCAGCGTCGTGTCAATTCATAATTAGCATCAATACATTAGAGAAATGAACGACTGAGAATGGTATGCAGTAACTAGCCCTGTATACTTGTTAGTGTCAGCTTTTGCTACAACGAAGGTTTGTTAATATATCATCTTTAAACTTCATCTAAAATTCACAAACTTTAGAATTGCATTTTTTACATTTATGAAAGACTTTACACAATGAGTTGTTCTACAATTAGTGCCTTTAACCCTTTGATGCCGAGAGTGTAGTAAAATGTATGAGAAATCCTATACCCTCCGGCATTACAGGGTTAAATGCTTTATAAAATGCATATTAAGCGTCCAATGAACATGTTCTCACAATGTTAAACTAATGTGCAATGTATGACTGGGAGGGCTAATGTCCTACCTCGGGGGGGCCTAATGTCCGGGGGGCTAATGTCCGGAGGGGTTTATGTCCGTTCCCCATTCTCACAACCTATGCCTGCCAAACTGCTAAAGTAAACAAGTCAGTGTAATGCAAGAACGACGGTTGTATGCTGTGAGAATTTGCGACACACCAATTCTTTGCGACACACCAGCGACACACCACTTTTACGCGACACACTTCCGGTGTGTGGCGGTTGAGAACCTCTACTTCAATTGTTCACCATACAGCCACTTCGTTCAACACGCTCCTCATCCTCCATTACGGTTCCACGACAACTGGTTCACCGACAACTGGTTCAACGACAACTGGTTCACGGACAATTCGTTCACCGACAGCTGGTTCACGGCAATTATTTCACGACAATATTATTGGAGCAGGATTGAAGAAAGTATTCTTGCTGAAACTGGAGCTGGATTGATGAAAATTTTCTTGCTTAAACTGGAGCTAGATTGGTTTAAATGCTTTGTCTTACAGTGGAGCTGTAATGATGAAAATGTTCTTCCTTAAATTGGAACTGGATTTATGAAAAACGCTCGTGAAATGAAAGATGGATAATGGTTATTTTATATCTGAAATATAAGCTGGATTAATGAAGGGAATGCTTCATAAATAGAAGCTGGATTGATGAATTTCATTCATGTATTCCAACATGCATCCAGCTTCCATTTCTCAAGCGCTTTATAATTAATCCGGCTTCCATTTCTCAAGCGTTATTTTTGTCAATTCAGCTTCTATTTCACTTAGAAGGAACCTTCATCCAGCTTCCGTTCACCATTTGCCGGTGAGTCAATAATATTGTCGTGAACCAATTGTCGTGAACCAGTTGTCGGTGAACGAATTGTCCGTGGACCAGTTGTCGTTGAACCAGTTGTCGGTGAACCAGTTGTCGTGACACCCTCCATTACACTGCTTCGCCTTCCCATCACTTCATCGCTGAAATTCGCAAACCGCTCCATAGCCATTGCCGTTCCACCTCTTTGGAACAAACTTCCGCCAGCACTTCGGGAAACTTCCGATCCATCACACGAGCTCACCAAAACTCCACCTCTCGGTATCTCCCCACAGGTATTTCACTCAAACTGAAAACATTGCTCTTCCGCAAATCCTATTCTGATTCTTCCGATTCTCCTCACATCCCTCGTCATTTCAACCCTAAACATCACCCACCTTAGCCGTCCATCCGTCTGCCTGCCTGACTCTCCGCTGCCTATCGATTTTGTTCTGATTAAGCGCCTGTGAATAAGCTGTTTCCCGCGACTTCGCTTTTGTGGGCGCTATAGAAGTCTCAAGATTACGATTACGATTACGTATCCAAATAATATTGTGACACGGTGAACATTTCCCGTCATATGACGGTTTTTGACTTTTTTATTTATTCATAGTCTACAGATATTTTTCTTCAAAACACTTTTTACATAATCAAAATATCTTATTTCTAACTGAAGTTATAGGCTACTCATTTGAATCTGCAATTTGCTAAATCATGACAATTGAGAAAATCGAGCTTAAAGTTTCGGAACATTTGTGTCGGGTAAGTCCTTAGTAACCATTAATTTATTCTTCTGCAAATTTGCTGGTCAATTCATGGCTATAGCCTGTATCGAATACATCAAACGGCATGAAAATCGAACTACTACTTTCAAAACGGTGATAGAAATACAATCTACACATCAACCCAAAAAAGACCAAGGAGATGGCTGTAGTGAGGCGATCGTTCGTTTCATTGACCTCCATGTCGTCAATTACAAGAGTTAAGAGAGCTACTTCGATAAAAACACTGGGTGTTACAATCGGTGAGCATCTTACTGTATCAGAGCATGTTTGACAGTACTCTCAGCTCACGTGCCTCCTCAGTCTACGCTCTGCGCGTTCTACGTGCTCACGGCATGCCTGGACCGGCCTTGCATGTCATTACTCGAGCAACCTCAGTTGCACGTCTGCTGTACGCCTCCAGCCTGGTGGGGACTGCTGAGCGCTGGTGAGATCGACCGCATCGAAAGGTTTCTGGGTCGTGTTAAACGAGCTGGGTTCCTCCCATCCAATACCCTTAAAGCAGACACTATATATGGCACAGGCTGCTGATGCTGCCCTCTTCAAAGCTATAATTAAAGACAAGGATCATGTTCTTCATAAATTTTTCACATAGACTTCCTGGCAAATACAATCTGCGCCCAAGGCCGCATCCATTTGAACTAATCATTAAAAACAACAAAATCTTCATCACACGGATGCTGTATATTGCTGTATAAAAACGTTTACTAGGCTTTTACTCTGCTGCTCTGTCTATGCTTGTTAACTGTCGCGTTTTGTCGACCGGTTATTTTGTAAATAAAACGAATATATATAGGCTATATACTGCTGAATTGAATTAATGAAACTAATGCAAACAACGCATCCAACGCGCAGGCGGCCAGATGGACATTTCATCTTTGACCGACCGACGATGTATGAGTCCTAAATAGCCTAACACAAACAAATAATTAACAAGGTACTTCAAGATAAGCTCGAATATGGTAGCCTACTATACCCCATTCTTGATTTGATTAAATTTATGCAAACATTTTGACTGATGATATAATAAATGTGAGGGAGCATTACAAAGTGAGGCTATGTCTTGGAAATCAAAAATGAGAGTTTGATCCATCCTGATAGTATACATAATTCTTGTTAAAACGAGCCATCATCTAATAAAATTGGCCATCATTTGACAGAGTTATGACTGTAGATTCAATATCAAGTTGCGTACATTTTGAGATAATCGCAGCCAAAGATTTTAGTCTGACTGGGTTAAAGTTATCGCTTATAACTATCAACCCATCAGCCGTACGCCTATAATAATTCATTTGCATAATTTATGTACCCTTATTAAGAAACTAGAAAGGCCAAGCTTTCAGAATGTACCATTTTCAATAGGGGTGTCAAGGTGCTAACCAACCTTAAAATAATGTCGGAAACTGGCTAGCATGTAAACTTTTCAGTTAAAATTTGCTGGAACGAATTCAGATTAAAATTAATTAATAATATTTGCAGTTGGAAATTACTTACAAAATTCAGAAAATATGAAGATAAGATACTGTACTAAGCGAAAATGCCAAAAAGTGAAAATTGACCAGGTGACCCCCTTTGAGACAAAATCGACTAAGCCTATATCTCAGATTTGTATGCTTCCGACATAGCCTCATTTCGTAATACTCGCTCACAGAACAATTATTGTTGACTCGACTAGCAGCTGGCTTATTAGGCTAGTGAGCCGCTATACAAAGAAACAATGCTTTGAAGGAAGCATGAATTAATGGACCTACGATATTTATAATTGATCGCGATTTGTTGACTCGACTAGCGGGCATGAATAGACATAGGATACGTTGGATTCGATGAACAGAATTGACTTATACGAGACTCTTTAATTCTTATAAAGAATTTTAATTAGGCCTATGTACCGATTGTACCCACTTAGACAATAGACCACATGTTTCCTATCGTCGGCGGAATCTTTATCGCTTCGCTGAATAAGACCTGTGTTCATCTGACAGTCTTGTCAATTCATTTTCTATGGTAACTCGACCCGGACCACCTTTGCACTACTTTTACGGACAACCCGTTTGACTTGACGCAGCGCTCGTGAATAAGCTGGTTCTCCGCACTTGGCTTTCGAATAGCACTTTAGAAGCTTGGAGATAAGGCTACGATTACGATTAGGGCCTGCTTATGCTATCACTATTTGAACAGTTTAACAGCTTCAAAATTTCACTTTCCATTAAGCTAATGTAAATTAAGCTTAGTGTGAATCATAGAGATGTACGCTATATATATATAGGCTAGAGAGAGTATGGTCTATCTCCTCTGCATGGAAATGTGAAGTCACCAACGACCCTTTATTTTAACGGAAATTACGCCAGTGACGTCAAAAGCCAAGCGACCTTGACCTGAACGCAGCATCTAAATAATTTATACAAAAGTGCACCGTGACGTCACCGACTAAACGGCCTTGACCCTTATCCCGCACAAAATGGCGTCCAAATTGGCATCACCATAGAGAGGTGGATACGCTCTCTAGGGATATAAATTTATTATATTTATATAATGCATCTCTATGGTGTGAATACTGTTCATACGAATTCTTTCCGAAACAAACGCAAGTAACTAAAGAAAATGAGCAACATGAGAGACCAAGAATTTGCGAATCTTGCTAGATCGCATGCGCACGATCGAAGGTCAGTGTCGCGATATGTCTCGTAAGCCAATTAGACTCTAAGAAAACTGGGTCGGAGGCGTGGCTTGAATAATAATCATCATCGTTGTCAAGCAAGCAATAATGAATGCTTAAAACCTTGACCAAAACCTGCTTATTTAAACGGGTGAAACAGCTTTTATGGACCATTCAGTACCATATTGGAGGTAAAATTTATTATGTGGTAGACACGACTACAAGAAATAGTCCATTTGGCGTATATTAGCTTTGTCGTTCGTAAGGAATTTTAACTTTGAAAATAGCTCATTGAGCGATCGATTCAAAGCAAATTTTGACACCACATGCGCTAAAAGTCATTTTTTCAACACTAAGCATTTGAATTCAAAATTTTTAATTGCATAAATTGAAAGTAGACATATTTTTAAATAATAATAGGCCTACACCATAAAACCATTTTTCGTATTTTTGACCCATCTCGGCTTTTCTCGCCTCTATCTCTGTATCTGTGTAACGACAAACGACGGGTTTCGAGACCGCTTGACACCAATGTCAACAAGCATTGCCTGTATATCAACATGGTGCACCCCATATGCACATGAAATAGCTGAGTCATTAGGCAAGGAGTTCTATGGGGTGAAAAGACAAAATATACATTGTACAAAATTATTTTACATTGACCATTAGGCCTATTCAGCATTCACTAACATTTTCTTAACTATCATACTTCAATAATTAATCTACCTAACCTGGCCGTCCCCAATAACCTTGCGGTTCTGGACACCAATTGCAACACGTACACCGATAACTCCCCGGCCTCACTATCGATACCAATTGTTTTCTCGGAGTAGTCATTCTAATACCATCCGCTTGTATATTGCCGAACCACATATTAGAAGCGCTCGTGGCCCCAACCGCATTAGTTGCACACCATGGAGTCCTCACTCCAAAAGCCGTTCCTTGCTGCTCCTTCGCCACAACCGAATAGTTGAGGTGGTCCTGCCTGCTGGCTGCGTTTGTCTCTCCACTCGATACGAGTAGTCTGTTGAACTTTGTCCTGCCATCGACTTCCTTCTCGTTGTTCACCCATCTCTCCAGTCTTCCATTGGTTTTCATGACCCCTCGCATCCCCCGAATAGACCTGAATTCGTCGAATCTGTTCACCGCCCGGTTGTAATGTATCTATAGGCTGCCGCCTATCTCGGCTGTCGTCTGCTTCATCCTCTTGTTGCATATCACCGACTTCTGCAAGTGTACAATAATATTATGGTGAACGGTTCACATGCATGATACATGTAATTCATCTTATCTGTTTTGTTGTGTTATTTGCACTTGTTTTCTTCTACATCTTTGCAGTTTTACTTGTTCTTTGTTCTGATTCATGCTCCAATGGTTAATGTCGTTGTATATATTTTATATAGAAATGATATAGGGACGACTCACCTAGCGGATCGATCTTTGGTTTAGCCTACCCTTAAAAACACATGAACTGTTAGGCCTACATGAAAAACTGCACTCTTCTTTCATGATTAACAAAGCTTATGAATTGAATTAATTAAATTGAATCTTTCGTCGAATTTGTTTTCACTTCCATTTGCTAGCCCCCATTTGTTGTGAGTCCTAGTAGGTCGGGCCGTCCAATTAGTGTGGTATGCCCGAGTTTATCTATAACACAAATTTATCTCCGTCGTAGTTCGATATAACCACGTTTAGCATAAAAAATTATCATGTTGCTCTTTCCTTTAGTTCCGTCGGAGTTTCTGCTGTATTGCGATGCCTACTATGGCCATGTCGGTTTGATTGACGTCAGCAGTGACCCAATGATGCGTTACCTTCACCTGATCGCATACAGTTCAAGGCCAATAGGCGTGGCTTATGAGCCAATCAATCAGGTAACAAGTGTTGGGAAGTAAATTCATTCAAATAATAAAGTAATTAGGCTAAATTCATTCGTTCTGTGCGACAGAGGGGATGGGGGTGGAGGAGTGGGTTTGGGGTGGGTGGATGGATGGAATGAGGGTGGGGCGAGTTGGGGTGGGTAGCTGGAGCGGTGGGTGGAGGTGGGTTGGGGGGTGTGGGGTGTCTAGGAGTGGTGCAGTGGAGAAGTGTGGTGGGAGTTCGGTGGTAAGGTTAGGTCTAAAGAAACTAAACTCCCTTTCCACTTGCATGGGCCTAGTTGACCAGAGTGGGATAGTGTAGGACATTAGCAGGGTTGCCAGGTTGTCGCGAAAGTGCGAATTGGGCGTCTTTTGAAAGCGCTCGCGACTGAAAATTTCGTCCTCGCGACCTCGCGCTTTTTTGAGCTACTTTTGTATTGCCTCGCGGTCGCGACGGCGACTTTTTGGGGCGACTTTTCGGGGGTTGTTTAGCAAAAAAAGAGGATTTTCCACGAGATTTCGATCGAAAGACTAAAAAAAGGTCGTCATAAATTTTGACGACGTTTTTTTTAGTCGTCAGAAGAAATTTTCGCGACCGAAAATAGAAAAGCTTGATGAGCTCGCGATTTTCGCGACTTTTTTTCGAAATCTCGCGACAAAGTTTTCCCGAAATCTGGCAACCCTGGACTGTGGGTCCAAGGTTTGGGTGTTGGTGAGTGGGATTGGGGATGGGTTTTGGTATCGTGTGGGTTGGGCAAGAAAATCTAATTTTCCGGGCAGCGTCGGGTTCCCCCCACAAGGGTTGAGCTGGGTTGGGTGACATATCGACATAGCCTATATAGGTCTATTTGCTATAAGGTGACATGACAACAAAACTGGCAGACAATCAATTGCGACAGCTCAGGGTCAGTGGCCGCTGTTCGACTTTTTAAGCATGCAGTCTCCCTTGTTCATGCGTATGAAACAACATTATAGCGTACCTGGTATAGCCTACAACTTCTGAAAGATGAAGCTTGTTTGGTGGGGCATTGGGAAGGTCAGCAAAGACGATACAAAAGCCAGGCCATATCTGTCGATGGGGTCCAGAACGTTACTATAGCGGCGATAGATTTGAAGGCGTAACCCTTAGCAAAATAAAATAATTTCTGACATACTTCGCTGATACTGATATCTATGCCGCGGTAGGTGACTTCGAAATACCGATCACTCCACAATCGTGGCGACCTATCAGCGTCCTATCATCAGGGATGGGGAAATTACAGGGCAACATGTAATTGAATTACAAATTACCAATTAGCCTACTGGAGAAAATGTAATTGAATTACAAATTACAAATTACTTTGACTGAGAGCCTCAAATTACAAAATTACAAATTACGTAATTTCAATTACATCAATTACAAATTACTTTGGGGCTCAAATCGTTGGAATTAAAAAATCTTAGGCAGGAAGTGCATGCCCTTTCCCCTTATTTCTATATATTGTGTGTAGGCCTATTATTATTTATTGTGTAAGAAAATGTCTATTTAGCTTTCTTTAAGAACAGCAGCTGTTCAAACAGGTTATTTGATAGCAGTTGTCTGTTGGGCTTTACAATCATGCCTGTAAAACTAAAGAGCCCCTCTAGTCTCTACTGGTGCAGACAAAGGCAGGGCAGTGTTAAATCGAATAAATAATTTTTTAGCAGTTGGATAGCTATGAGGCATTGCTAGTTCCCTTTCTGTCATCTTCTGTATGCTGCAAGATTTCTAAATCTAATTTGTTTTGTGCTTGACTTTGTGGTCACTGCACGCTGCACACTAAAACCATAAAATTCTTCATCTTCTTCTCCTTTATGACCAGTGGCGCAACTACGGGGGTGCTGGGGGGGTGCTTGAGCACCTTCAGGGCTAAAATGGTGACCCACGCAATTTTTCCAAATCCGATTAGTTTTTGTGGGTGGGGTGGGGGGGGGGGGGGGTAGGGGTTCTTTCGCTCTTTTAGTCTTTCAGATTACACAATCAAGCAAGTTTCTTCATTCTTCTTTA
This sequence comes from Lumbricus rubellus, assembly GCA_945859605.1. Classification (NCBI taxonomy): domain Eukaryota; kingdom Metazoa; phylum Annelida; class Clitellata; order Crassiclitellata; family Lumbricidae; genus Lumbricus; species Lumbricus rubellus. The sequence goes on from OX243812.1 coordinate 59,957,104, forward strand.
TTATAGTCTTAGTCAAATTCATGGTTCATAAAGCACTAGATTTAAGTGTTTAGCTGGTCTTCCTGAGTTTGTCTGTGATCTCAAGAATTTGCTTATATACGGTAGTGATGAATTTAAAGCGCAAATGATATGCCTATGACATTACATTGAAGTGTCTCGCCAATATATTGAAAATAATTATGTCACAACATAATTGATAGTACCGTGTGTACTATTTTATTAAGACCTAGTTTATAATTGTTTCCTTCAAATTAGTATTGTTGAAGTTTGGGGAGGCTATTTTTAGCCTACGACCCCGACCTCGGAGGCGTGGCCTAACGACCCCGACTCCAGGAGGCGTGGCCTAACGACCCGACCCCAGGAGGCGTGGCCTAACGACCCGACCCCAGGAGGCGTGGCCTAACGACCCCGATCCCAGGAGGCGTGGCCTAACGACCCCGACCCCGGGAGGCGTGGCCTAACGACCCCGACCTCGGAGGCGTGGCCTAACGACCTTAGCCTAGCGACCCCAGGAGGCGTGGCCTAACGACCCCGACCTCGGAGGCGTGGCTTAACGACCCCGACCCCAGGAGGCGTGGCCTGACGACCTTAGCCTGCGCGGTAGCGTATATAAGAAAGCTCGTGTCGCTGTTGCGGGGCAGACGAATGGCCTGGTGAAGAACGCCTAAACCGCGTAGTAGTCAGGCTAAATGATCTGGCTTGACGGACGGTAAAACGTTTGTTGAGTGATACTATTGTGAAGGGAGTAAAGCCTGAACCTGAGCCTCGAGCTTTGAACTCGGCCTCTTCGGGTATTCCTTCACGGGACTGAGGTGCGGCCTCCGACTACCGCAACCTAGCTGACGGACGGAGCTGCTACGACGACGGTCGACGCGCAGGGAGACCGAGATAGAGGAAAACGAGTAAGCCGAAAGCTGACGGTCTGTCCTGCCTTCGGCGACGGCCTGTGGCTGGTGCTGCAGGGACAGAACTGACGGTCTGTCCTGCCTTCGACTACGATTCACGCCTGGTGCCGCAGGGACAGAACTGACGGTCTGTCCTGCCTTCGACTACGATTCACGGCTGGTGCTGCAGGGACAGAACTGACGGTCTGTCCTGCCTTCGACTACGATTCACGGCTGGTGCTGCAGGGACAGAACTGACGGTCTGTCCTGCCTTCGACTACGATTCACGGCTGGTGCTGCAGGGACAGAACTGACGGTCTGTCCTGCCTTCGACTACGATTCACGGCTGGTGCTGCAGGGACAGAACTGACGGTCTGTCCTGCCTTCGACTACGATTCACGGCTGGTGCTGCAGGGACAGAACTGACGGTCTGTCCTGCCTTCGACTACGATTCACGGCTGGTGCTGCAGGGACAGAACTGACGGTCTGTCCTGCCTTCGACTACGATTCACGCCTGGCGCTGCAGGGACAGAACTGACGGTCTGCCCTGCCTTCAACGACGGTCGGCGGTTGGAGCTGCTTCGACGACGGTCTGCGGTTGGTGCCGCAGGGACGGAACTGACGGTCCGTCCTGCCTTCGACGCCGGTCCACGGCCGGTTCTGCAGGGACCCCTGTTGTTCCGAACCAGTACGCTCAAGCCTAGTCGGCTAGCCCTTGGTTCACCGCCAAGGCCTTATCCAGCGGACAATTCCACGATACCCGAACGACTGGAGCTGAAACTCGCATCCTGGTGAACTTTCGCTCAGCCCTAGTCCGTTACAAACTGGTACCATCGAGTGGGGTGTTTGAAAAGAACGACAACTCGTGAAACTGCAACAATGTGGAATTCCGTGTTCGACGACATGGACGGAAATGCTGCTGGCTTCCCAACGACCTCTTCACCCGCCGCCGGACGAAGAAAGGACCTCCTGGTCGACTACGAGGTCGAGTCCAGCCGATTTCGGGAGAAAATAGACTTCGACGACCTACCGAAGAAAGAGCGCAAGAACTTCCTGCTTCCGGAAATGGACGTCGGCAAACTGGAATCGGAAGTCATGGAAAAGGTCAGTCGCCTGGCCAGCGAGAAGAAGAATCCCATGAAGCCGGGAAAATTCGACGGAACTGGATCCCTCGAATCATTCCTGGCACAATTCGACGTGTGCGCAAGACACAACCGATGGACTGCAGCCGATAAAGTCGACTTCCTCCGCTGTTCCTTGGAACGGGCGGCAACGCAGCTACTCTGGGACTTCGGAGCCAGCACCGAAGTCACGTATGAACAGCTCGTCGAGAGACTACGCCAACGGTATGGATCGGAGGGTCAGGCAGAGACCTTCCGAGCGCAACTCTACTACCGCCGGCAGCGAGCTGACGAAACTCTCGGCGACTTGCTGCACGACATCCGGAGACTCGTCGTTCTTGCCTATCCGGTCCCGTCCAATGGAACGACAGAAATTCTCGCGAAAGATGCCTTCCTCGAAGCAATTCGCGACCGGGAGCTGTCTCTCAAGGTGAGAGAACGGGAACCGAAAACCATCGACGAGGCGTATCGAACAGCTCTACGCCTGTCCGCGTATCGACAGACGTCGGACTTGGAGGACCGCCAACGGCCAGCCAACCGGGTGAGAGGAACGCAAGAGGGCGACGCTGGTGGTCAACTCCAGTCACAACTGGACAGTTTCTTCGCTTCGCAACGTAAGTGGCAACAGGACATGGAAGGAAGGATCTGCAGACAGCTGGACGAACTCCGAAGCTCGCAGCGGACGAGCTTCGGCGCGGAACCGACTGCTCCACGGACGGTTCCATCTACCGTTCCTACTCCTCCGTCTCCGCCTCGAGGAAATCCTTCAGGTGGTCCCGGACGCGGGATAACCTGCTTCAACTGCGGACAGGTGGGCCACGTGGCTCGCCGGTGTCGCCAGCGCCAGCAGTTCTCCAACCGCCGTGACGACACACGCACATCGGACCCATCGATGTCGGAACAGAACGGAACAACCGTCACGAACCATACCACGAGAGTCAGAGCTTCGGGTGTGACGAACAACGCGATCTACATCCGGGGAACGATCAACGGACAACAAAGAAATTGCCTAGTGGACACTGGGTCGGAGGTAAGCCTCGTTCCCTCTGCTGATGTTGATGGTTTGACGCTCCAGCCCAGCGCTCGCATTCTTTTGGCTGCTAATGGGACGCAGATTAGAGTTTTGGGTCAGCTTGATACCCCAATTGTGATTTCTAGAGGCTTCTCCATTGGCACTAGTTTTCTTGTCTCTGACCAGATTGGCGAACCAATGCTTGGCATGGATTGGCTAAGGCAGCATCGTTGTCGCTTGGGTTTTGGACAGGGTGCATTGTTTATTGGTCGACGCCGCATTCCTTTGGTCAAGGGCAATGGATCGCTTTGGTGTCGCCGGGTTATGGTTGCCGAGGAGACGACTGTTCTTCCTCGTTCGCAGTGTGATATACCTTGTAAAACTCAGTATCGTAATTTGACGACTTCGGCATCGGCGTGGATGACTGAATCTAAGGAGATCCAGCCCGGTGTGCATGTAGCCCGAGTTGTGTTTGGTGATGATGCTGATGTTGCTTGCATTCGTGTGGTGAATCTAAATGAACAACCTGCCCTGTTAGCGACCGACCAAATGTTAGGCGACTTGCACCCCGTAGAGGTCGAAGTAAAGAATGACAATGAGAGGCCGACAGACACTGCTGACTCTTTGGTTGGGACGTTAATGGACGATATCTCCGAGGATGTCCCGGCGGATGTGAAGGAACGGCTGAAGGAGTTACTGGTCGAATATGAAAGCATCTTCTCGACCACCGACCACGACTTGGGACGGACGACGATCTCTCAGCATAGAATCGACACGGGGGACTCTCGTCCCGTGAGACAATCTCTGCGTAGACAACCGCTTCCGTATCAGGCTGCTATTGATGCGCAACTGGACCAAATGTTGGCTACTGGGGTAGTTGAACCTGCTGCCAGCGAGTGGGCAGCAAATGTGGTCCTCGCCAAGAAGAAAGACGGTTCCCTGAGGTTTTGTATTGATTACCGCAAACTGAACAATCTGACTCGGAAGGATTCCTACCCTCTTCCTAGAATCGACGCCTGTCTTGACTCTTTGTCGGGCGCCGGTTGGTTCAGTACGCTGGACTTGCGCAGCGGGTATCATCAGGTCATGATGAACCCAGGTGACTCGGATAAGACTGCTTTCGTCACTCGGCGAGGAACTTTCCGTTGGCGGGTCATGCCTTTTGGCTTATGTAACGCACCGGCCACCTTCCAGCGGCTGATGGACATCGTCCTCTCGGGGTTGAACTTTGAAGTGTGTTTGGTGTACTTGGACGACGTGATCATTTTCAGCAGTACCTCCGACCAACATTTGGACAGACTGGGCCAGGTTTTCGCGAGGCTCAAGGAGGCCAATCTGAAACTGAAGCCTAGCAAATGTCACCTGTTCAGACGCACCGTATCCTTCCTTGGACACGTGGTGACGGCGGAGGGGATTTCTGTTGATCCATCCAAGGTACTGGCGGTAACCGAGTGGCTCACGCCCAAATGTTTAAAGGAGGTGCGGGCTTTCGTAGGACTTTGCTCCTACTATCGCAAGTTCATTCGGGGTTTCTCCATGGTCGCCTCACCACTGTTCGCTCTGACGAGAAAGGAACAGCCGTTTCTGTGGGGAGACGATTGCCAGGAGGCGTTCCACCACCTAAAGGATGCGTTGACTACCGCGCCTGTGCTCAGCCTACCGATGGACGATGCTGCCTATACCCTGGACTGTGATGCCTCTGATGTCGGAATTGGCGGGGTACTTTCCCAGAATATCGACGGCGAGGAACGAGTGATTGCCTACGGTAGTCGGTTGTTTTCCAACGCCGAAAGCAATTATTGCATCACAAGAAAAGAACTGTTGGCCGTGGTGCACTTCACCCAGGTCTTCCGGCAGTACCTGCTGGGTAGGCGATTCACCCTCAGAACGGACCATGCTGCGCTACGATGGTTGCAGCACACTCCTGAACCGATTGGGCAACAAGCACGATGGTTGGAGAAGTTAGCCGAGTTTGACTTCGAAATACTGCATCGACCTGGACGCAAGCACGGCAACGCCGACGCCTTGTCCAGAAGGCCGTGCCGACAGTGTCATTGGGAGGAAGCGGAAGCTACGGATCACTTCGTGCGAGAGGTAACCGAGTTGGTGACGGAGAGTGACAGCACGACCGACATCGTGAAATCACAAAAGGAGGATCCTGTTCTGAGCCTAGTCCGAATTTGGCTGAGCGAAGGCATGCCGACCTTGCAAGAAATCCTCCAGGAGGGCGAAGCTGTGAAAGTTTATTGGCACCAGCGGGATAGGTTGTACCTGAGGGACGACACTATCTACCGACGGACGCCCGACGAGTCGGAACAGGTACTCGTGCCAAAGGACCTCCAGAAGGACTACTTGAAGCTGGCGCATACCGGCATAACCGGTGGACACCTGGGCGTCAGACGAACCCGATGGCAGGTTCGCAGGAGAGCCTATTGGGTAGGGTGGTCCCGAGATGTGAAGAGGTTTTGCCAACACTGCGACGGGTGCTGTCGGTACCGACGGGGCGCACCGCAAAGACAAGGCCCTCTGCAGCCCATGACGTGTGGAGAGCCGTGGGAGAGAGTCAGTGTGGATGTGACCGGTCCACATCCGAGGAGCAGACGAGGCAACATCTACATTCTGACCATGATGGACAACTTCTCGAAATTTGCGGAAGCTGTTCCGATGCCCAACCAGGAGGCAGCCACGGTGGCGAAGGCCCTGGTGGAAACGATCGTCGTCCACTTCGGAGCGCCACTTCAGCTTTTGACGGATCAAGGAAGAAACTTCGAGGGGAAGGTGTTCCACGAAATGTGTCGGCTCCTGGAGATAGACAAAGTTCGGACGTCCAGCTATCGGCCTCAGACCAACGGCATGATCGAAAGATACCACCGCACGCTCAATTCGATGTTGGGAAAGGTGGTGAGCGAGAATCAACGGGACTGGGACGAACATCTTCCGTACGTGGCCGCAGCTTACCGGGCCTCGATTCACGACGTAACCGGGTTCTCACCGAACTATCTCATTTTCGGCAGGGAGAACCGGGCACCACTGGATCTTGTGTACGGGCCGCCGGAACCCATCGAGGAGAACGGAACCACGTACTCCACCTACGTGGCTGAAATGTCTGAGAGGTTCACGAAGGCGTACGACGCGGCCAGACGAAGTCTCGGGAAGGACGCTGAGAGACGCAAGCATGGCTACGACTTGCGAGTGCGCCCTGCGAAGTTCGAGGAGGGTGACTGGGTCTATTACTTCAGCCCACGGAAATTCGTTGGACGCAGCCCGAAGTTTCAGCGTAACTTCACGGGGCCATTCAGGATCCTGCGGGCGTGCGGCCCAGTCAACTACCTCCTACAAAAGTCGCCAAAGGCCAAGCCCTTCGTGTCGCACGTCGATAAACTCCGCCACTGCTTTGGGCGGACGAAAGGACAATGGAACGAGACGGGAGCAGGGATGACCAATTTACCACCCGCGGAAGCAGCGAACGGGGCCACAGCACCTTCGAGCCGTCGGCCAGGGCACCGTTGGAAAGGAACGCTTGCAGAGGAAGGAGCGACCTACAGGGATCGATACGGTGCAGAAGATGGAAGCGCAGCCATACCGGTCGTCAATCAACCAAGGAACAGAACGCCTGCAACGGAAGAAAATTCGCATGACGAAAACTCCGACGAAGCGAGGGCCGGTCCCGGTCGACCTCGGCGCTCCACTCGCCGACCAGCCCGGTTCCAGTAGACGGCGCCCGGTTCCGCGAGCGATGGCGGTAAAGTTCCGCACGCTGATCTGCGGAAAAGGAGTCCTGGGTGTGTAGTTTTTCCTTAGTGCACGACGACAGCGACCTCGGTCGCTGCGGACATTCCGTGCCTAAGTAGAAAGGGATAGAATTGGTTAAAAGCAGTTCCTTTTTTATTGCCAAAAAGAGGGATTTTTCATTTCAAGTGACGAAGAAAATTGCGATGCATTTTCTTTGTGAGAAGCAAACATTTTTTCATAAAGACACATTTTTTTCTCCTTGAGAAAACGATATTCGGTTTTTTTGGTGAGAGTCATTTTTATTGTGAAAAACATTATTTTTGTGAAAAGGAAGCAAACCTTTATTGGGGAAAGAAGCATTTTTAATTATAAACAAGGGACAGCCATGTAATCGTTTAATTAATCGTCTGGTTTGCTTTGACAACCAGTTTGTGTTATAATTCTGATGGTTTAGGGTTGCAGTTTAATTTAGCACTTTATAACTGCGGTTGGAATTCGTAAGTGACTTGTAGGTTATTTTATTTGCTTGCTAACGGAAGATTTTGCAACAAATATTGCTGTTGGTAACTAGGTCCTGCTAGCTTTTGACTTTACACCAACCATTGCCTGCTGGTTACGATGACGTCACTATTTTGCTCTGCTTACGCATTCGGTAACTAGGTCACGCTACTTATTCGTAAATGGTGAACTGGATTTAGAAGCTATTTATAACTCAACCAATCACAGCGCACGAAAGATCCACCAATCGCAAAAAAGATATTATAGTTGTTCGGGCTTCTAATATTTACATTTGCCAGCTGTTTGCCGGTGGATATTATTTTAAAGACGTGTGTCTGACTTTATCGTTATTTTAATAATTAATCGAGAATGTCGCTAGACTTTGCCACCGAATCGAAAACCTGCGGTATTACGGCTCGCGACAGGTTGCGCCGTATACTAGTAGAAAGAATCCATAAACAAGTAGTTGCTTCTGGAAGTGCAGCATTTCACATTTCCAACGGAAGCTGAATTCAGTGACTGGATTCATAATGTGGAAAGAAATGCAATGTGCAATTTTCTGAAAGGACACATTAAAAAGTCGTTGTCTGCAGTGTACTCGTATCACTACTGTAGCAGAAGTGGCAGCAGCCGTATCATTACAGGACCACGTAAGCGGCACTTGAAGGTGCAAGGTTACAGTAAGATCAACAGGACATGCCCAGCACACATAATAAAGCGTGTGACAGACGATGGAATATCTGTTGATTACTATGCGAAACACTTGTGCTACACAGATACATATGAGCAATTGGGACACGTAAGACTGTCAGTTGCAGATCGGGAGTGGCTTGCTGGGAGGCTGTCGCTGAAGATTCCTCTGGAAGTTATCTTGAGAGAAGTACGCAACACACTCGATGGACAACTCACGCGACTACACATAGTGACCAAGCAAGACTTAATGAACATTGAAAAGTCCTTTCATCTGAACAAGCCGGAACGACGCCATGCAGATGATGCTACGAGTGTTTCTGCATTTGTGAGAAGCTTCGATGGCAAGGACAATTCACCTGTCCTTGCTTACAAACCGCAAGGCGCAGAGCACTTTGACATTTTGCCTGAAGGAGTAGAGGCTTCATTCGCAAGTGAAGATTTCTTCCTTGCAATGATGGACACGTCACAATGTCAGATGCTCCAGGTCCAGGGAAACGGCCCGATGAGCGTCGTGTGCATCGATTCAACACATGGAACCAACAGCTACGACTTCCAGCTGACAACCATCATGGTGCTGGACAGCAATCGGCAAGGTTTCCCAGTTGCCTTCCTGTACTCGAATAAAGTCACTGAAGATGTTTTTAAGATATTTTTCCAGACTGTAAAGGCAAAGTGTGGAATTATTGAGTGCATGACATTCATGTCTGATATGGCGCCACAGTTTTTCAACGCCTGGCAGTCTGTTATGGGCGACTGTCAGCACAGGTTATACTGTGCCTGGCATGTGGACAAAGCCTTCCGAGAGAACTGTCGGCGACTTGTCAAAGACAGTGAAAAAGTTGTCGTTGTGTACAAAAATCTCCGGACTTTGATGGATGAGCCAGATGAGGTAACGTTCAACTCGTTACTTCCGCATTTCTTGGATCAACTTCGAAACGATGAAGACCTTGCTGCATTCCTGAAGTTTTTCGAAGTTCATTATGCCACCTGTGTCCAGAGATGGGCATACAGTCATCGTGCGAGGTGCGGTATAAACACTAACATGCACCTCGAACGAATGCACGGCATTCTAAAACACATCTACCTCAATGGTAAAAAAAATAAACGACTGGACAGTGCAATTGCTTCACTAGCAAACCTTGTATCTGACAAACAGTTCGACCGGCTAACCAGCATCTGTAAAGGGAAATACACGAAGAAGCTGTCCGAGCTACGAAAAAGACATGCAACTGGAATCGCTATGAAGTCCATCAGTTGTGAGATGGTCCCTGGCAAGGAATGGTGCGTTCGATCTGAGTTTGAGGAAACAGACTATTACACGGTGCGTCTGGCCAACAAAGATTGCGACTGTAACATCAAGTGCAACGACTGTGTAGCATGCATTCACAGATATTCCTGCAACTGTCCAGACAATCAGACATTCTTCAACATGTGCAAACATATCCATTACATAGGAATGTTGAATGTACGCATGAATCATCAGACAACAGAGCCAGCAGTTCTTCTGCACAATTCTGGAGACTCGGATAGTGCTGACAGCGGCCAATTCTACATTGGTTCCACTCACGGTATGCAACTTCGTCAGGAGTGTGAGGCAGCAGCTCACATTCAGCAACTCTCTCGCACGACGACAAAGCTTGAGGAAAAGCAGAAACGATTTGAAGAGCATCTACTGGAGACATCGCTGTTTGTCAGGTCACTGACGAGTCTGGAGGAAATGGATGTTGCTGACGCTACATTATGTAGCATAAAGCCAAAGGTGACTGCAGTTCGTGCTGGGAAGGCAATGATGACATCAGCCAGCTTAGTGCCATCTGCTGACAGCTGCAAGGAATCAAGCAACAAAAACATCGAGAAACAAAGACGATTCTTCTCAACCGTCAAGCGTCGAGTCCCAACTGCTTCCAGCAGCACTTTATCGAAACCGACGAATGATGAGCGCAAGGAGATACAACTAGGGCTTCTGAGAAGAAACCTGATCCAAAACCATGATGCAGATGTGTCATAAAATTATGTTAAGGAATAGCAGCTGAAGGATTGACACGTTTTGTACCCGAGGTCTATTGTAACAGACGCCTTGGGATATGGCCATTACGGAAAAGGCATGTTCATTCCAGGATGAACACTGCGAGATGTTACTGTCAGGTTTTTTAGACCAAAAATGTTGTCTCTACAGTAGCCACCTGGAATAGAAGGTGACATTTTTAGATTTCAATGTCTTGGTTTATTTGTTGCAAGTTAATTTTTGTTATAATTCATCAATCATTAATCGGTCACACTGCAATCATTAATTGTGACACTGTGTACAACTTGTAACTGCAAGAAGGCGAGGTTTTCTGTATTTGCCTTGCATAGCAATAAGTACGTTTGTACTATTTTCCCTTTTTAACCCCAAATTTTTTCTCCCAGTTTATCAGAAATAAGAGACTCATGGACATCTTTACGATCTTGTTCTGCAGCAGTGAATAATAAGAGTAACATTTTAAACTATTCTTACATGTATGTGAATGATATCTTTCGTTTTCCAATTATTTATCATCCTTCAATTGCAATATTCTTTTATCACTCATGGAAGATGTCTACGAATTTTGAGTTTGCTGCATGTGGATCAGCAAAATGTGATTCCTCTCAGAAAATATGTCATCAAATGGGATATGACATGCATATTTGAATAAATTTTTTTAAAATTTTTATTCACTTTATGCACAGATTTCAGGCCATAAGTATTCATTCATTTGAGGCATTCCTTTTGCACCTCTCAAAGTTATCTCATATATTTATAGACACTTCAATCCTGGCATCAACACAGGAGTCGCATATTTGCCATGCAGCCTACAAAAGACCAATTTTATATTGTTTCATTCTAAAAGAAAAACTGAACTTAAGTTAGACTGTGATTTAAATGTTAACATAGATTACCAAGGTATTAGGGTTTCTTCCACTAAATTTTTGGGCATCCACATTGACGAAAATTCAACATGGAAGGAGCATGTAATTTATATCTCCAAGAAAATATCAGAAATATAGGTATCATCTCTCGTGTCCGGCATGTCTCGTCAAGTCATATACTTGTCAATTTGTATTATACTTTAATATACCCGTACATGTCCTATTATTTATGTATAAACTTAAAGTGAATCAAATACCTACTATTTTTGACTACTGGTTTTGTAAAAATTCAGATGTGCATAACCATTATACGCGTTCAGCCATGAACTACCATCAGCGAAGGCTACGCACCACTGCTAGGCAGCACAGCATTGGAATATATGGTCCACTGCTATGGAACTCACTGCCTAATGACCTTAAACACTGTTCTATTCAAACGGAAATTCAAATGTTACCTTTTGGCTGCACTTGTTTGAGTTATGTTATTGTTATTTATGTGATTGATTGATATTGTTGCTTGCATAATGCACTTGTTCATATACATGCACTGCATGAATTGTCTGTGTTTAGTGTGCTTTTATCCATCTTGTGAGGAGCCTTAAGCTCCCAATAAAAAATCAACAGTTGGCATTTTATAATATGATTATGAAAATATAATGGTGACCATCAATGTATAATAACTGATAAATTACTGATGTAAATAGGGAACCCTGTTTTGCGGAACCATATGTTCCTTTGGGTTTACCTATTGACAACCTGCACACAAATTTGTAAACTGTGAGCTTGTATTACTTTGTGGTGGTTTTCAATAAAGTTGATTGATTGATTGAGTAAACCTGTAAGAAATCAGATAACTATTTCTTCCAAGGAAAATTGTTGGAAGGCAAGAGATCTGAAAATAGTGTTGGGTTTCACCCATGTCACAAACAAATTTCGAGTAAAAACAACTTCAGGAAAAGACATATAATGGCATTTTGTTTCATTGATCTTGTGACAAAACTCTGGAACAATTGTTTAGTGTTTGTCACTAGGGCTGGAAGCATCCTGCAAAGCCCCTGATTGCACACTAGGACCACTATGGCTATGCACTGTGGTACCTGATTCCTCCGAGACGTTCCTCCTGAGTCCTTATTAATTGATGGACCAACTGCCGCTTTTTGTCTCAAAACCATTTGTTACTTCTTGGTCTAATGCACTGGGAGTGCCTCTGGTTAGTGTGCACTGTGAGAGGCGCCAATTAAATATATAGATACAATACAGTGTGTGCTCCCAAGCCGCTGCTCTGATATGCAATTCAAGGTGGGAGGGGTGTGACCACTTTGATGAAAGGACTTTCGAGATGCATTGTCTAAGTGCCTGTAAAAGTCGTTCATTTCAACATAAAACTTGTCATAAAATGCAATAGGCTACTATATTATTATAATAATTATTGTTACTAACTTACTACAATCTTTAATATGATGTTTAAATAGTTAGTAGTTAAGTCAGTTTACGGCAGCAACAATTATCTGACAGTTCACTTTCTTAAGATGTCTATTAAACACAAAATCATTCTCTTTAATGTAATTTTGTACACTCATTCATTGCAGGGAGTTCAACGAAGTACTTACTTACTTATTTGCGTACTTAATAAAGAATTAATCATAATATCTTTCCTGCGATTGGTGAGGATCTTTCGTGCGTTGTGATTGGTTGAGCTATAAATAGCTTCTAAATCCAGTTCACCATTTACGAATAAGTGGTCACGCTAGCTTTTGATTTTGCACCAAACATTGCCTGCCGGTTACGATGACGTCAATGTTTCGCTCTACTTACGCATTCGGTAACTAGGTCACGCTAATTTATGAGTTCAAAATTATATTTAAGATCTACGATTTACAATTCGAGATTGTATTTAAGATTTTATTTAAGATTGCATGCGCCCTTGCAGTTGTGTATCTTATTTGGCTGCTCGTAAACAGACTTAAATTGAAACGGATGCCATTTTTTGACACTGATGACGTGCGCAGCGCTAAGCTTGGGGGCGGAGCCTAACGACCCCGACCTCGGAGGCGTGGCTTAACGACCCCGACCTCGGAGGCGTGGCCTAACGACCCCGGAGGCGTGGCTTAACGACCCCGGCCTAGCGTTCTCGGCTCTTGTTGGTTATATAACGTAATACGGGACCGTTCCGCCGTTAGTCCTAGCTGAAGATGGAGACGCAAAACGACGATCGCTGCGGCCGCTGCGGCCGGCCATTTACCGGTCAGAATGTGTGGAGTCACAGACGCCGACACGAAAGGAGGTGCCCAACCGCCAGGGTACGTCGGGTAAGGGAGGTGCCCATACCTCCTGTCGCCGACTCCGCTCCGGCCGCGTCCTCCGTTTCGGAGAACGTCGCCGTGCCTAGCCAGGACATCGGGACGCCGGCCGAGCTCGACCTTCTTGCGGATTTTCCGCTGCTGTCCGACGCGGAATTCGCGATGTTCACCGCGGATGACTTCCTGCCTGACGTCTCCGACCTGCTGTCAGACGGCGACCTCCCGTTTGACCTACCGGACCCGTTGGACAACCTGGACGACGCCGCAACCGCGGCCCCGAATACGATTGGAAGCGCATCCATCCCGGAGCCCTCGAGCTCCACGCTCGCGACTGTTTTCAGCCCCGGGACGTCACGCGCTGAAGCGGCGGAGATAGTCCGTTTGGCTCGGTCACTCTCCTCCTTTGTGACAGCCGATTGTTTTGGCGAGATAGCGCTGCCACGCTACCCCCATTGGCCAATCGCCATTCTCCGGGGCCTTTTCGACGGCTGTGTCCCTGAAGGCATCACCCCGCGAGCATCACCTCCACAGGTGATTTACATCGACGACGACGACTGAAGACGAGGCAGGAAAGTTAGAAAAAAATTTTTCCAGCCGTGCGTGGCTAAGTTTTATTTTCAGCCATGTGGCTGCTATTATTTCGTTTCGACTAATTTTTTTTCCGCTCGCAATCATGGATCCCGCTAACCGCATTTCGTTGTTGTTCGTTTCAATTGATTCTGTACTGCTGTAAAAAAAAAAAAAAAAAAAAAAAAAAAAAAAACACAGGGGGTTGTGCCCAAACAGGCACTCCGCACCCAAGAGAAAAATACACCGGGGGTTGTGCCCAGACAGGCACTCCGCACCCACAGTGGCGAACTTTGGGCCGCTGCGCTTAATTGCGCTTATTCGGAAAGCAGGATGCTGGCTTTTACTTTTTATTGTGATAACTTTGTATACTGTCATTCTACGCTGCATTGTAGCGAGGGCTGGTTGCCAGTTTAATCACGCAGCCTCCGTTTTATGTCGCTTATTCGATTCATTATTGTGAATGCAATTTTTGTACACAGTTTCGTTTTAATGCCGCACTGGTTCTGTAACGTTTTGCTTGGTCACATCCGAGCTGCGGCGGATGTCTGTTTAATTAAGTAGTTGACTGTTATCGTTGTGTACATGGCGCCACATGCGCTACATAAATGTAATACTGTATTGCTTGCCCGATTACCGCGCTTACTATGCTTAATGATATGCGCATACACGTCTGATTTTTACTAGCTAATGTCCCCAGGCGCTAGTTAAATGTTGTATAGGCTCTTTAGCGCTGTGATTCTGCCAGACCGTAGCAGCGATAAATTTAGGTTGCATTGAATTATACCGTAGGCATATGTTAGCTCTTCAGCCCACTGTCCATTATTTCTTCTCTCCCCCTTCGGGCGGGGCCCCTGCTTACTTCGAGGGGACCTCGAAAATTTGGTAAGGGGGGGGTGTTGAAGTTTGGGGAGGCTATTTTTAGCCTACGACCCCGACCTCGGAGGCGTGGCCTAACGACCCCGACTCCAGGAGGCGTGGCCTAACGACCCGACCCCAGGAGGCGTGGCCTAACGACCCGACCCCAGGAGGCGTGGCCTAACGACCCCGATCCCAGGAGGCGTGGCCTAACGACCCCGACCCCGGGAGGCGTGGCCTAACGACCCCGACCTCGGAGGCGTGGCCTAACGACCTTAGCCTAGCGACCCCAGGAGGCGTGGCCTAACGACCCCGACCTCGGAGGCGTGGCTTAACGACCCCGACCCCAGGAGGCGTGGCCTGACGACCTTAGCCTGCGCGGTAGCGTATATAAGAAAGCTCGTGTCGCTGTTGCGGGGCAGACGAATGGCCTGGTGAAGAACGCCTAAACCGCGTAGTAGTCAGGCTAAATGATCTGGCTTGACGGACGGTAAAACGTTTGTTGAGTGATACTATTGTGAAGGGAGTAAAGCCTGAACCTGAGCCTCGAGCTTTGAACTCGGCCTCTTCGGGTATTCCTTCACGGGACTGAGGTGCGGCCTCCGACTACCGCAACCTAGCTGACGGACGGAGCTGCTACGACGACGGTCGACGCGCAGGGAGACCGAGATAGAGGAAAACGAGTAAGCCGAAAGCTGACGGTCTGTCCTGCCTTCGGCGACGGCCTGTGGCTGGTGCTGCAGGGACAGAACTGACGGTCTGTCCTGCCTTCGACTACGATTCACGCCTGGTGCCGCAGGGACAGAACTGACGGTCTGTCCTGCCTTCGACTACGATTCACGGCTGGTGCTGCAGGGACAGAACTGACGGTCTGTCCTGCCTTCGACTACGATTCACGGCTGGTGCTGCAGGGACAGAACTGACGGTCTGTCCTGCCTTCGACTACGATTCACGGCTGGTGCTGCAGGGACAGAACTGACGGTCTGTCCTGCCTTCGACTACGATTCACGGCTGGTGCTGCAGGGACAGAACTGACGGTCTGTCCTGCCTTCGACTACGATTCACGGCTGGTGCTGCAGGGACAGAACTGACGGTCTGTCCTGCCTTCGACTACGATTCACGGCTGGTGCTGCAGGGACAGAACTGACGGTCTGTCCTGCCTTCGACTACGATTCCCGCCTGGTGCTGCAGGGACAGAACTGGCGGTCTGTCCCGCCTTCGACTACGATTCACGCCTGGCGCTGCAGGGACAGAACTGACGGTCTGCCCTGCCTTCAACGACGGTCGGCGGTTGGAGCTGCTTCGACGACGGTCTGCGGTTGGTGCCGCAGGGACGGAACTGACGGTCCGTCCTGCCTTCGACGCCGGTCCACGGCCGGTTCTGCAGGGACCCCTGTTGTTCCGAACCAGTACGCTCAAGCCTAGTCGGCTAGCCCTTGGTTCACCGCCAAGGCCTTATCCAGCGGACAATTCCACGATACCCGAACGACTGGAGCTGAAACTCGCATCCTGGTGAACTTTCGCTCAGCCCTAGTCCGTTACAGTATTATAATAATTATTATATAGTTATTCAGCTTTGCTTGATTTAGACATTACCAGCAGAAAAAGCGCCCAGAAATAAAGACTTTTCCCAAGAAAATTTGACAAAATGATAGTTTTTAGTTGCTGTTTATTATATTGTATTACATAAACTGCCATATTATACTATGACCTCATTTCCTACTATATATTATGTTGTAATTAAATGTTATTTTTTATTATTATGATATAATTATGATACTATCGTATGACAGGGCTTTTTTAACGTGCACGCAGTTGTACACAAAATGTGCAGTTCTATTGTTCTAAATGGATTTGTGCAGTTGTAGAAGCACTTCTGTAGCCTACAATTAAAACTAGCAAAAAGTCATTGTCTTGCGATTTGAAGACATTTCCAGCAGAAAAAGGGGTTTGTGCAGTTCTAAAAATTCCTTTAAAACAGCCCTGTCGTATGATATTATAATGTGCATAACTTGCTATCATGGGCGGATATTTAGGGCGATAGGGAAGACGTAAGTAATTGCGAGACAAAACTCTGGAGTTTTAAACCTATGTTGAAATCTGAAATCACTTTTTATCAGCATTGAAGTAGGCCTAATTGAGATATTTTTGCTAAGTTGACATCTTAAAATGGTAGGCTACCACAATAAACGTGGAAACTCAGATAAATGTTTTTATGATTGTGAGTATATTCATTGAAGTTTACACCACTCTTAACAGCATTGAAATAGTATAGCAATTTTGCTTTAGATGGCAGATTAAAATGCTGGAGAGGGCTAGAATAAAAACTAGTTATTAATTCTGCCACTCGCGAGCTATAGGTCTAATACCCTTTGTCTTATCTAAACAAATGGGAAAGGACATTTTTGAAGTCTTAAACCATGGTTTTCAGAAGTTTTCATGACTTTATAGCTCATAAAACAGCTGCCAAACAAAAGCCGATGTCTAAATTTAAAAAAATGTGTTGGTTTGACATTTTTGAAGTCTTGTAGACTTATACCCTGGTTTTCAGAAGTTTTCATGACTTTACCGTTCATAAAAACAGCTGGCAAAGAAGACCCTGAAACGTGCTCTAGGCTAGTTGATGTCAAAAGTAAAAACGCGTTGGTTTGACATTTTTGAAGTCTTAAACCATGGTTTTCGGAAGTTTTCATGATTTAATCGCTCATAAAAACAGCTGGCAAACAAGAGCCTGAAAGTGCTCTAGCTGATGTCTAAAGTTAAAAAATTCGTTGGCTTCTGGGGCGGAGCCCCAGATTACAAATTACAAATTACATTCATATGGAGCAACAAATTACAAATTACCAATTACATTTGTAATTTCAATTACGTAATTTCAATTACTCAATTAAATTACTGCCCATCCCTGCCTATCATCCGGACTCTTTCCGTCCGATCCCAACGGCAGTGGCGCAACTAAGGGGTGCTGGGAGGGTGCTTGAGCACTCCCCCACCCCATGGCTAAAACGGTGACCCACGCAATTTTTCCAAATCCGATGAGTTTTTTGGGGGGTGTGGGTGTAGGGGGTCTTTTCCTGTTTCAATCTTCCAGATTACACAAATACACAATCAAGCAAGTTTTTTCATTCTTCTGTAGGCTATTTAAACTTCGTCAAATTCATGGTTTATAGAGCACTAGATTTAAGTGTTTAGCTGGTCTACCTGAGTATGTCTGGGTCTCAAGGATATGCCTACAGTGTCATATTGCCTAGTGATGAATGAAAAGCGTTAGTGATATGCCTTATGCCTTTATATTACAGTGCCTCGCCAATTTATTGATAATATGTTACGACATTCATTCATTCATTCATTCCGAAAACTTATATAGCGCCTCTTCAAGAAGTCTACTCAGAGGCGCTCCCAGCCCAGCCACGGCTAAAATTATAGGTCTTAAGCAACTGGTAGAAGGCAGTCATGATAGTAGACCTACCGTGTGTGCTATTTTATTAAGGCCTAGTTAAGAGTAGTTTCCTTCAAATTAGTATTATAATAATTTTTAGTTATTCACCTTTGTTTGTTCTAGACATTTCCAGCGGAGAAAGCGCCTAGAAATAAAATATTTCCCCCAGAAATTTAACAAAGTTATAGTTTTTAGTTGCGGTTTATTTTATTGTATTACACAAACTGCCACATTATACCATAATTTTTTTTCTACTATATAATTTTAATTTTATTACTTATTTAAATAGCCTAATATAATTATGATACCATCGTATGATATTATAATGTGCATAACTTACTGTTATGGGCGGATATTTAGGGCGATAAAGGAGACGTAAGTTATTGTGAGGCAACACTCTAAAGTTTTAAACTCCCAAAGTTTGTGGTGAGAGGTCGGAGATGCTTATGTATCCCAATATGTCATAAATATTTCATATTAAATAGTATTATAAATTTCTGCAGTGTTATCCACTGTTTATCATAATGAACAATTTTGTTAAGACGACAGCCTAAAATGCTGTCATACAGTGTGTGTAAATTTTAAAAGTTCCTAAACGATGGGAGGAGACATTTATTGAAATCTTATATCACGTATATAGGCCTATCTGAGCACTAACATCATGAGTTATTTTGTAAAAATGAGTTTTAAAAGTCACGGTGCACGGTGCAAATCCAAAATATTTAAGTTATTGTGAGGCAACACACTGAAATTTTAAGCTAAGATATATATGACCATCAGCATTGAAAATGGGATATTTTATTTTATGATGACAGCTTAAAAGCCTACCATTGCAGTAGGCTATTGAAATTAAAAATAATAAACACTGGGGAGGGGACATTGAATTACTTACACCATGTTTTTCAGCAATGAAATCATGGTGAATTTTGTTAAAATGACAGCCTAAAATGATACCACTGCAGTGTGGAAATAAAATATTATATGTTGGGGAGGAGGCACGTCCCCTGCCCAAAACCCCTTCCCCTGCTAGGCCGATGTTAAAATCTTTAATCACTCTTTTTATCAGCATTGAAGTAAATAGAGTTATTTTGCTAAGTTGACATCTTAAAATGGCACCATAATAAACGTGGAAACTCATAAAAATTATTATTTTTAAATTGTGAGCTTATTCATTGAAGCCTAGACCACTCTTATCAGCACTGAAAATTAATAGTAGGTGTTGGATATTATGTATTTAATAGGTTGACATACTTACTTACGTACTTACGTTTAACGCACAGTTCTCGTGCAACATCCGGGGATCCGGAGTTCAGTTGATTTATGTTTTGATACATTGATCGTTGATTCAATAAATGTTGAAGTATTAAAACTGAATATACAACATATTGGCGACGAGGATAATAATTCGAAATGTCGGCCAAAAGTAAGGACTTTGATCCAAATTTGGAAACATGGAAACGTTTCGTCCAACGGTTGAATTTTTATTTCATCGAAGAAGGTATTGATGAGTCAGAAAACAACGCGTTGAAGCGTAAGGCCATTTTGTGCCGCACAATGGGTATTAGCCTATTCAACAAATATTGCGACATTCACCCCGTGGACGTGGAGAATGCTACATTTGATCAAATAGTGGGAAGAATCGATACCATAGTTAACCCACGACCCTTGGAAATTGCAGAACGATTTTGTTTCTACACACGCCGTCAACAACGAGGAGAAACCGCGGCGGACTACATGGCTGCCTTGAGGAAGCTATCATT
Organism: Lumbricus rubellus; assembly: GCA_945859605.1. Taxonomy (NCBI): domain Eukaryota; kingdom Metazoa; phylum Annelida; class Clitellata; order Crassiclitellata; family Lumbricidae; genus Lumbricus; species Lumbricus rubellus. The sequence goes on from OX243812.1 coordinate 59,976,857, forward strand.
GACATGCAATTTCGAAAATGACTCTGTATCACCTGTTAATGGACGACTACGCGATCAGTTTGTTTGCGGAATGTCGAATGCAGAGATTCAAAAATACCTCCTTCAACAGCAAGAATTGACAATCGAGAATGTGGTAAGATTCGCAGCGTCATTTGAGGCAGCCGAGAAAACGTCCGTTATGCTGCAGACTTCTGCGGCAACGCCATCTGGTTCTACAGAAATTAGTGCGGTGACATCAGACGACAGGAAATCCAAACAAGAAGCCAAATCATTCCAAGGACGGTGTAATCACTGTGGCAAGGTAAACCACCACCATCCTGAATATTGTAAATTTCGTAATGCTACTTGTTACAATTGTTCCAAAACAGGTCATATAACTCCTGTTTGTGCTAAACCCAAGGAAAAAGGACATGACCGAAAACAAATGCGAAATAATACAGACCGATCTGGAGTGAAAGTACAACCAGTTGAGATGGGTGATGAATCATTGTCATTCTCTTCCAATGAAGAATTTAATTATGTATGCACAATTGAAAACAATCCCGCCGCGAAGATTCTCGCTGATCTTTCTTTTGACGGAAGGGACGTAACACTTGAGGTCGACACAGGAACGGGTGTCACATTACTTACACGAAGAGACTGGCAAACGATAGGATGTCCTGTCCTGACACCTACAAAACTACAATTTAGATCATACAGTGGTCATAAATTAAGAGTTTTGGGTTATTTTGAAGCCACAGTCACTTATGATGGAAAACATTATCATTCAATGCCATCATATGTAGTTGATAGCAACCGCATGTCGTTGTTGGGAAGGACGTGGTTGGATCGTATGCACCTCGATATTGGACGATGTCGCAGAGAGGGAGAGATCCGGAATCCGATTGACATCAACGAAGTCAACGACGACAAGATGGTGAAAGAGATTGTGCAGGAGTTCTCATCTCTGTTCGACGGATCCCTTGGTTGCATTAGAAACACAGAAGTAAGCTTACAAATCGATCCGAATATCAATGTTCGAAAATTTTGGCCTGCAAGACGGATACCTTTTGCACTGGAAAATAAAGTCGAAATGGAACTTAATCGAATGCAACAAGCTGGGGTAATAGAAAAAATCCAGGACGACATCTCAGAATATGCACCACCAATAGTGGTCGTTTCGAAACGTAGCACTGATGCGATCCGGATATGTGGTGACTTCAAAGTATCAGTAAACAGGGCACTACGCACGGAACATTATCCATTACCACGAACGGAGGATCTGTTCGCCAAACTCGGTCGGTGCAAATATTTCACAAAGTTGGACTTATCGGAGGCATATCATCAAATACGAATCAACACCCATGCACAGAAACTGCTCGTCATCAATACACCAAAAGGGCTGTATCGATTTTTACGAATGCCCTTCGGCATTGGTCCAGCACCGGCAAAGTTTCAGCGGATAATGGACAAGCTTTTGTCTGGAATTTCGGGAGTCGTGTGTTCGTTGGATGACGTGTTGATTGCATCGGAATCGCTGGATACCCATTTGAAAACATTACGACAGGTGTTTCAACGATTTCTCGATGCTGGAGTTCGATTGAGTTTAACCAAGTGTGTGCTCCTTTCCAAATCAGTACAGTATTTGGGTCACATGGTTGACGAAGACGGCTTGCACACCGCACCATCCACAATCAAAGCGATTATAAACGCACCGGAACCGAGTAATGTTGGACAATTACGAGCATTTCTCGGATTGGTTAACTATTACGGCAAGTTTGTGGACGACCTGTCTACGCTATGCTCACCACTCTATCAGTTGCTACGCAAGGATATCAGTTGGCAGTGGAGTGATGAACAACGAACAGCCTTTGAAACTTTGAAGCGAATCTTGTCCAGTCCTCCTATTCTATGCCACTATGATCCTAGTTTACCGATTGGACTCGCAGCTGACGCATCCAGCTATGGTGTCGGGGTGTCACTGTTTCATACGTTTCCTGATGGCAGTGAACGACCAATTGCTTACGCTTCGAAGACATTAAATTCGTCACAACGTAATTACGCCCAAATCGAGAAAGAAGCTTACGGAATTATATTCGGAATTTCTAAGTTCAAGCAATATTTGTATGGCCGAAGATTTACGTTGGTGACCGATCACAAACCATTAGTAGCACTATTTGGTCCAGATAAACCTATTCCAGACCGCGCTTCAGCTCGAATTCAACGCTGGGCATTGACATTGATGGCATATTCTTATGACATTCGCTATAAGAACACCTCAGAACACGGCAATGCTGATGGTTTATCCAGACTTCCATTGGTGGCGGAAGACGATGATGTTGATATTTTTGATATTGACGAACTCTGTGCACCTGAATTTTCTCACAAGCGACTGGCAGAGGAAACTAAGAGGGACGCAACTTTAGCCACCGTACGCCGTTACCTAGAAGGAAGTTGGCCAGCAGATAGACCTGCATCACTGGACGCGTTCTACATTCGGCGTACAGAACTATCTATCGAGGATGGCTGTATTTGTTGGGGATCCCGAATGATAATTCCACGATCAATTCAAAGTGACACCCTCACAGAACTCCATCAGGGTCATCCAGGCATGACACGAATGAAGAGCCTAGCACGTTCGTTCGTCTGGTGGCCAAATATGGACATTGAAATCGAGAGTGTTGTCCGCACCTGTCAACACTGTCAATCAGTTCAGGCAGAAGCACCACAAGCATCTGTTCATCCATGGGAATTTCCTGAGAAGCCGTGGTACCGGTTACATATTGACTATGCCGGACCAACACATGGTCATATGTGGTTAGTCTGCGTGGATGCACGGACTAAGTGGGCTGAAGCAATACCAGTAAAATCAGCGACATCTGCGGTGACTGTCCACATTTTACTATCCCTGATAGCCCGATTCGGAGTGCCTTCACAGATAGTTTCGGACAATGGTACACAGTTTACCAGTGGTGAATTTCAGCAATTCTGTAAAAGATTCGGCATACAACACATACAGACTTCCCCTTATCATCCACGCTCAAACGGTGAAGCAGAGCGTTTTGTGAGAACTCTAAAGGAGGTTCTGGGGACAAAGGAAGTGACATTTGAAGTTTTGATGTATCGTGTACATCGATTCTTGTTGTCCTATCGCAATACGGCACACGCGACAACTGGTGTTTCACCGGCACAAATGCTTTTCAACCGACGAGTACAAATGCCTTTAGATTCCATGCGCCTCAGACCAGAGGACCGGGTACGCAAATCACAAGAAGGTCAAGCAAACCCAGTGTCCAAGGATCGAACTTTTCGTTCGGGCGATCATGTGTGGGCGCGAGATTATCGGAATCAAGGAAAGTGGCTTGACGGAACAATATTGCAGAAAACCGGACCACTATCATATCGCGTTCAGGTTGGTTCCAAAGTTTGGCGTCGACACATTGACCAACTGATCACACGAATGGAAGAAGATCAATCAGAACCAGAACCGACAATTGGTTTTCATAACAACATACCGTCAGTGTCCCATCAATTCAATTGGACACCGCATCAGTTCCAGTCTACCGTCGGTACCAAATCAATTCCAGAAACACTAATTACTCCTGGTACAGTTGAAACCAACATATCTCGTCAGATGCATTCACGTGGAATAGAATACAGGACGGAGGATTTACCAAGCGTGATTGAACCGATAGTTGTTCTTGCCCCTGAGAAGGAATACCAGGATGCCAAGTACCAATCTCGTTTGACAGATGACATAGGAACCGTACCAACCCTTGTTTTTCGTCGTTCTGGAAGAGATCATAGACGTCCAGAACGTTTAATTGAGGAAATATAAACATATTATCTGTTTTACTTCACAATTGCTGATATTTTAAGCGGAAGGGTGTTGGATATTATGTATTTAATAGGTTGACATACTTACTTACGTACTTACGTTTAACGCACAGTTCTCGTGCAACATCCGGGGATCCGGAGTTCAGTTGATTTATGTTTTGATACATTGATCGTTGATTCAATAAATGTTGAAGTATTAAAACTGAATATACAACAGTAGGCTACAGCAATTTTGCTTTAGATGGCAGCTTAAAATGCTGTCATTGCAGTGTGGAAATTATAACATTTCTTATGTGGAGGGCACATCCCCACCCAAAGCCCCTGCCCTTTCCCGTCGGATGCTCGCTTTCCCCCCAGAGACCTTAATTCCCAGAGAAGGGACTAAAATACTAGATAAAAACACTGGTTGTTAATTCTGCCACTCGCAAGCTATAGGCCTAATATCCTTTGTCTTATCTAAACAAATTGGAAAGGATATTTTTGAAGTCTTAAACCATGTTTTTCAGAAGTTTTCATTACTTTATCGCTCATAAATACAGCTGGCAAACAAGAGCCAGAAATGTGCTCTAGCTGATGTCACAGGTAAAAAATGCGCTGGGGTGGGGGAGGGGTGAGGCTGGTGAAGGGGTGGGTGGATGGTGGTGGTGGTTGGAAGGGTGGAGTGTAGTGAGGAAAGTGGAGAGGCTGGGCTTCGGCTCAGATCATCCGAGAGGTCTGATTTGCGTGTGCGGAGAATGAGAACGTGCTTCGGCGATCGTGCCTTCTCGGTCGCTGGTCCTCGTTGCTGGAACAGTCTTCCTCTCGCTATCCGATCAGCAGGCTCAGTGGACTCTTTTAAAGCCAGGCTAAAATCACACTTGTTCGCTAGGGCTTATCCGGTGTAGCTGTTTTTTGTAAGGCGCCCTTGTAACGGCATGGCTGTGTTACTGCGCCATATAAATCGTCGTTATTATTATTATTATTATTGTTGGTGGAGGGGTTGGGTGGTTGGGGCAGCGGGCGGTTGGAGAGCCGGCAGTGAGGGTGGAGAAGTAAGGAATTGGTCGGGAGCGGGGTGAATCATAAATTTCCCGGGAAACGTCGGGTACCCCTGCTAGTTATTAATAACAATCACTGTTTAATCTAGACGTCTCTGGGGGGAAAAGTTCCCCCCCCAGGATTGACATTTCCCCCCCCCCCAGAAAAATTTGACAAAATGATATTGGTTTTTAGTTACTATTTTCATCTTTGTTTTATATGAAGTGTTATAATATACCGTGATGTTATTTACTATTATATGATTATTATTTATTATTTACTATTATTATATATGATACTATCATGTTGCAATTAGTATAACTTACTGTATATATTTGTATAAACACTATTTTTGCACAACTAAAAACAGATATGACATCCCCTCTAGAAAATTTGACAAAATGCTTATAGTTTTAGTTGCTGTTTACATCATCGTATTACGTGAATTGTTATAAAATACTGTAATATTATTTATTATTATATGCTCAATGGTTATAATGTTATTATTTACTATTATAATGTATGACACAATGCTGCTAAAATGAGAATAACTTACTGCTAATATTTGTACAAATACTCCTTTTGTACAACTGAATGGCTTCTCACCAGTGGTATCCTTCAAATTTTAAACTGTAAAATTTCAAAATGTTTGGTCCTATTAATTATTTGAACACATATATAGTAAAACCTAAAAACAACATCATTACTACACATGGTTTCTTGAATTTGGCACTGGTAGTTTATTAGTTCTTGGTTGGTTTGTGTACCATTAAATATGATTTCAGGAAGTATATATGTCCTGGTCAGCAATTCAGGACCATCTTGGGAAACAGGGTTAAACTGATATAGTGCTGAAAAGTCAGCATATATAGGCTACTATTATATTCATGTGTGCATTTATTCATTAGATTAACTCAGCAACAGGAGAACTGAGCTGCTGAACTCGATACATAAAGATATTTTTATTGTAATTATAATCATATATTATATTAGATCCTAAAACACTTTTTATCAGTACTGAATAGTCTAATGGAGTTATTTTGCTAAAATGGCACCTTAAAAGAGAAGGCCTACCATCACAGTGTGGAAATAACCCCCCAAAATATTTGTTAAGTGTTGCTTATATTTATTGAAGTCCACTCTTATAAGCACTGAAAAGTGTACAGGCAGTTTGTTAAGATGACACCTTAAAATGCTGCCATTGCAATGTGGAAATTCAAAAAGTTTCTGATGGGGCTCTGAAAAAGTACAGGTATTTTGTTAAGATGGTACCTTAAAATGCTACCATTGCAATGCGGAAATTAAAAAAGTTTCTAATGGGTCTCTGAAAAAGTACAGGTATTTTGTTAAGATGGTACCTTAAAATGCTACCATTGCAATGTGGAAATTCAAAAAGTTTCTAATGGGGCTCTGAAAAAGTACAGGTGTTTTGTTAAGATGGTACCTTAAAATGCTACCATTGCAATGTGGAAATTCAAAAAGTTTCTAATGGGGCTCTGAAAAAGTAGAGGTATTTTGTTAAGATGGTACCTTAAAATGCTACCATTGCAATGTGGAAATTCAAAAAGTTTCTGATGGGGCTCTGAAAAAGTACAGGTATTTTGTTAAGATGGTACCTTAAAATGCTACCATTGCAATGTGGAAATTCAAAAAGTTTCTGATGGGGCTCTGAAAAAGTACAGGTATTTTGTTAAGATGGTACATTAAAATGCTACCATTGCAATGTGGAAATTCAAAAAGTTTCTGATGGGGCTCTGAAAAAGTACAGGTATTTTGTTAAGATGGTACCTTAAAATGCTACCATTGCAATGTGGAAATTCAAAAAGTGTCTGATGGGGCTCTGAAAAAGTACAGGTATTTTGTTAAGATGGTACCTTAAAATGCTACCATTGCAATGTGGAAATTCAAAAAGTTTCTGATGGGGAGGGGGCACACCATACCCCTCTCCCAGCGGGTCTCGGCGCTACGCGCCTCACGAGCGTCCTTCGGACGCTCGATTGTCTCCCCCCCCCAGAAACCTGAATTCCCCCCAGCGGGTGGGAACTAGATTAAACACTGAATAACAATGGCCATTGTACGACGCCATGCATTCAATATAAAAAGATATAAAAAAATGTGGAATTAAGCAAAAATCATCTATGAACAGATACACAAAAGCGCATGGCATAATGTCAAAGCAGCGGAAAAATTCAGGGAAAAGACTGACAGTGAGGCGAAAAAAGCACCCCAGGTTAGTCTCCGAGGGTTAGATAAGCTAATATACGGTAGACAAGGTCGAATGTAGCGGTATGATAACTATACGTCTTGTACGTTGTATCACCACAGTCACAGGTTCGAATCTGCATCATAGGCTTATACTACAGTGTAGCGACTCTGGAAACGTTGCTCACATACAATTAGGTGTGAGGAAGGCAATAAGGGAACCACAATGTGGGTGCGGTGGTGTAGTGGTGGCGTCGTTGCCTTGAAGCCGGAAGGTTCGAGGTTCGAATCCACATCGCCGCGTAAAGACCTTGGGCAAGTCCTTCACTCGCAATTGCTCTGCGCTTCGGCGTGAAACTCCGATGCAGTGTCCGCTCAGCATTCGGGATCGCCTTCGGGGGCGCCTCAAAGTAGAGAGAGCTTGAAGGGGCGCTTTAATAAGTGCACATACAAACAAACAAACATCACTTTCTCAAAACCGAATAGTGTACAAGCATGCGGGCCTCACCTCTGGAACATAATTCATGATAGTGATGACGACGACGGCGATGATGATGATGATGATGATGATGATGATGATGATGACGACGATGATGATGATGACGATGATGATGATGACGATGATAGTGATGCCAATGATGCCAATTATGCTTTTGAAGATGATTATCACAAGAGCTCAGCGCCGGCCCCGCCGACGCCGCCGCCGACAATTCGCAGGCGCCGCCGCCGAATTTTTTGAGTCGGCGCGCCGGCGTCGCCGCCGCCGAAAAATTGTCGGCGCGCCGCCGATGCCACGTTGATTTGTCTATTTCTTTTTGCTGAAATTTCCAACTCTTGCATGATTTTTTTTGTTGCGTCAGTGCGAAGTTGATTCTATTTCTTGTGTACTTCGATTTTTCTGGCGATTTTGCGTCAATGCTATGAAACCTATATTGTTACCTCCTGGTTTTGACTTTTGGAATAATGCGCTTAATGTTTGAACTTTTGTTCATCTTGTGATTTGATTTTACTAACGGCAGCAACAATGGTAAAAAGAACTGTGTATACGTATGTATGTATGTATGTATGTATGTATGTATGTATGTATGTATGTATGTATGTATGTATGTATGCATGTATGTATGTATGTATGTATGTATGTATGTATGTATGTATGTATGTATGTATGTATGTATGTATGTATGTATGTATGTATGTATGTATGTATGTATGTATGTGCGTATGTATGTATGTATGTTTATATGTATGTATGTATGCATGCATGCATGCATGCATATATGTATGTATGTATGTATGTATGTATGTATGTATGTGTGTATGTATGTATGTATGTATGTATGTATGTATGTATGTATGTGTGAATGTATGTATGTATGGATGTATGTATGTATGTATGAATGTATACGTGTGTAATGTTTGCATGCATGCTTGTATGTATGTATGAATGTATGAATGCATGTATGTAGGCCAAGATTGTATGAATGTACGTAACTATGTACAATGTATGCATGCATAATATGTATGCATGTATGAGTGTATGTGTGTTTGCGTACTTGTATGCATCAATCAATCAATCTGCAAGCATACAGCTATACAATTTCAGCAGATCGCGTCAAGTAAATGGCCTCATTCGGCAGATCAAAGAAATTAAGTGTAAAAACCATTTTAAAAATCCCAAAGTATTTTTGAAGGATCATAAGGCAGGCCAAGAGTAGAATAGGCAGGTAGCACTGCCACTGCGCAAACAGTTCTTTAACTTCTATTAGTAGGTTATGTAGGCCTAAGCTGGAGGCCTGAATTTGAAAACGTTGTCAAGGTTTTAAAATCCAGTCTTTGTATAATTTTCTATATGAACGTCTCTTCTGAGAATAAGTGCTTGTCACGGATATTGATTAAAGACCAGATAACTGCCAAAATAATGGCTGAACACGCAAAAAAGTTTTAATAGGGCCTATAGGTTGCTTGTGTAGCAACTTTTGAAATAAGTATGCGACGCTTGAACACTGATCACACGACGCCGCGCCGCGCCGCCGACATTTCGAGGGCGCCGCCGCCGCCGATATTTGTTGGTCGGCGCGCCGCCGCCGCCGCCGCCGACAAAAAAGGTCTTGCGCGCCGCCGCCGACACTTTCAAGTCGGCGCATGGCTCTAATTTTTACGACGACAATTAGATCGTTTACGATATCGTGCACGAACTGCGGGTCGAATCCATGCGAGTTCGATTGCCCTGCGTTTATCTTTTGGTGGTATGACATAATGAACAGATTATTTTTTATTCCAGACCTTTATTTGGATTTGCAACACAAATGTAACAACAGCTTGACTTACCGAAGGCGGCTGCAAGCGGCACGAGAGCAAAGCGACAACACTGGAATGGAGTTCAAGCATTCTGTATCAATCATTCTCTGGAAAAAATTTATTTACAGCTGTGTGCGCATATTTTGAGATTAAAAAGCGCGTTCCTTGCTTAAAATAAAAATATTGTTGTCGAGCAATCGATGTTTTCCGCTGAACAGCAGATAAAAATTATTCTAAACTTAAATGTCGTTCCTTCCTTATCGAAAATCGATAACCTGGTCTTATGAAATGGCTTTTTGTCTATTATAGACTTTCTGCAAACTGTCATGTCTGCCACGATACGACGTCGACGGACAAAAGAGCCCCTTGATATAATGTCGCTGAAAAAATTAACTGGATAAAATGTCTCCCGACGAAATGTTTCCGGATAAAATGTCCCTGGACAAAAGTCTCCGGATAAAATGACCCCTGTCAAAAGGTTCCAGGATAAAATGTAACTAGAAAAAGGTGAGCTACATAAAACCCAGCGCATGGGGTGACTACCGGAAGGTGACATTCATTGACAAGAAGAAACCGTAGTAGTCCTATGTGAAGAAGCCCAGTATGAGAACAATCACGTGACCAATGACTCATCAAACACCCCTCCACCAATATGACTCATCATACATCATCCCGCCCTATGACTCATCAGATACCGGCCCACCGCATGATATTATGATTCATTCCACCCTCTTAAACACGACAGCTTCTTGACCAAATGAATCATTTACAAAACAAAACGCAAACGCACCATTTTAGGCATGTCCCATTGACTCAATTGTAATCATAATTATCATCTCAAAGTTCCAGCATGCAGGCAATTCATGTGGTTGTGCAATAATTACACATAGGCCTATCCACAGACCATATTGCACTCCTCCGATTTACACCAAAAATTATGTAAATTTTTCTTCACAAACATGACAAATTGAAAGGGTGAGAGATTGAAAATTTGAACTTTCATTTTTAAGAGGCAGCCTAACATACATACAGGGTGGCCCAAAAGTATTTGTTCAACTTTGAAGGCCTATAACTTAGGCAGTTTAGCAAGTAAGTGTATGCTTAATGCATCAAATTAAAGGTCGTTATATCAGCTATAAGTGCGACAAATTTCATTGCGGTAGCTTGCAGTACGCGCCATATAATTATTGTGTACTGCACCTACCTTGTTTTCTGACGTAAACAATAATTTCATCATTGCGCCGTGAACAGAAGATGACAGCTTTGAAGGCCTATAACTTAGGCAGTTTAGCAAGTAATTGTATGCTTAATGCATCAAATTAAAGGTCGTTATATCAGCTATAACTGGTCAAAAATTTACATTTTTAGCTTTAATAATAATTGCGTAAAACTACTGTACTGAATATGTATCAGTTTACAATGATTTTAATTCGTCTATCTTGCAAAACACAATAGGACTACTTGGAAAATTAGTCTTTGCAAGTTTGCATTGTTGATAGCCATTAAGAAATCCAAGAATTATTTAATCAAATAAATATTCAATGTGTCTTCCACGAGCTCGAATGACTGCATGAATGCAACGTGCCCATTGATCTATGGCTCCATTGATGAGTTCCTGGCTGATCTCAGTCCAGCAACGAGTGATGACGCGCTTCAGATGCTCGACGTTTACTATCCGTTCACGATAAACCCGTTGCTGCAAAGCACCCCAGATTGAGTAATCAACGGGGTTTAAGTCCGGGCTATTAGGCGGCCAGTTATGTGGTTCGATGAACTCAGGAACGTTCGCGTTCAAAAACTCCACGATATGACGAGAACGATGAGCGGGAGCTCCGTCTTGCTGAAAAACGAAGTCATTTCCAGACTTCAAAGTTCAAACGCATATCTGGCAGTAATCCACGCCCAAGTACCTCATCACAGTAGTACACGCTGTTCATTTTGGCCTTGGGTGTCACAAAGAATGGAGCAGTTTTGCCGAGATTGGAGACAGCCATTGAAACCATGACGCTTTGAGTAAAGTGTTTACGGCCTTTCAGAAGTCAACGAACGAGGACGGCCAGTAACAGGTTTACGTTTAGAACTTGCACTCGCGTCAATTTATCTAATTAATCGGTTGAGATTGTTTTTACTCCAGTTTCTAGCAGGAAATTCATTCATCATTTGATATGCGTTTAAATGTTTTTCAATTCTTAAAATTCGAATCAAAGTCCTGACATCTTCTGTTAACGGCGCCAAGATTAAATTATTGTTTACGTCAGAAAACAAGGTAGGTGCGGTACACAACAATTATATGCGCGTAGTGCAAGCTACCGTAATGAAATTTGTCGGACTTATAGCTGATATAACGACCTTTAATTTGATGCATTAAGCATACACTTACTTGCTAAACTGCCTAAGTTATAGGCCTTCAAAGTTGAACAAATACTTTTGGGCCACCCTGTACATACATACATGCATACATACATACATACATACATACATACATACATACATACATACATACATACATACATACATACATACATACATACATACATACATACATGCATACATGCATACATGCATACATACATACATACCTACATACATACATACATACATGCATACATGCATACATGCATACATACATACATACATACATACATACATACATACATACATACATACATACATACATACATACATACATACATACATACATACATACATACATACATACATACATACATACATACATACATACATACATACATACATACATACATACATACATACATACATACATACATACATACATACATACATACATACAGATGATACAGGTGCAAAAGCGTTCGCTAAGTCACATGGGCGGAGACCTAGGGGGGGACAGGGGGGGACGGTCCCCCCCAATGAATGTGGTGGGGGGGACGGTCCATGTATCCGTCCCCCCCAATCGTCAAGTGTCAGGACATGGACACTTGATCAACATACTGCAGGCGACTGACGACGTTACAATTTTAGAAGAAGAGAAATACTAAAAAACCTGTTCAATGCAATAAGAGCGATGCCATAATAAAAACGGTATTAATACATCGTCCCTTTTTGAAAACACCTCTCTTGGACACCTTTAAATTCTTTCTTCATGAAGCTATATAAACGTAGTAAGCTTACATAATTAAAATAATCAAATTCTATCCATCAAATTATTAGAAAACATTGAACAAATCTTCGAAAAACCTCTCGATCTAATCATGAATTGAGTTGAACTTCAGCTTAACCAGTGTAGATTCGACAAGTCTATATAAGATCGGTTTAATTCAGATCTATAATTCAATCACAACCAATTAATATTATTATCATTGAAACCATTTAATTTTTGATTCGCTCAGTAACTTCCATCAAATCCTACCCATCTTCTTCGTCCCCCACAATTGCTGTAGCCAGGATTTGATTTCGGGGGTGTTTCTTCAGCGTAGATTTGCCAACGACCATGTCTAATCGTTAAAATTTCTGAAAACACCTTTTTTAGTTGTCACAATTTTGGAGACACCTTTTCACAGTTTTTAGTCGTCCAAATTTCTGAAGATACCTTTTTTTAGTCGTGAATATTTCTATACATCTTGTTTTATTTGTCTAAATTTCTGAAGACACCTTTTTTAGTCGTCAACTTTTCTATACATCTTGTTTTATTCGTCCAAGTTCTGAAGACACCCTTTTTTAGTCGTCAACACTTCTATACATCTTTTTTATTCGTCCAAATTTCTGAAGACATCTTTCTAGTCATCACAATTATTTTTCTACACACCTTGTTTTTGTCGTCAAAATTTCTGGACTTTTTTTACTATGAGCATTTCTAAAGACACCTTTTTAGTCATCAAAATATTCGAATAAACAATTTTTTAGGTCTGTCGAAATGATTTTTGCTATTATTGTTTAAGCTTATAGATGATAATTGGATGATTTGAATTTCATATTAATGTTGAATATCTATTTGCATGTACCTATTGAGTCATAATTTTCTTGAATAAACCTCTTTTTTTAGCTCTCTCAAAATTTACGAAGACACCTTTTTTAGTCGTCAAAATTTCTTTTTTAGTCGTCACAATGTTTTTGGTCGCTCGTCCGTCCCCCCCAAAGTTCGGACCAGGTCTCCGCCTATGCTAAGTCAACAACTGCACAACTTCAGTGGTTATTCTTAGCGAACATGTTCGCAGAGAGATAACCAAGAGAAATCCAACAAATCGAGTTGATAATTATAATAGACGGGTTCGCGGACTCTTAGTGTTCGTCTTTCATTTAGTATTCACGAGAGCTCATAGAAATTCAGCACTAGAAAGGGTTCAAGATACAACCAGTGAACTGTTTATAACGATTCAGTGAATCTATAAATATGTAAGCATTATCAGTTTCGTGTACATGGTGGGCCATAAAAAGTAATCCTTACGATGTTTGCCTTTGACTTACTTGACTTATGGCTTTGACGATGCTTTCGCACGTGACAGCCGCCAAGCTATGGAAAATCTCCACATCTTTCTCTCTTGAGCTTTGTGTGTAGCCTCTTGTATGGACCAACCCATCTCCCGACAGTCCTCACGTATCATGTCGACCCATCTCTTCTTTGGTCTTCCTTTTTTTCTTTTTCCATGCACATATCCATTGACAGCTACCTTCGGGTATCTCTCATCCCTCATGCTGGATACGTGGCCAAAGTAGCGTAGCCGTTTACTTTGGATTTTGTGTATTATATCATGTTGAATATTCAGTCTGTTGTATATCTCTGTATTCCTAATCCTATCCCTTCTCGTGACACCTTCTATCTTTCGTAAGCATGCCATTTCAAACACCCTCAACCGCTGCTTCTGTGCTTCCCTCAGCGTCCAAGTCTCCGAATTGTACAACAATGCACTCAGCACCAATGTCTCATACATCTGAACTTTAGTGGCCTTTCCTATTTCCTTCGAGCTTCAAACCTTACCCAGCACTTGCAGTATTCCTCTGGCCAGCCCGATTCTTCTATCCACGTCTTTTTCAGATTCTCCATTTGTGCTAATGGTTCCTGGAACTAATCCTGGCTATGGCATTGGATGGAACGGAGGAAGGAGCGGTGATCGGAGGACAGACGATAAGTGACCTGAGATTTGCGGATGATATCGCCCTGTTGGCGAAACAAGCAAATGGACTACAACAGTCGCTAGATAAAGTGGTCCAAGTGAGTCGAGAAATGGGGATGAGCATAAATGTACTGAAAACGGAGAGCCAATTTCTCGGAAGGGGCAACATCAAATTTCCCTTAGAAGCGGATGGACACCAACTAGAACAGACAGAGAACTTAAATTCGTGTATCTGGGGAAAACCATTAGTTTGCCTTTATCTTGGCGAAAAACTTGAATTTTTAAAATCAAATTTTACGTGATTAGAGGTAGCCTAATTCAGTGGTTCCCAACCCGTGGCCCGCGGGCCAAAAGTGACCCGCCAAGCCTAGAAATTTGGCCCGCCAGGCCTCAAAGTGGCCCTCATCTCTCAAAGAATTAGAAAAATATATGAAAAAATTGACAATTTTGACAGGATGAAACATATAATTATTTTCTATCACAAATTATTTTATTTTGGCGCTCATAAATACCATCAAACATTCTATTTTGATTCAATTATAACCATTTTATATGCTTTTAGTTCATTAAATTTTAGCAGTGTGGCCCCCTAATGTTCCTTAATTAAGAAAAAGTGGCCCTCTTGCCTTCCAACTTAGAAAAAGTGGCCCTAAGGTCAAAAAAGGTTGGGAACCACTGGCCTAATTCATATGTATGTATACGCTAGGAGAGCCAAATTTCTTCAATATATGCCTATTTGTGAAACAGAACAAACGTTATATCACTTTTAGTGAGCCCATCCAGTAGCGGCCCTAGAGATGGGGCTAGGGGGCTAAGCCCCCCCCCCAAAGAAATCCATTTTTCCTTGTAAAATCAAGTAATTCCCATGCTTAGCCCCAGTCCCAAAAATGAGCCAAACGACTAAAAAAGGTCATCAGAAATTTTGGCGATGAAAATGAAAATTGTTTATTCGCGAGTTCAACCCCCCAAAACTGAAATCCTGGCGACGCCACTGAGCCCATCCGGTTTTTGACGATCCAAAAAACATATAGGGCCTAGCGCAATAGAAAGTAGCAACAAACCGAATGTATTAGGCCTAAGTCACATCTCAAATAAATTATTGTTATCAAATGAACTTGATATGGATTCGCAACTTGCGTCCGTGCAGACCCGCAGACAGGAATTCCGGGCCCCTGGGCAGGGAAGTCACGGGCCCTAAACTGTCATTAGACTTTTTATAGCAAATTTCAATATATAAAACATTTAGAAATATCAAAAGTGTGGGTGCGGATGTACGATAATGCATTAATTACGATTCCAATCAGTTCTTAAAATGTTAAGAATCTAGTTTTCAAATAAAAATTATGATAGCCTATCGTGGTCTAATCAAAACGCAAAACCCTTTCTGGATTTAACCTCAGCAAAAGCGTTTATGATATCCTGGTAAGTCTTAGGCCTATCCATTTTGTGATTTTTTTCCCTGGGAACCTTTAAAATGCACTTCGGAAATGCTCTTTTTTATCGCCTGGTAAATTTTCCGGATGTCTTGGAGGACCGTTTCCTATAGGCCTATGCTATAGCCTAGTAATGCGCAGTAATTCTATACGGTCTCAATCGTTTGTGTAGTTAAGGGCCCTGGAGGCAGAGTGCCAACATAAAAGCAAGCATTTTACAGCTTCTATAATTTCAGGATTTTCGTAAGTCTAATTTATAATGTCAACTTCTGGAATTATGATGCCACACCAAAAATTTCATTCTCATCCATGATCCATTCGGCTATGATCATCATCATGAACTTTTATTTCACTCGAATTAACCGGTGTAAGAGTGATTTACGGGCTCTGATTTGTCTTCTTTTGAAATCAGACAACGCATAATAGGCCTATATATAGGCCTAATAATGAAAATAATTAGCAGAAGTGTTCTGAGACGGAAGTGAGCGTGTCCTTTGGAAAAACCTGATTAGTTATAAAGTAATGGACATGCAGTTAGGCCTACTTGAAAGTTGAAGCTTAAACAGTTGTAGCCTACTTGTGTGATAGTAAAATATAAGCTACCGGTATTATTCAAAACGGCATAACTCCTAAGCTTTCTATAGGCTAATTCACATAAGTGATTATAGGTTGGGCCCGCCACACATAGCCTAATCAACAAATAAATTTTTTATAGGCCTAACCAGTGTAGCCCGGGCTCCTAAAAGTCGCCGGGCTTCTGGGAAAAGCACCCCCGGCCCCGCTCTCGGCGGGCCTGATTATAATACTAATCGCCGCTGAAGTTTACATGGAGAAAATAGCTTCGAGGCTATTATTTTTTTGCGATCAAAATATTAATAACAAACCACGAAGTGGGATGAGGGATGGAAATCTTCAGACCAAAACAAGAAGCGGGATAATTTTTCTGATTTTTTCAGTGCAATAAATGCGGTGATTGATGCAAATCTAGTTTCCGGGGGTAATCTGAAACCGGGTTCAAGTTAGGCCCTACCGGGGGGTAATGTTTAGGAGGGGGTAGGCCTAATTTGAAACCTTTACACCGGTTTTCCGGGACATGTTCCGTTTTGTGGTGCATCCCGGTGTCCCGACGATTTAGGCAAAAGAGCCAAATTGTCCCGGTTTTTGACAAGAGGGAAAATAAATTGTCAATTTGAATGAGAAATGTCAGTCTTTTGCCAATGACCAAATAAATTATGGTTTGTAGGCCTAAACCCCAACATAAGTTGTAGCAGAAGTGAAGTTGTCAATTTACATAGGCCCTATGGAATATTAAGGTTGTACACTTGTAGCCTACTGTAGTGTAGGCCTAGACACATGTAGACCGGCCGGTCGGTGTTACATATAAAGTCCCCCCCCCCCAACAACAAAAGTCTCCTCCGGTTGAATTGACATTTTCCCTCGTTAACTGTTTTGCAAGAAAGTTTTCAGATAGGCTATAGGCCTAGGCCTAACAGAGAACGTAGCCTTGTATGTCTTCTTAAATATTATAATTTTAGCCACGTAAACTAGCGGTTTAACCTGTTTAGTTATAAATATCATGTGACTGTAGCCTAGGCCTATTTTGCGTTGAATGGACGATATTTTTGAGCGAGAGATGAAATTTAGGCTACTCTTCCTCGGTGACTCTATTTCAGAATTGCAGTCTGGGGATGTAGCCTAATGGGCGAATTTATTTTGTAGGCCATAGGCTAATTGTTGCAACAGATCCGCCGATTGAACATGATATCATCAGAATACGACATGAAAATAAACATCAAAAAGACAAAGGCTATGAGGATAAGCAAAGGAGGAAAGAAAGCAATTCTTAAGATCACATTAAACGGAGAGGAAATAGAGCACGTGGAGAAATTCTGTTACCTAGGAAGTATGATCACAGATGATGCAAGATGTCATGTAGAAATAAAAAGACGAATAGCCATGGGAAAAGATGCATTCAACAAAAGAGGGGAACTCCTCAGAGGAAAACTAAATATGAATCTAAAGAAGAGAATGGTCAAGACGCTGGTGTGGAGTGTGGTACTGTATGGGTCAGAAACATGGACAATGAGAAAGGATGACATAAGAAGATTGGAGGCTTTCGAAATGTGGATTTGGCGAAGAATGAAGCGTGTCAGCTGGAAGGAGCACAAGACGAACGAAGAAATACTGCAAATGGTGGAAGAGGAAAGATCAATGCTGGAGACAATACGGAGGCGACAGAGGAACTGGATTGGCCACATCATGAGGAGCGACACTATAGTACGAGATATCATCGAAGGAAGAATGGAAGAGAAAAAGACAAGAGGAAGACCAAGAACAATGCTACTGGATTGGATGATGACAAAGGACGGTTACAGAGGGCTAAAGATGGATGCACAGAACAGATATGCGTGGCGTCATTGGACATATGAACCTGCCTGACGGCAGAGAACCAAAGAAGAAGAAGAGAAGAATCCGCCGAGGAGAATCTATTTCGAGTATAGGCCGAGTTCCAGGAGGGGAGAGACCTTTATAGGGATCACCGGCCTACCCTAACGGTCTACTACACAATTTAAAGTCTGCCTTAAAATGTCCACTCCAGATATTTGGATATTTGAATCCTGACTCCTATAGCTAGTTTTGCAATTCTTGCGCCGTTTACCATCGGCACAATGGACCAAACCAGCACAAATTAAGCACTTGTTTTCATGGGCTACATCAGCCCATTGGCAAGACCTAAGATGAAAATTGTGCCATTTTGAGCAACCCTTTATTCATTTTCATCTTTTCGATTGCATAATTTGGATTTCGCCCTTTCTAATTTTCCTATTTCTATAGTAGCCTAGGCCTACCGTACGGCAAACTCGACCCGGACCATGCGTGAACTACTCTTACGGACTACCCTTTTGACTCGACGCGCAGCGCTCGTGAATAAGCTGGTGCCCCGCGCTTGGCTTTCGAGTAGCGCTTTAGAAATTTGGAGATTACGATTAAGCCTTATTGGGTTATAAGCCCTCGTATAGGTCGTCTATAAGCAATTACAATGTTATTGTTAGTTTTCCAAAAAGTGTCCCGGTTTTTGGTGGCGAAAAAATAGTCAGCCTACCTTAGCCTAGACATTTCGGCCAAACGACCAACACAAGGTCACCAGCTGTTTTGGCAGGGAAAATCGGTATATTCTAAAGAAATTTCGACCAAACGACTAAAAATGTCATCAGATTTTTCTATCGAAAACCCCCCAAAAATTCGAACAGGGCCCCCGCATTTCTTAATCCGGCCCTGCTCCCATGCTTCTATAATTATTGTCCTTGGGTATCTTCTAAGTGAGACGGTCTGGAACGTGTTCGGTCTCAGCCGCTGATGAGATCTAGCTGAGCGCAGAGACCCGCCCAGTAAATATGCACGCGTAATTTCCGAGTGGCTATTTGGGTCGCACGTAAAACTCATCATACTGCGGGGAAAAGGGGATTTTCGACCAATACGCTTCAAATATTACCGAGCGTGTCGTCTAGAAATTACTATTTCTCCTAAAATCAACAATTTTCAGGGTTTCCGAGGACGCGATGAACTCCGGGAACGGTGAGGCTTGATTTTACGACGATCTGGGCGGTTTACGGATGGCTGAAGTCTCGTTTTGTCGGCGCTGCTTTTATTTGGGGAAAGGGATTTTACGAGATGTGTCGTCGAAAGAGGCGATGGCTACTCTAGATAATATTTAAAAATAGTCAGGCGTTATCCACCGTAAACTGGGCCTGAAAACGGCGACCTGACCACTGTCATATATAAATTTTAAGGTCGTTTTTAGAGATTTGTTTGTGGCCTTCAGGTTGGAAGTTTCGCGTAGAAGCTGGCGTAGGTCCGTTGCAGAGCTAATCTTTTGTTTGTTGTGGTTCGCCACACAGAACATTGAATATTACCTGGCAGAATTGCTTTTCGTGTCTTTTTTTTAATCGAAATACTTAATTTGGTTAAACCGTAGTTTACGTTGTTTAATTATTTTCATTATCGATATCCCGTAGTTTACGTTGTTTAATTAATAAAGGCCTAAAATCATGAATGTAACGCGCCATAAAACGCGCTATTCCAATTTCTGAACATTCGCAACCGGAAGTAGCAATATAAACCGAAAACGCGAGAAGATGGAAGCTGGATTGACGAAAAAACGGTACTTTTTTTATCCGACAACCAATTTCTTACATTCGATGACAAATATTTAGTGACGAAATAGAAGCGGGATTTTACGCATGAGGGTCGGTTAGGGTTCAGGTTAGGCGTCGTGAGGGTCGGTTAGGGTTAGTTTTAGGGTTAGTGTAGTCATTCTGCTGAAAATGAAGCTGGATTGATGAAAAACGCTTGAGAAGTAGAACCTGGATAAAGGCATTTTATACCTGAAATGGAAGCTGGATAAAGGCATATTTATAGTTGAAATGGAAGCTGGATTGAACCTGGCGATCCAGAAATTACTTGTATATCATTTATACACATGCAAATAATTTAACAACGTCACTTTTGGCCAAATAATTAAACAACGTAAACTACGGTTTAACCCTTAATTTTAAAAGCCTTCCAGATGTATGTATTTCACGGCTTTCGACTGAGGCTCTTAGCGTTGTTATGATGTAACCATTTATTTTCCTGCCAGCGTCAGAACCACAGTGTCATGTAGCATTATTGCTTTGTCTTAAACCACTGTATCTAGAGTTTCTTCATCGCATTGGATTACACTGGTGAATTTAAGTAGAGCAGTGCAGCTGTCCAAACCTTTTTGGCCCTGTGGGCCACAGAAGCAATATTCTTGAAGCCGAGGGCCGCAACAATAAGCTCAAAAGCAAAGGCAAAAATTTACAGATAATTTTTAACTGTTTTATGGAATTATTGCTGGCTAATGTATAAATGAACAGTGCATAATACCTTGAATGCTTGACGATAGATCAGCACCAAATTATTAGGTGCGCTCAGCTGGATTTTAAGTTTGTCGCCCAGCCTGTCAGCCACGGTCTGGCAAACTCAGCTCTTCATTTCGTCTCCCAGTTACAATTTTTTTGCGCATTTCCACCCTGCGCTGAGCCGAAACCACAGTCAATTCGGTCTAAAGAACAGTCATAGTCGTCGGCTGAGAATGAGCCAATGACATCGCCATTCATCGGTTCTGTCCATTCCCTTCAACCATCAGGACTCCAATTGACAATCTCTCGAACAGAAATGTTGCAGCTAGCTTACTTACAGACGTGCTGAAACCCCGTAGGCTACACATCTCAGAAACTGGCTAGAAGTGAACGGTTTGGACGATGTATTGGCTATGTGCGGTCAATTTAGTTGAGTAGAGGGATAAAAAAATGTTCAAAACAAGAAGTCTTTTGACAGTCGTTTGACAGACTGCGGCAGAGATAGACAGAAGAATGTTGTTGAAAATTTTGGCTTTTCCAGTGACTTTTCAAACTCTAGAAACCATTACAATTTCAATTTTAAAAAAACTTAGATTTGACTAGACTTTGTCCTCCATTTTATTTTATACACAGTGGAAGAATTTCGTATGCTCTGGCAGGCCACTTGAAATTGCTCCGTGGGCCGCATGCGGCCCGCGGGCCGCACGTTGGACAGCACTGAAGTAGAGCCTTTTTGCTGCAATTTATTTGGCAGAACTCGTGAGGTTTTTTGCTGCCCTTCATCTGTGCAGTGTTTATAAACTTGAAATCTTCATGATTTACATTTTTTAACAAATGGTGACCTTTGCCTTCCATTAACTGTATATTATTTTTACGCTACCTTGCTTTTATTATCCATCGAAATGTTCAACGAAACTTTGCCTCGTTTGTTAGTGCCCCCCAGCAATCTTGCACCGCGCAAATTCTGTGCAAAATTCCAGGTATTGTGCAACAGCGCAAAAACTGTCAATGCGCACAAATTTACCGCAAAATTCACCAAGATCCTGTCGTAATTAAAAAAATTGGGCGTAATCTTAAAAATCACTGGGGTACGGGGTAATTTTTAAAAATAGAATCGCTACAGAAGCCATTAGAGATTAGATTAGAGTGGATTGTGTAGTCTGATGGTCTTTGTCTTTTGCTTCAAGCAGTTCCTGGTCAACAGGTCTTTGTCAACCTCAACACCGTTGACCTCAACGTCCTCCAAGCAGAGATTCTCAAGCGACAATCTCAACAACAACAACAACAACATCAGCAACAACAACAGCAGCAGCATCTGCAACCAATCCAGTTCACCTGCGTCTCGGCGCCACTCCAGGTGTCCTCCTCCGTAGCGCCGCCTCAGCTGTCGCAGCAGAGCCAGTCAGCCGTGACGCAGAGCCGCCATGGAGAGCCTTTCGTGACGATCGGGGAGCAGCCAAAGGCGAGGGGATTGCGCTTCCGGTACAAGTGCGAGGGTCGGTCGGCTGGAAGTATTCCGGGGGAGCTGAGCACCAACGAGAAGAAGACCTTTCCCACCATTCAGGTTGGTGATGAAAATGTCGATATTGAATTTAACGATGTTAAATGGTCATCGGAAATAATCCATAATTATATGATTCCTTTTGAATACAACTCCCAATCAGATGACAATTACCGTTTTTTAACTATTTTTAGCTGCACAGATGTTTGTTTGTATGTGCACTTGTTATAGCGCTCCTTCAAGCTCACTAACAGAGGTGCTCCCGTCTACAGCACGGACACTGCATCGAAGTTTCACGCCGAAGCGCTGAGCAATTGCTGGTGAAGAGCTTGCCCAAGGTTCCTACACGGCGACCTGAGGTGAATTCGAACCTGCAACCCTCCGGTTGCAAGTCAATGAACATACCCACTACACCACCGCCCCCCACAACTGCTTCTACAACTCAGCTGGATAAATCCATTTAGAACGACACATTTTGTGTAGAACTGCTTGCCGAATAAAGCCCTGCACCAGAGTGCGTTCCATTTCAACTAGCTCATAATTAGAAGGAATATACCGGTATATATATATTACTTTTTAACTTCCTAAGATGACTGGTTCACAGCCTGACTGCCTCCCTTCAGCACTCCAAGGTCATCAACTATAAAAGTCTGAGCGTTGTTGACTATCTTAAAACCGTATTTCATTTCAGGTCCATAATTTCGACGGTCCAGCCGCAATTGTCGTTGTGTCTTGCGTCACGAAAGAGAAACCGTACGCCCCTCATCCTCACAATCTCGTCGGCCAGGACTGTCGTGACGGGGTCTGCACCGTCAAGGTCAAAGGTCACAACACGGTTTCGTAAGTTTCTACGGGTGCATATAAGCTGTGTCTACTCCAATTTTCAACTCGTTAGATCTTTTGTGGTGGCAAATCGGATGGAAAATTTGCGGTATTTGTTACTATGGAGTTTGGCCTTTACCAATCCTGTGATTGTTTTAATGATTGATTGGTTGATTGAATGATTGATTTATTGATCCATTAATGGCTCAAAGTGCATAGTTAAAACTGTTTCATTGAGTAAAGACATGCTGCTTGTGTTAGTTTTTCTTAATACTGACATTGCATCTCCAATCTTGTTGTAGTCATTATCGTTTTTGTAGTCTTTCCCACAGCTTAGTTAAATCTCAATATTCTCAGCCAGTTTATTAATCTAGGAAAACTGCTTACTAGATCTAAACCAGTTTACGGTATTAATCTTGGAAGCCAGTTTACTGAAGTATAAATCTTGGAAATCAGGTTATTAATCTTGCAATCCAGTTTACTATTAAACTTTTAAACCAGTTTAGTATTAAACTTTTAAACCAGTTTAGTATGAAACTTTTAAACCAGTTTATTAATCTTGGAGGCCAGCTTAATCGCATTTGGGCAATTCCATGAGAACAGGGACACATACCTCCAAAAATAAAATTCAGTATAGGCAATAGTTGTCTTCATATTTTAATAGTATGATGCTTGTAGTTCACCTGTGAAAGTTTTTTTAGGTATCGTTTCATGATTTACTAGCTCAGATTCGCAAAATTGCAGAGATGCGTAAAAGTATAAATTTCACACATTTTTTAATGAGAAATTGATGAAATGCACAGGCACCACAGTCAAAGCAGACTGTACATTACAATGTAAAGCATTTTAAACATATATCCTGCACAATATTCAATTCTCTTTAAAACACTAAAAAATTATGTCTCTATGATGAACCGTTTTGTCACAGCATGCGTCTGAACAATCTATGCGTTTTTCAGAATGTCGTCACGTCCCTAACGTTTTTCGTAAATAGTTTACCTCAGTCGTACTAGACTAGAGGTATAATACTGATTATTTTTATTCAATGCTAACTTGGTCAGTACTTTAAACTTTGGTAGAGTTTTGGAAATTTTTGCTGCTCATTTAATAGATACAGCGTTAGGGACGTGACATATTAGCGTTAGGGACGTGACGTTAGGGACGTGACATTTTCATTGAAGCCTCTTGATAATATTTTCATGAACATCAAAATTTTATATTATTAAATCACCAATGTGTCATTCAATAGATGATGTTTCTAGTGCCAGATTTTCCAATTTAAATATCTTATATTACATAATTTTATGTAATAATTTATTTATTACCTTGTAGTAGTAATTTAACAGATATAACCACAATATGCATTGGTTTAACATCGGCATTTAATTTAATTGTGCTTGTATTATTTTTTTCAATTGATAGCTTAAAGCACCAGTGTTGTGTCCATTTATACCCTTTTATAAAGTTCAAGAACAATGTGAGTGAATACTCCAAGCAAAGGAACTGCAAATAAGAACAAATAATTTTTTTGGTCGGCAATGACCTTTGCTGTCATAGTCTGACATTAAACTCTGGATCCATCTAATACTCCAAGCTGTTGTTTCATGTAAGCTAAAGTTTAGAATTTGACACTTGACGTGAGCAAACCCTGCACCTGTTCATATTCTGGCAGTGCCAGTCCTAAGCCTGGATAAAGGAGGAGGGTGACACTAATGATCTTTAATATCAGTGTCATCATAAAACTGAAGCTAACACATATATGAGAGGTGTATGAACTGAAACTTTAATAGTTGATTGTGTTAATTAGCACAATGTACAATTGTCCAGTGTTAATTTGCCTTACTGTGTTTAAATCAGAAGACCACTCTGAGTTGGCAGGTAAAATTAGCATTGAACTTCAACTGTTAGCTTGTGGCACATAATTTAGTATAATGTAGTTCTAAACTGTAGATATAATTTATCATCATCTGGTTACTCATGTCATGGTTGCTAAGGCTCATACAAACTGAGCAAACCCATCTTTACACTTGTGAATGTTTGCCTAAAGAACAGAATACCAAGATTATTATTTATTTTATTTACTACAGCCATTTGATATAATGCCCCTTCACGGTTGACTACTCAGGAGCGCTCAAAGTGCAACCCAAGTTGAGCAGAACAGTATTAAGAACACTGTAAAATAGTGGTGATGCTAGCATCACTAAGTGCTAACAGCCTTAGGCTATGTCTAAATTTAATTTGATTATATAATGTAAATTTATCAAAATTAATATGGTTTAACAAATTGAAATTTGTAAGCAAAGAAATTTTGTAATCCAGCAGTAATGTATATGGTTCTTTGTTCTCTAGGCATGCGATTTATTTGACTGTTTTGTGTAGACATCAAAAAATGGCTAAAACAACTGAATATAGACAGTGAGATTATGCAACTGAACAGTGAGGCAATGTTGACTTTAACAATAAACAAGCGGAATGAAAGCAAAATTGGGGGAAAAATTCATGGTTACCTTGAAATCACAAAACAGTTTTAAGTGGCTTTTACCATTAGAAACAAAAAGTGAGGAACTACCTCTGTCAGAGATGATATGTTTTTTGTTCTAAGGAGTGGACCAATTGCTGTAAACCAGCATTTGGTCTTTGAAAGTTTCCACAGGATGAGATCGACCGTGTGACGCACTTGGAAGATCCGTACATAGTGATTAACCAAGTGCTTGAATGCACTGCACTGAGTCATTAAATATATGGAGTTTTCTTTTGAAAAACTGCAATATTGATATGTTCTAGTCTATGTAGGGCTAAAGCACAGTAACTAGGCTGAACCAGTCATGCATGTTTGTGGATCTATGTAGCATAAGTATGGTCAATCTAAGTTTTGATTATTAAAAGGATGATGCCTGGCACCAGCCTATGGGGGGGATCAAAATATTTATTGAATGCACAGTAAAACATGTTATGTAGTAGAATACATTAAACTGATGCACTTCACATACCAGTAATACTATTATTAACATTAAAAAATTATTTATAAAATTCAGCAATATTGCAATTTGCACACCGTCACGTCCCTAACAAAAAACCGTCACGTCCCTAACGCTTAAAAAATCATGCCAAAACTTTTGCATGAGTGATTTAAGAAAGATATTGGTCTTAAGGTATACTAGTCACATCTATGTATTATATATATTTATTTGGAAATTTTCAAATACTACAATTAGCAGAGTTTTACTATATTGCTGAGTGCCCGTAGAAGTGGTGTCCGCAGCTTGTCACGTCCCTAACAACACTTTCAGACACATGCAGTTAAGTGAAGAATACTCACAGAGTAATAAAATTTGGCAGAGATATAGACTTTCTCATCCTAATTGCCAAGAAACATTGGCTTTCCTGAAAGTCATTATATTATGATGTTATTTTTATAATAATAGTTGCCCGATTTTGTGCAAATGTCACGTCCCTAACGATGGAATTGCCCATTTGCTGATTAACACGTTCACCGCCCAGTACTAGATAACTCGTACTGGAAACAGTCATTTAACATGTTGTGTAGTGGTGAACATGTTAAGACAAAATAAGTGCAAGCAGAACTTGATTTTCATATCCAAGGTAGGATCAAGGCATTTGGTAGACGATTGGTGCTTAAAATAGGAGATGTGGTGGTGTGAGGAGGGTTGGGGCGTGGGGCTAGCAACCCCATCCCTGTAAAAGAAATAGCCGCTACAGAAACGATGTCGACCAATGTTCTGAAGAGAACCGAAGAACCTAAGAGAGAGAGAAGAGGTGGTGTGAGACTCAGATTAAATGAATTATCACGATCGTAATCATGTTTGCACATTGATGCGCCAAGTCTTCAGTGACAGGGTTCTTCTTCTTTGCATTGATGTAAAATTAGCGGTGTGTAAAATGATTACCTTCGTTTTTTGGCAGATTTCCCAACATTGGAATCCAGTGTTGTAAGCGACACGACGTCGAGGAAAGCTTAAAGGTTCGAGAAAGAATTCGAGTCGATCCGTTTGGAAGTGAGTGTGAAATTGTCTATTGCACCTTGCATCTATGTCATAGTTATATATTTAATAGTAATAATAATAACGTCCCTGCTGAACAGACAAAAGGTGTGGGATGGACCACTGATAGAGGCTGACAAGGCAGCGGTTTGGGCCGCCTACAGTGATCCGGTCAATATGGTTATTCGCAGTGACCTCCCCTCATGCGGGGGACTGGTTATCAACGGTTCCTGTGACCGCCTGCGGCTTGGACCTAAGCAACGAGGCAATCCGAATGGCTGTTGGATTGCGCCTGGGTTTGGACCTGTGTACACCACACCAGTGTCAGTGCGGAGAAATCACCGATTCAAGAGGACACCACGGGTTGGCCTGCCGACGATCATCTGGAAGAACGGCCCGACACTTTGCGGTCAACGACTTGGTGTGGAGAGCACTCGCGAAGGCGAACATCCCCAGTTCTAAGGAACCTCCTGGCCTGATAAGAACGGACGGTAAAAGACCAGACGGGGCCACCCTCGTCCCATGGGCCAGAGGCAAATACATCGCATGGGATTTCACAGCCATCCACACGTGTGCTGTCTCCTATCTACATCTGTCATCTACTGTATCCGGAGGTGCTGCCGAACAGGCTGCGGATCGAAAGTGCAACAAATACTCTACGCTTCCTGTCTCCCACGAATTTGTACCCATCGCAATTGAAACATTGGGTCCCATCAATAGCGCGGGTCGAGAATTTTTATTGGAGTTGGGCCGCCGTTGTGCCGCTGTTTCTGGCGATCCGAGGGAAGTAGTCTACCTCTTCCAGAGGATTTCTGTTTGCACACAGCGTTTCAACGCCGTTGCTTTTAGAGGAACTTTTGCAACACACCCAGGAGACGATAGCAATGCACTCTATGCTTGAACACATTTCTGCTTTTAGTTTTGTTTTTCTGCTTGAGTGGTTTTTTCAATAAATGTTGAAGTTATAAAAATAATAATAATAATACTAATAATAATTTAATTGCAATTCATTGTATATATGATGAATGATCGCAAGTCACTACAGGAGCCAAATTCAGCTGTTGGCAGCCAGCAGGTCGCCCACCACATGCTATTACTCAATTTACCAACGCCATCTGCCGATTGGAAGGTTGAGTAGACATTTGGGAGGGTAGTGGGAAAGTGATCCCACATTCAAATCAGCTCTTCGTGCTAGATTGTTACCATCACCCTAAACTCCTTCCTCTCTATTTACCGGTACAAGTCTTTAAAGTTTTCTTGCCTCATCTTCTTGAGGTGTCAGTCTTCAAGTAATATAATTTGTCAATTGCAGTTAAAATTACTTCTAGTTCCTTATTATTGTTATTCATTTTGGAGATTTATATCGCGCCCCTACAAGGTTACCACTCTGGAGCGCTCCCGAACGAACTCCGGCTGAAAAGGACGATTTTACGGCTGAGCTAGAATGTATCTCACTAAACCCTATTATTATTATTATTATTATTATTATTATTATTATTATTATATTATAACACATTTATTTCTTCAAAAACTGACACAATCATGTACAGACGAGTAAATAATCGTTTCAAACATTAGGTCCTTGGCCTCTCTCTTATTATTATTATTATTATTATTATTATTATGACTATTATATAATTATTATTATGGTTGATTATATGGTAGGCATAAAGCCATGGTGCCAACAACCGAGAAAGCATGAATACGTAGCCTAGCCAATGGATATACTGCTAAGCGGTTCTGTACACCACAAGGCTGGAGTATCCATCTAGGCCTCTTCGCTCGTGGCACTTGTGGCATGTCAGCAGCAGTGCAAGAGGAAGTGTGCTCACACTGCTCACTGCTCAGTCCCTTAAGGTAACTCACAGAATCAGGGTGTGAAGTGTTAGCGACTTCATTTCCGTAGCTTCGGCATATAAGGACATCTGGCCAGTCTTCTCCCTCACCGTCTCATCTCCCTCCAACAGCATGTGTGGTCAGTGTACTCATAACTGAATTATCTATAGGGGAGAGGGGTGCAGGTGGAGCAGAAACCTCGAAACAAATTTCTCCCATATTTGGTTTCAACAACGCTACCATATTGAGCACCCGAAAATGCGAGTAGATATCAGATTAAATCTGTTTTTAATTGCTTTTTTTCTCAGCCGGTTACAACCGCAACACGAACAACATCGATCTGAACGCTGTTCGCCTCTGCTTCCAAGTCTTCCTTCCAGACAGCAACAAGAAATTCACTCGCATCGTCCAACCGATTGTCTCGCAATGCATCATCGATAAGAGTGAGCGACATCTCGTTTCCCCCCACCCCCCCACAAACCGCCTCTCCAGAATTTCTGCCTGTGTTTTGCCCTGAATTCTACGCAATCGCTAATTAATGCAAAATATTGTTAAACTTTATCAGCGTTACCAGTTTACTTTGTGTTCTGATTAGGCCTTTGCTGAGAGAAGCGCTGTGTAAATTATCATACAAAAGCTAAATAGTAAATAATTATCATACACAATACGATATATTAGATTTTATTGAATTAATTCAAGATTGCTCACGACTGAAGAAGTATGCACATAAACATTAGACAGCGTAGTATCGGAACATATGGATGACCCATAGTGTAATCAGTTAAATTAAACGTCCATCATTTTTATCCTCATTTGTTTTTAAAAATCGACAACATGTCTTTGTGCATGCATTGCTGTGCTTTTACGATACCTGTTTACTTGTGTTTGTTGTCCAAAGAGTCTTGTGCTTCCTATAAGAATGGCCATGGATGACATAACCAAGCATTGTTTGAAGATGTTTTTGTGTTACACAATGTATAAAAAAGACATATTAGATTAATTGTTGATGAAATTGTTAGCAGAAACTTATGTTGCTTTGGGTTGACTCATTGGTGCCACTGTACAAAAGTGTACATGGATGTCTTAATTGTCTGTCTGTATGTGTCATCGTTAAATTGCGATAAGGTAATATGGAAAGAGTTAGGACAACAAACAGAAACACTGGTAGATAAGATGAGAAACAGAAGACTTACTTTTTCGCCATATGAGTAGAGTGGATAACAAAAGATTACAAGGAAGGGCATTGTGTTGGCATGTGGAGGGAATGTGGAGCCAAGGAAAACAATCCAAGATATGGATAGCCAAGGCCGTAGCCAGGATTTTATTTCGTTTTTTTCCCAACTTTTCTTTTTTACGGCTTTATGGATAGCAACGTTAAATACGATCTTGCACAGAAAGACACGGGCATGCATGAGAAGTTTGAGAACGGGGCTGGACACTATAAGAGACAGCAAGATATGGAGCCATCTTACCCGTTCATATTTCCTGTTAAGCCCGTGTTTTTAGCGGATATTCTCGGGGCAAACGGGTAAAGGGTTAAGCCTCATCGTCAGCATACACCTTATGGAAGAGAGAGAAAAGAAGAGGAGGAGAAGAAGATGTGTCATGGTGTCGAATAAACGCTATTGATCGATCGATTGATTTACTGATTGATTGATTGATTTATTGATTGTTTGTTTTAGAGTCGATTCACGATTTGGTCATCTGTCGACTAAGCAGGCAGTCCGGCTACGCAACCGGAGGAGACGAGGTTTTTCTTCTCTGTGAGAAAATCAACAAAGGTCAGGAAACAATTGCTCAGAGTCATTATTTTCATTCGATTGTTTTCATAAAATTTGTAATGACAACAACGACAGGAAATTACATTGCTCTACCAGCGCCTATATGTTGCCATCCAATGTCTCAGTGTGAGTGCTTTTCACGGTACTTTTGCGCGAGTTCGATATCACATCAACAAAGACTAGCCATCTATATAAATAAAAATGTAACTCAGTTCCGTTCGGAATCAAGTATCTTCGAAAGTTCTTCACTGATTCTTTTCAAAATTTCACCTGAACGTTCCGTTCGAATACGCACGAGTTTTAATAATGCTTTTTTTGAAAAAGCGCAATCTTTTACAATATTGATCATTTTAATTCCTCCGCTGTTTGACCTATACATTTCATGTTTACAGTACACGTCGCCATTAACCAGACCATACTTCGCATGAGGTCACGTGTCGTGACGTCATAATCGACTCTCGCATAATAATTTCCGTTCATTCAATTCGCTTGACGAACCGAAACCGGTTATGTTTGCATAAAGGGACGAGGGTGCAGTGGATGGGGGAGGGGAAGGGAGGGGAGGTGGGACGGGAGGAGGTAGAGGGGAGGGGTAGGAGAGGGAGTAGGGGTGGGAGGGGAGGAGATGGACAGGGGAGGGTAGGGGAGGGGAGGAGAAAGGGGAAGGAATGGAGGGAAGGGGAGGGGAAGGGATGGTTGGACGTTCTTTTCAGCCACAGCAACGCGTGCCCGGGTACAGCTAGTTCCAAAATAATGCTATTTCTAGCTTTTGAAATCCTGAGGGTTAACATGTACATTGAGTAAAAATAACGATGATGAATGATAATAATTATAATTATAATGGTGATAATATACCGGTAGTAAAAATGATAACTTAGCGAGTCTTAGCCAGCCAGACATGTTATGTCCTAGTTCTTGAGTGATCTTACGAACCTTGGCAAAGAAGTGATGTTAATAGTAATAGTAATAATAACCTATATTAATTGCGATAATTATGATAGTTATTTTTATGATGAAGAATAATGTTGCTAATGAGTAGAGAGATTTGTGACTACACCTTGTGCTGTCAGTTCTTTGAATTCTAGCGACCGTCATGACCAGCCCTATCCAATTTCTTAGAACTTTCTGATGTCACTTCCTTTAGTTCTTCCAGATTCATTCCTGTTGTTTCTTGAACCCGTCCAGCCACGTGACTACATGTATAGAAATATATCTCTGTGTATCATTTCCGAAATAAATATATAAATCCTAATTTTACATGATCTGCTCTTTGACATCATGATGTAATTATTCATTGGTTTAAAAATTATATTATTATCAATATGCTTTACCTGAGCATTTAAATAAGAATTAGGATTGTGTTCTCTGCTTCCTTATTTCTTATTTTCCTGGTTTCTATTAGTTGTTCAAAACCTTTCTCTTCAGCAGTGACTGGGTCGGGAGCACCTGTGAGTAGGGTTCTTGAAGGGACACTATATGTCAGTGAATGAATGATTGAAAGAATATTTATTGATAAACTAGCGTACCCGACTACCCGGTCACGCGTTGCTGTGGCTGAAAAGAGCATCCAACCACCCGTCCCTACCCTCCATTCCAACTTCCTCCTTTTTTCACCATCCCCCTCCCTCTCCTCCCCTATCCTCCCCTTCCCTTCCTCTTCCCACCCCTCTTCGTGCAATCCCATCCACTCCCACTCTACCTCCTCCCGTCCCCATCCATCTCTTCCCCTCCACCTCCCCTGCACCCTGCCCTCCACCTCCCCCTGCACCCTCCCACTCACAGTTCCCCCTCCCTCCGTCCCTCAAATGGTCGAATCGGGTTTGCATAATGCTTTTTTGCTAAGACGGCCGCTATTGAATGTGTTGAATCTATATTTGATATGCGCAATATAAGCCTTGCGGAACCACCATTTGAAACGCGACCGAAATCCGTGAATGCATGTGGGCCTGGGACTAATATCGATATTAGTCCCAGATATGGACGGGTTTTTGAATTTGAACTCGGAATCGGTCGAATCGGGTTTGCATAATGCTTTTTTGCTAAAATCTTTTACAAAAACAACTTTCACATCGTTGAATTTGAACTGGGAATCGGTCGAATCGGGTTTGCATAATGCTTTTTTGCTAAAATCTTTTACAACTAAAAAACTTTCACTTCGATTCGACCGATTCCAAGTTCAAATTCAAACCGTCAATATGCCTATTCGGTCGCGTTTCAAAATGGTGGTTCCGCAAGGCTCATATAGCGCATATTCAACTCGGAATCGGTCGAATCGAAGTGAAAGTTGTTTTTAAAAAAAGATTTTAGCAAAAAAGCATTATGCAAACCCGCGCCTATTGGAACGGAACATTTTGCTGCAATTTTGAAAAGAATCGGTCAGGGACTTCCTGAGATCCTTGAGGAGAAAAATTCGTGTGTACGCAGTTACATTTTTATTTATATATACAGGGTGTCCAATAAGATTTTGCTAGTTTGTTATAAAAAAATACACAACCAAAATCAATAATTATTGCACCATTTAATAGGCAATAGTGTTGCCTTTGCTGACTATAACAGCTTTCATTCGTCTGGGTAAAGATTCGATAAGGTTGTACAAAGTTTCAACCGATATCGAATTCCATGCTTTTCGCAAACGACGTTTTAGCTGAGCAGGAGTTTTTGGTTCTGGATCTTTGTAGACAATGCTTGAGAGTATACTCCAGAGATTTTCAATCGGTGAGAGATCAGGAGAGTTTGGAGGCCAGTTTTCAATGTAGTTAAGAATATTTTCGTTCAGTCTTCGAATTTCCAATGTCTATGCTGCCACGCGAATGACAACCGTTTTTTCCTTTGAGCGTCTGTTAGCAATGGCGCCTTTCTGTGTTTCCAACTTCTCCACTTCAACTCCACTTTCATGTAATTTCTGATTGTTTCTTTGTTGCCCTCAGTCCACACCTGCCTTGATAGATTTTTCTATCTGTCTCAATCCAAATCCTCATCTGTATTTCGCCTTTTTGATTATTTTAATAGCAGCCTGTGTCAAAATCTTTGGTCGACCGCATCGTGCATGATCGCCTAACTCGCCTTGCTTGCTTCTTTCAACCCATTTTGCTACCCAACCTTTCGATCGTCCTAATTTATCGCCTATAACGGAATATGAATATCCTTTTTCAGCAAGAATAGCATGCAGCTTTCGAGCATAACTGAACGTCTGCTATTTTCCCCATTTCCGAGTTTGTTTACGAAAAAACCATCACGAACTGCATAAAATTCGCTAAAAATAGCGCTTCCGCATAAAATTGATGACGTCATTTCCTCCTTGCAAAAAACTAACACTTTTTACACTTTTTGGTTTTAGGACATAAAGCTCTTTCAAATGACATAAGCACTATTAGTGTTTGTTGCAAAGCTTTTCTGCTTTCTGCAAGCAAAATCGTTCACGAACTTATTGGACACCCTATAGATAGTTAATGGCATTGTTATTATTATTATTACTGAATTATTTTGTTTCAAATATTTTTTTGCTTCTGCAGTACCAGTATATAGTCTTTTATTATTTTGAGCATATTTTTAGGGTCTACACGAGAGAAAATCATTTGATTGAAGACGGTATTGAAAAACTGATTATCATTTTAATTATGAAACTTATTTGCGTTTGTTTGGGGCAGACGACATTCAAGTGCGATTCTACCAGGAAACGGAGGATGGGGTTTCTTGGGAGGCGTTCGGCGATTTTGCGTCGCACGATGTTCATCGCCAGGTAAGGGGTGTTTCATGGGGCGGTTAGCGAGGGTGGGGTAGTTAGCAATGCCGAGCTAGGTTAGTAATTGGATGGTTAGTAAGTGAGTAGGATTGGAGCAGTGCGATATGGAGGGGAAGACATTGATGGGTTAGTAATTGGATGGTTAGTAAGTAAGTGGGATTGTGACATTGTGATATGGAGGGGAAGACATTGATGGGTTAGTAATTGGATGGTTAGTAAGTAAGTGGGATTGTGACATTGTGATATGGAGGGGAAGACATTGATGGGTTAGTAATTGGATGGTTAGTAAGTAAGAGGACATTCCATTGTGATGTGGATAAACGAAAAGGTAACATTGAGTTTGGAACTAATCTGTGTTTGTTAATTGTTTGACGGATGACACGTTTTGTAATGATTGATTTATTGATTGATTGGTTGTTTTGAGTGATTGGTTGAGTTCGATTCATCGAAATTGGTTGAGATTGATTGATATAAAATTATCAGTTGATTTAAATTGATTGACAACGATTGATTAACTAATTGATATCTGATATCGGCTGATTGAGATTGGTTGATTGAGATTGGTTGATTGAGATTGGTTGATTGAGATTGGCTGATTGAGATTGGCTGATTGAGATTGGTTGATTGAGATTGGTTGATTGAGATTGGTTGATTGAGATTGGCTGATTGAGATTGGTTGAGAGTGATCAGTATTGATCAATATAGTATGGTTGAGATTACTTCACATTACGCTGATTGGTAGGATTGTTCCAGTTTGCAGTTGATTGATTGATTGATGTTGTAGTTTGCCATCGTGTTTCGTACTCCCGCGTACCACGATACATCCATCCAGTCGCCTGTCACGGTCTACATCCAGCTGCGTCGTCCATCCGACGATGAAGTGGGCGATCCAAAACCGTTCCAGTACATCCCACAGGATCCAGGTTGGCAACTTTGTCTTTGCTGCCCCTTTGTAATTGCCAAGTGATTAATTCTGCTACCATCCCAACGGTCCACTCAGCCTTCTATTCAGCATGTGGCGTTGGTGAATGAGCAGTGGGATGTGATGGACGCTTTGCATGGCTGCCAGTTTGTATATATGCTAAATATACTCTTTACTACCGTAAATATTATCGGTGTCCAAAGCACATCTTTTCGCTGTCTCTATTTGAACCACTTTCTTTTTGTCTTTCACTGTGGGAGCACCTTTGATTATTGTACACAGTAAATGACGTGGGACCAGCGGAGTTTACTTAACACATTCACCGCCTACACGCCATGTTAAATGACTGGTTTAACTACGAGATATCTCGTAGCTGGCGGTCAATGTGTTAAGCGTCGTTTTGTGTTTGTTAATTTTCAGATCCGTATGGAATTGAGACGAAGAGGAAACGCAAGGAGGTGAACATGACGAGTCTCTACAACGACAAGATTCCAATGACGGTCATGCAAGAAGTGAAAGGTAAGACAAGACACTTGATGTCCTCTTCATTTGATGTGGAAAGTAAATTAGCTTAGCATATACAGTGTATTTGTTACTTGCAGGAAAGGTGAATGATGCGCCCTTTGACAATGTGTATTGTGCACGTCCAGTTTTTCTTTTTTATTGAATACAAAAGGTTGAGCTACGGTGGATGGAGGGATGTAGGTGAATCCATTTTCATCTTTTGGACCACTAAGTTTTAGCAACTTTAGCTCTCGTAGAGTTATTTTAAGAGACAGAAGATTGTGATTGTGTATTTATTTATGAACACAGTTAATTATTATGTGTAAATTATTTATTTGTCATTACCAGCATGGCGGAATTTTGCAAACAAGAGTCTGTCCACAATTATTATTAAAAAATCTGATATGTCGGGGTTTTTGCCCACTAGGTCTCCTACATTTGTCATGTTGTGTTCTCTTATCCTCAGTGATCCCGGGCATGTCCTTCATGATCTTCTCCTTTCAGAACAGGTTACTGGATACTCCCTTAGGCTTCACTCTCATGGTCTAGAGCAGCGGTTCTCAACCGGGGGTCCGCGGACCCCTGGGGGTCCGCGGCGATCTGCCAGGGGGTCCGCGAGCAAGTCCTGAAAATTATATATTTCTTAGTTAAAAACATAGAAACAGATAAATTTTTGTCAATTTTTCAATTTTCCCCTTTTCAATGGCGATATGAAACTTATAGCCTATAATAATTATAGCTGATCAATTACAAATTCATCGGTCTGTTTTAATAACTATATAGAGTGCAGGCTGAATCTATTTTCGATTAGGGCATAAAAATGGTTAGGCTAATTTCACCAAGGCACGTCCACTAAACTCTCGTCTTTTTGTTACATCAGGTTCGGATGTGGAAATCGTGCACATGCAGTTAATGATTATAGGTCAGCCGAATTTCACTGGCTATCAACGGGGAAAAGTTTCTAACAGACTCTCTAGAGTCTAGAATAGATTTCGGGATTCTTGTGAGAGAGTTTCTTATCTAGAGAAAAATGTAAACTGTGCTCGAATACATGTGCCTAAAGCTTAGGCTACATTAAAACAAAATACAGGTTTAAAAATTTTTTTTATATAATCTTATTATATAAATTTGTAGGCCTACTACAAGAGCACATGGGCATACAGGCTACGGTATATTATAACACACATGTAGGTATATTATTATATAGGATAATAGAGTCACACAGTTGCGATAATGCGCCAAAAGTCACCAAATTTTATTGGGGGTCCGTGACCGGGACACAAACTTAAAGAGGGGTCCGTGAGTCTGAAAAGGTTGAGAACCACTGGTCTAGAGATACCACCACATTGTGATTTGTTGATTGGAAAAGGATTTATCACCAGTATGCTGTATACATGTAGATGAATTTTTGACACTAGTTAGTGGTTATGACATTTCACTCATTTTATGATTTAATTTACACTTTTATTACCAAGTATTAAATTGTTGTTTCAATGTGTTTAACAAATATTTATTTATAACTTTCTGTCATAGACCAGAAATTGAAAAAATTGAATTTTGAGCGTATTTTGGTCATTTTCTCAGAAACACCAGTGGCGACATAAGTCTGGTTTTGGTCAGATAGATCACAATTATACTCCCTTGAATGCCTTGATGCATCAATGCATTATAATGATGTTGGATGTCCCGTTGTGAGTTTGCAAGTGGAGTAATAAAGAATATACTTACTTACTTTTAAATTCATTTTTTCAGACGAGTCAGATGCTATGAGCGTCGGAGACAGTGGTCCCGTCCGACACGACATCAAGTCTCGTCTGAAGAAGAAGGCTGAACGTGGACTGCTGAAGAAAGACAGTAAATAAATCGCTCCTTCTTGTTATGAAATGGCATTCTTCTTGAGCTGTGATATTCCCTAGGTCACTCTCTGACATATTCTATGAGCACTTGAAAACTGCTATTTTGGGCCGCACTGGAGTAGGGAGCACCTCTGAGTAGTTTCCTTGAAAAGGTGCTATACAAACACTTGAATAGATGAATGAATGAATTAGTACCATAATCATTACACGAACTACAATTAGTCAATGCATTTACTTAATTTTGTGAATTTACCATTGTCTGTCTTTTTCATAACAACAAAGAAATTTTGAGATAGAGGTATTATTCTCCAGTATCGTCAAGGGAACCAAAGATATTGTCCTACTAGGAGATTTTAACATTGACCTATTGAAAATCAATGAACATAAGGAAACTAATATATTTTATAATAACTTGACTTCCCATCAGCTTATCCCAACCATCACGAAACCCACTCGTATCACACCAACCTCATCAACTTTGATTGATAACATATTCACTAATGCCTGGTCTAGTCTGATTGATTCGTCCATTATCATAGTTGACTTGTCTGATCACCTGTTAGTATTCGCACACTTTGCATTTGGTAATTACAAGAGAAGTTTCCCGAATTATTATGACCATCGCATAATTAATGAGGAAAGATCAGAACAATTTAAAGCCCTACTTGCTGATAGTAATTGGGATAATATCTCGACTGCATGCAATAATGGAGATGCTGACGGGGCATATGAAGTGTTTATTGAAAAATATAAAAACGCTTATGATCAGGCCTTCCCGATTGTGTCTAAAAAAATAACGCTAAGGGGCCTAGATTTAAGCAACCCTGGATGACTGCTGGGCTCCTCAAATCTAGTAAGAAGAAAGCTTCATTGTACTTAAAATATATAAAAAAAAATCCAAATGCTTATAATAAAAATAAATTTACTGTATACAGGAATAAATTTAAGGCTATTAGAGTCAAAGCAGAAAAAATTACTATGCATCCGAATTCTGCAAATATAAAGACGACCTAAGGAGGACTTGGAAACTCATTCGCTCCATAATGCAATTGGAAAATATGGAGACGCAAATTGAATCGTTAAAAATTAACGGAGAAAATTTTAAAGATCCAGAAAAAATGGCCAATAGCTTCAATAACTACTTCACCAACATAGCCCATTCTTTGGCAAAGAAAATACCAGATTCACCTCTCCCTTACCATAGTTACTTACAGGCCCCTCGGCAGAACTCTATGGGTTTCCTAATGGTATCCCCGGAGGAAATAATGGATATTGGCCGTGATATACGTTTAACGCATAGCAAAGGTGTTGACGATATAAGTAAGTAAGTAAGTATATTCTTTAATGTACCAGCTGCAAAACGCACTCTGGTTTACAAGCACAAAAAACACGACATAAAAAACAAATACAAGACAAATATGGCAGCCATCAGCGGCGCCCACTCATATAGCTCAAGCCTATTGATGGTAACGTCACGACAGAAGTCATCCTTAGGCAAAAACACCGCTCGAGAAGCACAAGTCACCCCATCGTCAAACTCCTACGCGTTGGCTACACGGAGAGTTCAGCCGAAAGTTTCTCGTACCGATTCCCGATGATGGTAGTTTAACAGTATTTTCAGTGTCTACAGAGCCGAGAAACATTAGTGCGAAGAGCAGCGACGGGCAGCACAACGCTGGAAACGTGGCACTACTGCGGCATGGTTTTCGGTTGCTGGCATATAGTGAAATCCTTTCTTTTCCCATACACGTGCGTAATCGTTCGGCTATCGATAGCCTAATGATGAAACAATGATGACGAACCTGGAACCCCTTGATGTTCAGCATAAT
This sequence comes from Lumbricus rubellus, assembly GCA_945859605.1. NCBI lineage: Eukaryota > Metazoa > Annelida > Clitellata > Crassiclitellata > Lumbricidae > Lumbricus > Lumbricus rubellus. Next base: position 60,016,393 of record OX243812.1, read on the forward strand.
GGAATAGTCCAGATGCGAAACACGCATGGCATGTTGAACGTCAAAATTTATTATCAAGCTACCGTCCAAACGCTCACGACACAGATGAAGAAAAGTCAGAATCTCGACTCTCGACATCAGTAAACATTAGAAAATCCGAACGAAAAGAAGCGAGTTTCGTCCCGGACGTAAAAATCTGCCATAACAACAGAAAGGCACGGCGTCGGCCATTTTGGCCAACGACCATAGAGCTATAGACCCCTGTATTGCGGCCCCCAATCTCTCCTTGGTTGCCAGACCTTTAGCGGAGATAATAAATTGTTCATTTAGTAGTGGGATTGTTCCACAAGGCATAAAAATAGCTAAAGTGGTCCCAATACTAAAAAAGGGCGATAAGGACAATGTAATCAATTACAGATCCATTTCCGTTCTTTCTTACTTCTCCAAGTTCTATGAAAAACTTATGTATAATCGACTCTATGGCTATGTTTAAAACTCTATCATCATTTATCCATCTCAGCATGGATTTCAACCTGGTCATTCCCCCTATATGGCCTTATTAAATATGCAGGACATGATTTCAAAGGCTATTGAAAATAATGAATACTCAGTGGGAATCTTCTTTGATCTAGCTAAAGCGTTTGATACGGTAGACCATAATATTTTGCTTAAAAAAGTAGACAACTATGGAATTAGGGGGACTCAGCTCAGATGGTTTGCCAGCTATTTTGAGAGCCGTACACAAAGAATTCTCTATAATGGTGTTCTTTCTGAGCTAGGGTTGATCAAATATGGAGTTCCTCAAGGCTCCAACCTCGGACCACTCCTTTTCCTGCTTTATATTAATGACTTAACCAATGTCTCTGCAACAATGTTTTTTTAATTCTTTTTGCCGATGACACCAACGTTTTTTACTCCAATGGTTCATGGCAGACGTTGTTTCAAACTGAACGTTGAACTATCTAGCATAGCTGTTTGGTTCCATGCAAATAAACTCACCCTTAATTTAGATAAAACCAACTTTATTTTATTTAAATCCCACCGGAAAATAAAGCCAAGTGACAATCTCTGTTTGCTTATTGATGATATTTCCATCAATCAAGTTGAATCTACAAAATTCTTAGGTGTGCATATAGATCAACATTTTACCTGGAAAGTTCATATTAATCAAATTGCAGCTAAAGTTGCTAAAAACAGATAAAGGATCTCCAAATTTGTGAGTTCTTTTTTCGACTCGAACACGGTCTCCTTCCTTCGGTATTCCAAAGTTACCTCCCTCACGCCTCTGACATCCATTCGCATTTCACTAGAAATTCATCTGCTTTTCGCCCTGTCAAAGCTCAATCTAATAGGCTACTAGGCGTTTTACTATTAAATCTTATGGCATTAAAGTATGGAACGCAATACCAATTGACATTCGTCAATCCAGTAGTCTGCAGGTATTTAAAAAGAAACTTCGTGTTCTTCTACTTTCCTCCACTAAAGCTACTTGAAGTGCACATGACCATGTGTAGTTAAGATTTTAGTTAAGTACTTAGTTAAGTTTGTTTCTCTACATGCTCTTGACAATATAAACTTTTCTGCAATATGTCATCACCTAATTTGATTTAGTCTCTTTCTTTTCAGCTATCTTGATTAATTTTTCTTGGGAATTTTTTACTTGGGTGACCCTTCCCTTTTGGGCCCCCCTTTGTAGCCAATGCATGCATGTTTTGTACTTTTATTGTTTTCTTGTTTTCTGGTTGCAATAAAGTGAATTGTAATGTATTGTATTGTATTATTGTATTGTATTGTATGGATTTAATATTCTTCAAAATGGAATCGAATCGAGGAGAAAATTGATTGATTTCGATCTTTCGTGACTTTCAGAGGCTACGGCGAACGCCGGCGCCAGCTCCGCCTCTCCGGCCATCGTGTCAAAACCAGGGAACCAGTCTCTCCCGATCTACACGATCATGGACACGGGAGCGGGCGGCGTATCCACCCTCACCTGCGTTCCGGACTCGCTGATGTCCAACCTCGTCGGTCTCCAGGGCGGGGTGACCGTCTCGTCGGCCGACTTCGCCCAGTTCGCCCTCAACCTTCTGTCGACCGCGGCAACCTCCGCCGGCGACCGGCCGTTCCTGATTGGCCAGGACGTTACCATGGCAGCGGACAGCAGCATGGCCGACGCGTCGTCGGGGCAGAGCGGCGAACTGACGCAACAGATCTTCATGCAGTATCTCTCCGACGGCAACACGCACATCTCGACCGACTCGTTTACGATTCCGAGTCTGTCGGAGTTGAGCGCGACTGGGAGCATGGAGCAGGTGTCGAACGACCTCAACGTCGGTGCGCAGGAGCTTGTGCTGGAGGAGGGAGAGCGGGGCGGCGCCGAGGGAAAGCGCCACCCGCTGCACATCGAGTAGACGGCCCCCGATGTGGGGTTGGAATGTCTGATTGGGATTCTAGAGGCGGTTGTGTATTGTTATTTGGTTGGACATGTTGCTGCGCTGAGATGCTGTGAGTCGGGTTTTTCTGAGGACTGGCTGATTTGCATATTCAAATGAAGGCTGTTGAATATTCATGAGAAGGATGCGGTGGTCTGTTTTTGGATGGAGTGTTGATGCCGTGTGGATGGTTCGAGGTTTAGCGTTGGCCGGCGGAGGAGGAGGAGGAGGAGGTAGGAGGAGGAGGAGGCTGGCGAGTGGACACGACGTGGAATGGTTTGTGATGTACACTGTCCAGTTAGTGGTTCAGAGAGCTTCTGAGGAGAAAACTTCCAAGCAGCTCTAATATCACTTCTTTTCTTTTACTGGTGGCAGTTTGGAGTATGATCCTTTGAATGGTACTTTGGATGGTCTTTTAAATGATCCTTTGAATGCTACTTTGAATGATTCTTTGAATGGTACTTTGAATGATCCTTTGAATGGTACTTTGGATGGTGCTTAGATGGTCCTTACTGCTTAGATGGTCCTTTTAATGGTACTTTGGATGGTCCTTTGACGAATCATTTGGATGGTCCTTTGAATGATCCTTTGAATGGTTCTTTGAATGATCGTTTGAAGTAAGGATGAGATCCACATTCAGTGATGAAGAGGACTTGCTGCTGGCCATGACCGCATATGCCAGGACCGAGAAAATGAAGACCAGGTTGTTTTTCTTGTCGAAAACACTGGCGGGAAATGTGTACGAATTGTCTATGTACAGCAGTGTGTAGCATAGAACAGTTGATCGCTCGATTCTAATCACGCGATTGGAAAACAAAGACACGTTAGAAATAATTATTGTAGTAATATAATCATAATTCGTGTAATAATAGTTTCTATAAAATGAACGTTCTCGTTGTTGGCGATATTTGTGCCAGCATTTCAACCGAAATCTCAGACTGGTTCCCTTCCGCTCGCTGTCGGTGAATAATTGTAGCGTTGCAAATGCAATGAATTTTGGGAAGGTTTATGCGGAGACCAGAGCAGTGTGTTGATGTCTGAATTCAGTGTGGAACCAGTGTTGAAGGGACTTCTACAGTGTGAAAACCAGATCGTCTTGACTGGATGTCCAAGGTTTTTAGAAACTGTGGTGGTGCCGAGGTTAATGTTTAATTCTTTCATAGATAATTTAGCGAAAGTAACCATTGCTTATTGTTACGAGAACTGAAACTCTGTGAAGAGCCGACATGTGCTAGATTCAAATCGTTTTCTATGCGAGTAATATTGTCTCTTTGGTTGTTTTCATTGCGCAGATTTCCTATGTTATATGTTGTGAAATGATTTTCCAGCGATTCCAATGTCTCTTCATGAAATATGAAAGTGTTTACCTCGTTCTTAGATTCGACATTCTCAATGGCATTTGACCCTCTAAAATTATGCCTCGTTCAGTGTATCCTATGCTCAGCATAGGCTTGCGAGGCAGGGTCCAGATGGGCATAAATCCCCCCCCCCCAATTTCGGGCAAGTGTTTTTTCGGGCAAGGCTGACCCGGATTTTTTTTAAAAAACTATAAATAGTTTTTTTCACAAGATATTAACCCGATGACTAAAAAAGGTCCTCAACTTTTTTGTCTGGAAAAATTTGGGCAAGTCTGTTATCTATTTTTCGGGAAAATGCTTTTATAAAAACTAGAAATAATATTTTTCACGAGATTTCAACCTGATGACTAGAAAAGCTCCTCAACTTTTTTGTCTGGGAAAAAATTGTATCTTCCACCACGAGATATATTTTTCGGGCAGAAGTAAAATCTTGCCCCTCCCCCACCCCCCCACTGCTGAAATCTCCCGTACGCCTATGCTATGCTGTGCCATATTGTTCTCATAAATCGATGTAAGATAAGAATATTCTTTATTTAACCGATTGATATCATCTGCATGTTGGTGTACAGGCATGGAGGTAATAGATATACACAATTCGTTGAGTTGATCAAAACAGTCAAAATTCTTAAAACCAAAATCGTATTATAATAATTATGTGATCGTAATGATGCGTGGTTTTCTCATCATGCTATGTAGCACTATGTGCTGAACAAACTAACTACTCATTTGTGGCCAGTGTTATATTCAGTAGTGTATGAACAAAGGATGATAAAGGATGATAGAAATTATCGGGTACATTGCCCCCGAGTAAAATACAGACACTTGACCATTGCCTCTCTATCTGACATGCACCGATAGATTAAAAAAAATTAAATTTCACCTTTTGCAATAGCCAATAAATCTCATTCAATTGCCTAAGGCAGTAGTCGAACAAATATTATGGGGGTTGATAATAATTATTCATGACAATTACAATGATAAAAAATGCAGTGAAGTGGGGTAAGTAAGTGGACCCCCAGCAACACAATACATTTTGCTTTCTTATGCTTTTGTTTGTTATTATTTTGTCCTGCCACGACAGATGTGCAAAATACATAATACATTTTGTTGTTGGGGGGTTGTCACAACTTTGGAAATGTTGACAATGGGTCGTCACACTAAAAAGGTTGTAAACCGCTGCTGTAGGCCAAGGCCTGCATGATTTTCGTATCATGGGCGTCCGCAGGAATTTTTCTAGGGGGGCGCAAACTTTTAAATAAGTGTCACATGGTCTAAATTTAATGGGTGACACTTTGAATTTCCATATTACCACGAGAGAAAAATATATACCTATATAGGCTACTTTATGCGCCCAAAGAAAGATATAGGTTCAAGTTGTAGAACGAATCGATAATCATATTGAAAATCGCGTTGTAACAACCACAACCAAATAATCTAAATTTATGTGCAACTATGCGAAAAATCCAGGGGGGCGCACTTGCGCCCCGCTGCGGACGCCCATGTTTCGTATGTAGGTCTAATTAATTTTGTGTAGTCCAAAATTTCATGTGTGAGCCTGACTCCGTTCGTGTTCTCATCTGGTTCTGTTTTCTTCTCTTACCATGTCGCTTCTACGACGACAGCCGATGATGCGCAGTGAGGTTTGAAGGAGAGGTGAGAGAATGGTTTTAATCATCGACGTATATTGAGTGCTTTCAATTGTGACAGATCTCGATTTTGAGGATAATAATTATTATTGCCCTGTTAGACGATAGGCTACATGGAAAGACACGATGGAACTTATATCCAAGACGCAGTTAGAAGAGGCGAAGATAGGACTTGCTATTAACCCAGAGAAGACAAAGATAATGGAGGCTGGAAGATGGAATGAGGATGATCGGATTGTGATCGACGGCGGAGAGATGGAAATGGTGGACTCTTTCTGCTACCTAGGCAGCCAAATGACAGCAGATATATTAGCTTTGACATAGACGTAGGCCTAATTAAAGATGCGCATATGAGGGAAACAATGCTTTTGCAATACTTGGCAATCTATGGTAGGAAAATAATGGTACCGGTATATAGGCTATAGGCTACAGTCTAAAAACTTAGAATCGCCTGTGCAATATGCTGGTTGTGAGCACACTGCACACTACTGTACGGAGTCGAACAGAAATAGACTGGAGGACGTAGCACACCATAGGTGACTGAGGGAGATTGCACAAAAATCTATCGTGGCAGGACAAAATAATAACAAACAAAAGCATAAGAGAGCAGACGTACGGGTCAAGAGGAATTAGAAAGAGAAGATTGAGTTGTATGGGGCATGTTCGTATGGACAAGAATGGAAGAGCCAAACAGGTGATGTCCTGCATGCTGGAAGTCGAAGGAAGAGAGGAATACCACGAAAGAACTGACAGGACACAATCAAAGATGACTTTATATGTCTGGAGATGTCATGGGAGGAGGCCGAAGAATTACTGGCGATTGACAGGGATGAGTGGAGGCAGCGGCGCCGCCAGGATTTTATTTCTGTACGCACAACTTACACAAAATAATATGAAGCGAACAGCGATCGATACGAGCTTATATTCAGGGGCGGATCCAGGATTTCTGGTATGGGGGGGGGCGTAAATACTACCACTTGAAGTGTAAAAAAGTGCCAGGACGCTGTATTGTAGGCCTAATTGGTCGTCAGTGGCGGCGCCGAAGGCGGGAAGTTGCGAGTGCCGAAGGCACGAAGCCCATCCCGACAAGGGGTCTGAGGGAGCGTCGTAAGCTCCTCCAGCGTGGTCTGGGGCGGAGCCCCAGCGACCAGCGCATTTTTGGCTGTTTCGACCTTAAATGGAGCCATTTTTAGGCTCTTGTTTGCCAGCTATTTGTGAACGACAAAGTCGCGAAATTTTGAAGAATAAGTCGTTTTTCAGTGTCGCAAGCTACCAGGATAACAATAAAAATCAAAATTTTATTGTAAAAGAGAAAGGTTGTGTCTTTACAGTGAGCTCCCCCAGCGGGGTCTGGGGGCGCCCCCTCTAAATCCGCGCTTGATATTATATATATATATATATATATATAAACATATATATATACCGTATGTGATAACCTCCTTGTGATCACCTCCTCCTATCAGTCTCTTCGGAAGCTTCTTCGTATAAGTTCGTGGTAGCATAGGCCTATCCCTAGATAACTGTTTCATTAGCTAAATGGCTAGGTAAAGAATCTACAGACTTTCACTGTTTTGTAACCAACAACGACGACGTGTTTAAGTCTTCTTATTATACTCCAAAATCCGATGTAAAGTAAAACGATCAGCAACAACACAACAATGACTACACTTGCGTTATCATAACAACTACACGACTACTACCTTCATCAGTCTACTCTATCGCAACTCAACAACAACTATTACAGCCTATCTCAACGGCTCTCAACACACAACACTCCTTCTTCACTTCCACTCCCTCCTTGTACACTCAACGTACGCTCGTCTAGACATCACGCGCTGTCCAGACAATCACCTGTCCAGACGCCGCGCGCCAATTTGCAGCTGTCCTACCTGCGTCGCTGTACGACAATCGTCGTGCACTGATTAAATTAGCTTACATTACCTCCTTCCTTTCTTTTGAAGAGAGCTAATTAATCTTAAAAATTAGCGAACGTATAATGCTTAAACTAAATACAAACAATTTCTATACTAAATGCAATCACAAAATATCTTATACTACAATCTCGATAAGCAGTCCGCTACTACATTCAGCTTTCCCTTCTTATAGTTCAACAGAATGTCAAAATTTTGCAATGATAAAGACCATCGGACTAACTTAGCAGACTTCGACATTGACTCAGTCAAATAAACTAAAGGATTATGGTCAGTGAACACATTAATCTTGGAACCAATAATAATTTCTTTCAATTTGTTTAAAGCCCATATGATTGCATAGGCTTCCTTCTCAATCGTCGCCCATCTCCTCTGGGTATCTGTCAGCTTCTGACTGATAAATGAAACGGGACGTTCTATCCCCTCATCGTCCACTTGTGACAGCACAGTTCCCACAGCAAAGTCACTGCTATCACAATACAAATTAAATGGTTTGCCAACCTCAAACATATATAAAATCACATTATGCAATCTGATCTGTTTCAGAAACAATTCTAATTGTCTTAAAAGAAGGTCCATTCAAATGATTAGGACAATTATCAAAATGTACTTCAATGTCATCTACATACGGCTCATTGCATACAGCACTTGTTTAGACATCTTGATTGCTAAATCGCTAATTTGTTCCTCACCCACTTGAAGTGATTTCTGTTGCTCGCTGGTAAGATGTCCGATCTGTTCATAGTCCAATTGCAGCGATTTCTGTGTCGTCTCTGCCTGGTCTTCTTTCAATGGTAGTTCTACCACTGATCCGAATTCGTCGTCCTCTGCCACGATGAGACCACACGATAATGTTCTTGCGATGAACTTCCTCATTTTGTTGGCATGAATAATTCGTCGGCCTTTTTCATTCATGTCCACGAGATATGAATATTTGGATCCTCTTTGTAGAACAGTATATGGACCATGCCATCGTGAGATCAATCTGTTGGTTGACGTTGGATGTAGTACGTCGATGCTTTCTCCAAGTTTGAATTCTTTATATTTTGCTTTCTTGTTATATTGGCCGGCATACTGTTTTTGTTTCTCCAATTTCTTTGCATTTTCCACCTGTTTTTCATCATTCGTATTCTCCGTAAACATTTACATGCTGCAACGATATCTTCTTTATGCGTTGACACTCCTCTTTACTTTTTGCTTCTCGACAAATTTCTGCAATGGAAGTAGTCTTTATCGCTTCTTTCTGTATGGTGAACTGGGTCGTACACTTCATCACTGACTTAACTTCTGTCTCACGGTCGTCCGATTCTTCAAACTGGTCTGGTGCATTCATCACTTGTATCTGGTTTACTCGAAGATTTTCTGCACTTCTGCTAAAGTTCTTCCTCAGATTTGCCGCTCCTGGTGCTTGGCAATGTTTTATTAGGTGTTTGTCAGAATGACAGTTGTGGCAACGTTTCTTTATAAAACTTCTTTGCTCATTGTTCTCCCACTTGTTGTACGGCGTGTATGATGCATTACTTTCTGTTGGGCGTCCCAGCGGCGGAGTTCGATTGTAGGATTAATTGTCTGTCCCACGTTGACTCTTTCTTATCTTGCCAATACTGCTTTCCAGAATAATTATCTTTCTTTGCATCATTACTCTTGGCTTGGCTTCCGGTGTCTTTGCTATCCTTGTTCCACTTGAATGGCTTTGAGCTATTTCCCCATGCTTCAAATTTCGGTTTGTCTTGGAACATCACACCAATCCGATTGTTTACATGTATGTCTGCGAGGTCTGCAACATTACTAGCTTCCAAGCATTCTGTGCCCTCTTTTGCTAAGACAAACTGCAGTGGACCTGGTGGTAAACATTCTTTCAGCTTATCCGCCACTAACAAATCAAACAGCTTCTCGTAGTCTTTGTCCACTCGTCTACTTCGGACATAATAATTCAACAGGTTCTTCAGCCTAGCCGTGAACATCGTATAGGTTTCTTCGGCTGTCTTCTTGGCATCTGCAAACCTTGACCTGTACTCACGAGCTGTTAACTTGAATTCCTTCAACAAGTGCTCTTTCGCTGCATCGTATTTATCTAAATTCTCAAATGACAATCGATTCAATACCGTTCGCGCTCTCGGGGTCATCAATGGCAACAACAATTTCACCCAGTACTGCTTTTCCACAGCGAAGCTATTGAATGCATTTTCAACTGTTTCAAAATATAATGGCACTTCCATCATATCATACGGCATCTTCGGTAACACATGTTTCATTGCATCACCTATCTTCATAATCTTTGACACCATTGTCTCACTTTCTCTAAGCCTATTTTGTTCTGATTCCTCACGGATTCTTCTATCGTCTTCGTCTTTCTTCCTCAGTCTATTTTGATCTTCTATCCTACGCAGTTCTTCTTGTTCAATCTTCTGCTGCAACAGTTCTAACTGCTTTCTGCGTTCTTCTTTTTCAATAGCCATCTCATGGAGTTGAGCTTCCTTAATAGCAAGTTTCTTTTGTTCTAATTGCATCTGTTCTTCTCTTTCTCTTTCTGCTCTTTCCAAATTGTCTTTTTCGGCTTGGAATTCTTCCTGTCGAATCTCTTCGGCTCTTTGCAGTTCTTGTAAACGCATGTTCTCCTTTTCCTCCTCACGAGCCTTTTTGTCTTCGATCTGCTGTTTTCGTATTTCTTCATCGCTTCTTCTTGCTCTTTCATATTCTATCATTAATTCCATCCTTCGTCGTTCTGCTTCGTCACGATCTATTTTCATTTGTTCTAACTGCAGCTGGAATTGTTGCCTCTGCATGTCAATCTCTTGTTGCCTAATCTTCTCTGCTCTTTCTGCTCGTTCTCTCTCCTCTTGTCTGCGTTGCTCCTCTTTTTCTTTCTCTTCTTGCCTGCGTCGCTCTTCTTTCTCCTTTTCCTCTTGTCTACTCATCATCATGAATTGTAGCAACGCCTCTATAGACATCGGTGCCTGTGGTTTCTCAACCGGCTTTTCTTTAGCGCCTCCAACAGCACCTTCTTCTTCAACTTCTTCCTTTGCCCAAATCTCAGCCAAAGTTCTCATCAAATGTTCCCTCGACATCTGTTCAACTTCTTCTGCGTCTACGCCTGCTTCAATTAATAATTTTACTAGTCTCTCCGAAGACATCTTTTTAATAGCTGCTTGCTTTTGCTCTGTAAGTTTCTCCATCTTACTTCTTTACTTTACAGATGCTCGATAAAATAGTAGGCTACTCTTCAAATGTTTGCAATTGACTGACTTCAATTCTTTATGCGCACTTCAATAGACAAGCAAGTTTTTCTACCTTGTAGTCGTTGTGTTGTCGTTTCTCACTGACGTACGGATGCTCGATGTATCGTTGCTTCTCCCGTGTGCTCGGCTCCTCGATAAATTCACAGCGTCCGTTCCTCCACAACGTCTGTTGATTGGATAGAATCCCTCCGTTCGTAACTTGGCACGTAGACCCACCGTTCGTAACTAGGATCGTTCTCCTGCAACTTGGATCGTTATCCCACCGCTGCCACCAAATGTGATAACCTCCTTGTGATCACCTCCTCCTATCAGTCTCTTCGGAAGCTTCTTCGTATAAGTTCGTGGTAGCATAGGCCTATCCCTAGATAACTGTTTCATTAGCTAAATGGCTAGGTAAAGAATCTACAGACTTTCACTGTTTTGTAACCAACAACGACGACGTGTTTAAGTCTTCTTATTATACTCCAAAATCCGATGTAAAGTAAAACGATCAGCAACAACACAACAATGACTACACTTGCGTTATCATAACAACTACACGACTACTACCTTCATCAGTCTACTCTATCGCAACTCAACAACAACTATTACAGCCTATCTCAACGGCTCTCAACACACAACACTCCTTCTTCACTTCCACTCCCTCCTTGTACACTCAACGTACGCTCGTCTAGACATCACGCGCTGTCCAGACAATCACCTGTCCAGACGCCGCGCGCCAATTTGCAGCTGTCCTACCTGCGTCGCTGTACGACAATCGTCGTGCACTGATTAAATTAGCTTACACCGTATATATGCCTACTGGCGATTAGGCCTATGAGGTATCACCAGCATAAGTTTTTGCTCCATTTTGGGTATACGCATAGAGGTAATTTTTCAAAGTTTAAACAGGCCTAACTACCAACAAAGCGTTTCAAAATTCATCCGCAAGCCAGTTAGCCTACAGTTTACCTATTTATGAAGTATAGAGCCTAACCGGTGTAGGCCTAAAGGCCATGGGCGTCCGCAGCGGGGCGCAAGAGGGCGCAAGTGCGACCCCTAGATTTTTCGCATAGTTGCACATAAATTTAGATTATTTGGTTGTGATCCTCCAAAAAAGTGTATGACCTTTTTTACTCCTCCACTTGAAAACCGACTGGGGGGGGCCACGTCCCATGCCATATTCCGAATAGGGGGGGGGGCAATATGCCATTACACCCATATGCATATTGCTAATTTCATACCAAATGGGGGGCCACGTCCCATGGCAGTTTTAAATGGGGGCCATGGCCGGATTGCCCCCCTGGATCCGCCCCTGGCTATAAAAAGTGCACATAAAAACACATACAAACAAAATTTAAATTTAAAAAAAAAGTTTTAATGGTTTTACATCCAGGAATCCCAGGATCCATAGACCTCTAGGGCCTAGGCGGCTATAAGACGCTCAATGCCAAGATGGCTCTATTAGAGTGAGTAAGTAAGGAAGTAAGTATATTCTATAGATTATAAAATTTCAATAGAATTTCATCGCTTATAATAAATTTACAATTTGTGAAAAAAATTTTTGCCTTTCCGCGCCGTACGCACTTGCGTAAGTGCGTACGCCTAACGGCGCCCCTGAGTGGAGGAAGTGCGTTACCCAATGTGCAGACTATAGCTGCACGGGAAGAACTAATTTTAGGCCTACTAATTTTGAGTCTCGGTCACGGACTCAATTATGTACCACTGGCTCTCTATCGTGATTGTGGTTTGGGGGCCTGAAGCCCTAAGTCCTTCTTCCCTCCCATGGGGCGCAACTATACAACATTTTCCTTGAGGGTGCTCATAATTATTGCAAGCGCCGAAGCCCGTAGCGACTAGGGGTCTGGGGGGAGAGTCGTAAGCTCCCCAGCGGGGTCTGGGGCGGAGCTTCAGCCACCAACGTATTTTTTTAGCTCTGTTGGCCTCAAATGGAGCCCTTTTAAGGCTCTTTTTGCCAGCTATTTATCAACGATAAAATCATGAAAACTTCAATAAGAAGTCATTTTGCAGAGCCGCAGACTGGCAGTATAAGAATGTCAAAAAAAATTTGTAAAAGAAATGGGATTCGTCTTTACTATGATCAAAAATTTTAAAAGTTCAGACCTATAGCATAACAAGTTTATAAGTATACTGACACAAACTTGTCTCTTGTTCAATATATTTATTTAACGTGGGCTCGGCTTCGCCAGTGTGGCCGAAGTCTCTTAAAAGTCTCGTAGCCGTACAGCGACCGGAAGTCGAACGGCCACCACCGGAAGTCGAAGATAGCCACCGGCACTCGTGGACGTACAGCGACCGGAAGTCGAAGATAGCCACCGGCACTCGTAGACGTACAGCGACCGGAAGTCGAAGATAGCCACCGGTACTCGTAGACGTACAGCGACCGGAAGTCGAAGATAGCCACCGGCACTCGTAGACGTACAGCGACCGGAGGTCGAAGACAGCCACCGGCACTCGTAGACGTACAGCGACCGGAAGTCAAAGATAGCCACCGGCACTCGTAGACGTACAGCGACCGGAAGTCGAAGATAGCCACCGGCACTCGTAGACGTACAGCGACCGGAAGTCAAAGTAGAAGGCGTACCCGAGGCGTCGATGCTGCAAGCGAACTCGAAGGCGTCGATGCTGCATGCGTCGCAGACGTCGTCGTCGTCGTCGTCGTCGTGCCCATCCTCATTGCTGCGGATCGGGGATCAGAGTCGACGACGTCATCCTCCTCCATTGCTCTCTGTTCCTCGCGGTCCTCACGCAGTCCACCATCGCCATCCCCGTCCACTCCTCCACGTCATCCATCCATCTTCTTCTCGGCCTTCCTCGGGCCCTTTTTCCATCCACATAGCCCTGACATATGAATGCCGGCAGCTTGTCTGCTCGGATCATATGTCCGAAGTAGTTCAGCTTCCTTGCTTTCACTACCTCCAGCAGGCGCCGTTCCGGCTGTATCTCTTCCAGTATAGATTCATTTGTTCTAAATTCTCTCCAGCTGACTCTCAGCATCTTTCTATATGTTGTCATCTCAAATGCTGATATTCTCTTTTTGTCTTCCATCCTTAGCGTCCAAGTTTCACAGCCATACAGCGCCACTGGCCACACCAATGACCCCATAAGCCTTAGCTTCAACCCTCTTCCAATTGCTCTATCCTTCCACAGCGCAGTCAAAGACCCCATGGCTGTTCGCGCCATCCCCAGTCTTGCTCTTATTTCCCTACCTCCATCTCCACTCTCCTCCACTATGGCTCCTAGGTATCGGAACGACTCCACCTGCTCCAAGGTTCCTCCATTACAAGTGATCACTATCTTCTCTCGATTTCTGCTCACTACTATGACTTTTGTTTTCTTGATATTCATTTCCAGCCCATATTTCTTAGATGTTTCATTCACTCTGTCCATTAGTTGCTGGAGCGCTTCCTTTGATGTAGCAACGAGTACGATATCGTCCGCGTATCTCAAGTTGTTTATTGTCCGTCCGCTTACCGTTACTCCGATCCAGCTAAGCAAGGATCGGAGTAACGGTAAGCGGACGGACAATAAACAACAGCGTCGCAGACGTGTAGACACAATTGATTATCCACTCTTTTCACGTCTATAAGACTGGTGACCGCCAACAATAAAAGTGGTGTGCAGGAGTTGGACCACGTAGGCGGACATAACTTCTGTCGCATTCGCCAGGCGGCGCCACAAAAAACGGTGGTCACGAAGGCAGTTTTGTGACATCCTCCCACGTCCGGGGGGAATATCCTCAGCGGCAAAATGTCCGCTGAACCACGACAATGTTCCTCTCAGCACATAGCAACCCGCACTGTATCACAGAAGCGGGCTGGTCTACGCATTTGACGCCTGGGTCGTTGATCGGAAGGCGGCGGATGCGTTAGATCATCAGAATCATCTGCGTTGTCGTCCGAATCATCGTCCTAAGGTGTTACGTCTTCCTGTCCCCCGATCGAGGATGACCGGTCAGGGCTTGACACACGAGGTGGCGGTCCTTCTGATTGCGTTTGGGTGTCTGTACTCCCCTCGATATCGGCAGAAGGGTCACGGATCCAGCTCAGGAGGCCTGGCGTGTAACATGGCTTCAGTTTATCAACGTGAACGATCATCGGTTTGGCGCGCCGACTCCGTTGAATCTCCATGTTCAGGTCACTGATCTTTCTAGTTACCAGGTACGGGCCCTGATAAAAACTGGTCCATTTGGCGCTACGGCCTGGCCGTCGTCTAGGTATCAGGCACCACACCCATGTGCCTGGTTCAAAGTTGCGTGGACGTGCTCGCATATCGCAGCGCGACTTCCTTCTCTCTGCAGCACGGTTTAGATGCTCTCGGACCAACGCGAAGGCTTCGTGCAGATTCTCCTGCTGTTCGGACACGAACTCCACACGACTGCGTTGCTCTGTATCCCTGGGAGGCATACCGTACACGATGTCAGCAGGTATCGTATCGGGAACATTTCGGCCCATTTCGTGAAGTGGTCAATTAATGTGAGGATGTACACATTCCCCTTTGACGATTTTGGATGTGGTCCCGTGATGTCCACGCCGATTCGTTCCCAGGGTTCGCCCGTCAGCATGGGTTTAAGGCACCCCTGACGATGAGGCCGTGGTCGTTTGAATCGTGCACATTGATCGCACTGCATCAACGTTTGTCGAAGGTCACGTGACCACCCAGGCCAATAAAACCTTCCTTGCAGTTGGTGCATCGCGCGCTGAATACCGAAGTGCCCACCGTTCAGACCCCGATGCATGTCTGCAGCTATCTCATGTCGATAGTGGAACGGTACAACTTTCTGCAAATGAATGCATCCGCCGGCTTTGAGAAATTTCCGGTACAAGACGCCATTGGTTCCCAACTGCATCTGGTCATACTGACTGCAGAGCGTTTTTACGTCGGAACTGAGCGCCGTGATGTCCTCTGGTCTGGGCTTCGGCGACTGATTTTGAAGCAGTCTGTAGAGGAACCCGACGTCCGGGTCTTCTTTCTGAACCTTAGCCCCGTCAAACAGTGCAACGACGTCTGGTCTCGCAGTAGATGCTGCAGCGACGGCAGGATCGCTGTGGTTCGATGGCGGCCTCCGAGACATAGCATCAGCGTTTGTATGCTTAACTCCGGGCCGATGTTGAACATGGTAGTCGAATTCCTCCAGGATTTCGAGCCAGCGAGCCTGCTGCCCGATTGGCTCGGGAGTTTTCTTTAACCACTGAAAGCCGGCGTGATCAGTTCGTATGGTGAAAGACCTTCCCAGTAAGTACTGTCTGAACTTTTTCACAAACGTGACGAGGGCCAATAGCTCTTTCCGTGTGACGTTGTAGTTTTTCTCGTGGCGATTATACAGCTGGCTGGCGTAGCATATCGGACGTTTTTCCCCGTTCTGTATCTGCGAAAGCACGGCACCAATGCCGGTATCGGAGGCGTCACAATCCAGAATAAAGTTTCCTTCTTCTGTCGGTAGAGCCAACACCTCTGCCCCGGTCAGAGCTGACTTGAGCGCGTCAAATGCGTTCTGGAACTCTCCCGTCCAGAGAAAACGGGCACCTTTCTTTGTCAGACCATGTAAAGGTGCAGCAACATCAGAGAAGCCTGGAATGAACCGTCTTTAATAATGGCAAAGACCAACGAAAGCACGGCTATCACGAAGGTTGGAAGGTGTTGGCCAATCGCGGATGGCAGCAATCTTGTCAGGATCCGTACCGACACCTTCACTGCTAACTATGAATCCAAGAAAGACACCTTTTGTTGAAAAATGTGGCATTTGGAAGGCTTCAATTTCAGGTTGGCCACTCGCAGTCGATCGAGCAATTTCTCTAGCCGTTCCATGTGGCTTTGTGTGTCCTTACTGAAAACAATGATGTCGTCCAAGTAAACGAGGCACGTTTCGTAATTCATCCCGGCTATGACCATGTCCATCAACCGCTGGAATGTTGACGGAGCTCCACACAAACCGAATGGCATTCTTGGAAAGCGAAATGTTCCGCGATGACAAATGAATGTAGTCTTGTTCACACCCTTCGGATCAACAGTTACTTGATGAAACCCGGATCGTAGATCAAATGTGCTGAACCAGAGTGAACCAGCGAGCGTATCAAGGCAGGTCTCGATGCGTGGAAGAGGATACGCGTTTTTCTTTGTGAGATCGTTCAACCTTTGGTAGTCGACACAAAAACGGATACTGCCATCCTTCTTTTTAACTAGAACAATGTTGGACGCCCATTCGCTCTGACAGGGCTCGATTACCCCCTGTGTTTGCATTTCGGACAGGAGCCTGTCCATTTCTGGTAGATAAGAACGTGGCTGAGGTCTTAAAGGCTGACGAAACGATCTGTTGTCTCCAGTATCTATCCGATGAGTAACAATGTCCGTACAGCCGAGATCAAACTCGTCTCGCGAAAAAACGTCGCATACTTGGTCAAGAGTTGTCTCACGTCGCCTCTTACTTCCATGGGTACAGTTTCATCAATCCTCTTCAAAATAGGCTCTATGTGATCGATGTATGTTTCTTGATTAGGTTCTGCAGCAGACGGCAATGTTGCGACGTCCTGCAGACTACTAATTGTTTGTCCCTCATGAATTGTTGTTTGCCGGCGAGTCAGATTGCACACTCGGACCCCGTTCTCCAAGGATCTGGGATCGATAAGAGTTCGTGCGACCAACAATCCTCTTTCCGGTGCGTCTGGCGCGGTACTAAGCTGTTGGTCACCTGGTGAGCCGAGGCGTCCGTAAATCAAGCGAACCGGAAGAATCACTTCACTCTGCGGAGGTACGGACCAGTCAGAACGAGCAACACATCGCTGTTAGTACTTCGTCTTTCCCGGTTTTGGCCGTAGTGTCACACGTTGATGACCCATGACAATTGTTCTTTCTCCGAAGGCCCAGGTCACATCGTTATCCGTAAGCCAGTCTATGCCGAGGATCGCTTCGCTAAGGCTGGGACTGACAAGGAAAGTAGCGGCAGTACGATGATGGTCGATGACCACGAATTGCCGAAGCTCACCCTCGACTTCTATCTCAGATCCATTTACTGCGAGCAGTCTGGTTGAGGTTCGAGTAATCAATTATCTATTCACCCAGTTGCTCGGGATGAGGCAGACTTCAGCCCCGGTGTCCAGCAGGCAGTCTCTCTGCTTCCCGTCGATTCGTGCTCGTACATACACTGCAGGTTCGCGTCTCGGAGTACGAACGGGCGCCTCTATTGGTCCAGATGAGGAGCTGTGGATCGATCGTTCGGCGTCGACGTCGATCTCATGTCGTTTCCCGACGGCTGTAGGGCTGGGCAGTCGCGCCAACGATGACCTGGCTGATCACACTCCAAACATCGTACTGACCTGTCGTTGAGCCGACAGTCGCGACCCCAATGACCGGTCAAACCAGATTTCGGGCATGGCTTCTTCGGAACGCTACCGAAATTCATTGTAGGTGTTGGTGACGAACGAGTGGTCGAGAGTTGTTGCAAAGCCTGGCTCATCTCATCCAACCGACGATTCGTCCGGTCCATGAAATCCGTCGTTGTTTTAGGTAGTTGCCATTCAGGATCTTGTTTCTGCTCCTCGCTGTGGATTGCCCGTGTTGATGCATGTCGCTGGCCGCCGGTGCTAGACAGTGATCGAAAACGTTCATATAAGCTGCACGCCTCATCCAGTGTCTTTGGTTCTTTATCGCGGATATAGAGGACCACCTCTCTGTCTGGAATGGCTCTAAGGAGGTAGCTGATCATTATTTGGTTCCGTGCTGCGCCACCGAGATCGCTGTAGGCCCTCCTGGTGAGCCGTAGCACCTCATGTGAAAGCTCTCGGATGTTTTGGCCGGAACCAAGGCGTAACAGATTTAGCGCCTGCTCATGGGCTGCGGGGCATTCCGTAGGCCCGAAGCGTGCCAGTAAGGTCCTTTTGACGTCTTGGTAGGTTACAGCCGTAATGTCATCAATCTCCGCCAGAATGCCTCTTGCAGGCCCATCCAGTGCGCAGAGGAGCGAGGAAGCCATATCGTAGTCCGTCCAGAAATTATGGCGGGCCGCGAGCTCGAATTGGATCAGGTACTCTTCTACGGGATCCTTCCCCGTATAACGCCGTATCTCAATTTCTTTCCGTTTAATTTCTGGCATTCTGTTCGAGTATCTTCCCGGCTGTCCCGGTGTAGAGGCACCATGCGAGGCGGGTGGTGTTCCAGCAGAATCCATTGTCGTAGCTTGTTTGAAGAAAGCCCCACGTTGGGCGCCAATTGACACAAACTTGTCTCTTGTTCAATATATTTATTTAACGTGGGCTCGGCTTCGCCAGTGTGGCCGAAGTCTCTTAAAAGTCTCGTAGCCGTACAGCGACCGGAAGTCGAACGGCCACCACCGGAAGTCGAAGATAGCCACCGGCACTCGTGGACGTACAGCGACCGGAAGTCGAAGATAGCCACCGGTACTCGTAGACGTACAGCGACCGGAACTCGAAGATAGCCACCGGCACTCGTAGACGTACAGCGACCGGAAGTCAAAGATAGCCACCGGCATTCGTAGACGTACAGCGACCGGAAGTCGAAGATAGCCACCGGCACTCGTAGACGTACAGCGACCGGAAGTCGAAGATAGCCACCGGTACTCGTAGACGTACAGCGACCGGAACTCGAAGATAGCCACCGGCACTCGTAGACGTACAGCGACCGGAAGTCGAAGACAGCCGCCGGCACTCGTAGACGTACAGCGACCGGAAGTCAAAGATAGCCACCGGCACTCGTAGACGTACAGCGACCGGAAGTCAAAGTAGAAGGCGTACACGAGGCGTCGATGCTGCAAGCGAACTCGAAGGCGTCGATGCTGCATGCGTCGCAGACGTGTAGACACAATTGATTATCCACTCTTTTCACGTCTATAAGACTGGTGACCGCCAACAATAAAAGTGGTGTGCAGGAGTTGGACCACGTAGGCGGACATAACTTCTGTCGCATTCGCCAGGCGGCGCCACAAGAAACGGTGGTCACGAAGGCAGTTTTGTGACAATACTCTACTAGGCCTTTACTGTGACTATTACTGTCATAATATGAGTAGGCCAACTGTAGCCTATATAGGAAACCCTATGTCATATGTATAGGGTTTTACGGGCTCAACCCACCCAAAATGTGTAATTTCCTAATTTTAAGAACTAATTCTGTGAAGGCTTAGCCGGTACTTTTGTGTATTTTGCAACCATTGCTTAGTGTTGAGCCACTAGCAGAGGAATGCATTTGGGTCAGGAGATATACCCCTCCCCATTATCTAAATGTTTTTTTTAATTTTCTTAATTGTCACGCTGCAATGGTAAAAGGAAAATATGGACCGCATAGCTATATGCGGTCCATATTTTCCTTTTATCCGTCGATGCTGCATGTACATTTTGACTTCTCAATGAGGTAATTAATAGCAGGTCTGTCAGCGTGCACTCTTGTTCTTCCATTGCAGCTGCTTCTTGTCTTTCTTTTATGAACTTCTAGAAAATTTGATTTCTGAAATTAATGCCTCAACCAATCGCCAGTTTGCCGTAGGGCCTATAGGTCTATGGTTCATTCATAGCTCAACTCTCCCCTAATAGAAACCGGATCAATGAGAAGGGTTCAGACCAAACTAGAAGTTTGATTGATTAAAAATAATAATGCTGCAATGAGCGATTGTTGTACGATGCTAAAATATGCGTATTTTGAATTTAGGATCGCCGTTTGGAGGAATATTGATGACGGCAGATGGAGTGTCCTCGATGACAGCAGATGGAGTGTCCTCGATGACAGCATATGGAGTGTCCTCGATGACAGCATATGGAGTGTCCTCGATGACAGCAGATGGAGTGTCATCGAGAACAGCAGATGTAGTGTCCTCGAGAACAGCAGATGGACTGTCCTCGAGAACAGCAAATGGAGTGTCCTCGATGACAGCAGATGGAGTGTCCTCGATGACAGCATATGGAGTGTCCTCGATGACAGCAGATGGAGTGTCCTCGATGACAGCATATGGAGTGTCCTCGATGACAGCAGATGGAGTGTCCTCGAGAACAGCAGATGTAGTGTCCTCGAGAACAGCAGATGGACTGTCCTCGAGAACAGCAGATGTAGTGTCCTCGAGAACAGCAGATGGAGTGTCCTCGATGACAGCAGATGGAGTGTCCTCGATGACAGCAGATGGAGTGTCCTCGAGAACAGCAGATGAAGTGTCCTCGATGACAGCAGATGGAGTATCCTCGATGACAGCATATGGAGTGTCCTCGATGACAGCAGATGGAGTGTCCTCGAGAACAGCAGATGTAGTGTCCTCGAGAACAGCAGATGGAGTGTCCTCGATGACAGCAGATGGAGTGTCCTCGAGAACAGCAGATGTAGTGTCCTCGAGAACAGCATATGGAGTGTCCTCGAGAACAGCAGATGGAGTGTCCTCGATGACATGCAGCAGATGGAGTGTCCTCGAGAACAGCAGATGGAGTGTCCTCGAGAACAGCAGATGGAGTGTCCTCGTTGACAGCAGATGGAGTGTCCTCGAGAACAGCAGATGGAGTGTCCTCGAGAACAGCAGATGGAGTGTCCTCGATGACAGCAGATGGAGTGTCCTCGATGACAGCATATGGAGTGTCCTCGATGACAGCAGATGGAGTGTCCTCGATGACAGCAGACGGAGTGTTTGATGGAGTAGCAAGTGTAGTGGCTGATGTAGTAGCAATCTTCACGATGTTCTTCGGCTGTGTATAGTGTAACTGAAATTTCAGTGGGACTCTGATAGTTCTTTTTGGACGTTTAGAATAAAATAACTTGGGATCCATCCTGAAAAAAATCATGGTTGCATTGCATTTTAAGATGGAGTTCTATTAATTTTCTAAGGGTTCAGTCAACTAAGCATGGTAGCATTATGAAATAGTAGCAAGTCTCACAAAGAAACAACTTATTTCACAGAGAGATATTACATGCTGTGGAAATGTCGAGATTATGATTATACGCGCTATAAGACTTAATGCGGCAGTGGAACGCAAAACTGTCCAATAAAGTTAACAATACACAGACTTCTGCATAAGGAAGATGCCACTATCTGTAGTGATAGAAATAAAATATAATAATCAAAAATAGTTTTAAAATGAGAAAACCTACTTAAATCAAGGGCTATGCATGTCCAAGTCTGGTAGTACAGTAATTATTTTCAACCAATCAAACAAATTCACTGTATTATCGCTCGCTCTCAAAATAATTATAACACTCAGTCTAAAACTATTCCTAAAAGTTAGAGAAAATACTTTTTAATCACGAGTGTTATTAATAACCGACAACCAACCGACTTACTGACCTTAAAATTGTATTATGAAATCTTTGTCGTGATTTTATAATTCGTATTTTGCTTCATTAAATTAATTTTGTAGAGTCAATCGGTCTATACTCTATAGCTATCCGTCGTAACACGCTGAGATTGAAATTATTTAAGAGTTCTAGAAGCGCAATAACGCACCATCTATGTTTAATCTAATGCCTTTGTATCAATTAATCAAGAATCTGAATGCAAGAGTGCATCATTTAGAAGTACTGCATTCTTACTGAAATTGGAAAACAAGTTCCTTGCACCATGTATGATGGTGCTTTACTGCAGGAAATATACTTGCGATTGTGAAGATAGTCCTAATGAAAACGTCCAGAAAAACCTATTTACAACGCTTCTACCGAGTTGGTGCGATATTACTCTAATAGATATTGACCATCTTAACGTCCTAGAACACTTATCTCTAAAACTGTAAAAATTGAAGTTGGTGCGTTCTTGCTTTAACCCCTCGGTATAGTGGTGCACGGTTGTTCAAGAATGTGTGCATCATGGTGCAAAGTTTGAACTTGATGCGCTCGCCTATCCCGAGCCACTGAAGCTGGTCCTGGATTGCGGTGGAAATATGGTCGAACTTATTTAATCGCAGGACTAGACGAGCTGCAGCATTGATGACCGCCTGAAGCCGAATGACACTGCGCTGTGGCAAGCCAGCAAGGGCCCCATTGCAGTAATCAATTCGGCTCAGGATCAAACTTTGCACCAGATGGCGTGTCACGTCTTGTGTGAGAGAGCGAGACACATATCTCAGCTGCCTCAGGATTCCGAAGCTGGTTCGCCCTACTGCATTTGTAAGCTGATATAATATAGAGTGAGGCCTATAGCGGTCAGTCGAGTGTTTGTACAACTAGCGGCGATGGGCCAGACAGCAGCTGCGTTTTTGGCGCGCGTTTCCAGACGCCTAGTCCAGACACGGCCGATCGAGGGTTGCGTGTACGAAAGAGAGATAGAGAGAAGGAAGGAGCTTGAGAAGGAAGAGTGGCGAGATAGGCTGTGATAAGTGCAGTAGTAGTAGTAGGAGTTGACTAGAGTTGTGGAGAAGTGTTGTAGTTGCTGTGATAATGCAAGGATAGACATTATCGTGTTGTTGCTGCTGTTTCATTTTACGTTGGATTTGATATAATATACTATTAACCTGTCGTCGTTGTCGTTGAAGTAAAAGAGTGAAAGGCTGTAGTCTAGAAACTTTAACTAGCCAGTAGATTAAAGTCAGTTAAGTCAGTAGGGATAGGATTAGGCTACTGATGAACGATATTGAAAAGCTACCGAGGAGACTGGAGGTCAACTAGAGGGCAGAAGGGGTTGACATTATTTGGTGGCAGCGGTGGGATTCGAATCTGCGAACGGTTGGATTTGTATCTACGAACGGTTGGATATTTCTCTACGGATGTTTGGATATTTCTGCGGACGCTGATATTCTCATCTATTCGGACGCTGTGTTTTCCTTATCTACCCACGCTGGTATTCTCATATACGGAAGGAACGATAGGGCCTATCTGGGACCTTATCGAAGGAACGGAATTTTCAAGGAACGCTAATTTCTTATCGCAACGACGGATGCTCCCGTGCGCTCGTGAGAAGCAACCTGATCAACAGTTCGTCGATTATCTATACGACGTTTCTCACCGTCGTATGAGAAACGACAACTCAACGACTGAAAGGTAGGAGAACTTGCTTGTCTGATAAAGGAGCAGTGATCTTTGAAGTAAAGAAGTAAGAAACAACAAATAAATTCAGATGGAGAAACTCACGGAGCAAAAACAGGCAGCTATTAAAAAGATGTCGTCTGAAAGATTAATAAAGTTATTAATCGAAGCAGGCATTGATGCAGAAGAAGTCGAACAGATGTCGAGGGAACATTTAATGAGATCTTTGGCTGAGGTTTGGGCGAAACAAGAAGCGGTAGAAGAATTTGCTGTGGGTGGAGCTGAAGGAAAGCCAGTTGAGAAGCCACAGGCACCGATGTCGATGGAGGCGTTAATGCAATTCATGATGATGAAAGAAGAGCAACGTCGACAAGAAGAGAGAGAACGCAGACAAGAAGAGAAAGAAAAGAAGAGAAACGTAGACAAGAGAAGAAAGAACGTAAACGAGAAGAGAAAAAAAAAAGGGAGACGCAGGCAAGAAGAGAAAGAAAAAGAAGAGCAACGCAAACAAGAAGAGAAAGAAAGAGCAGAAAAGCAGAAAGGATTAGACTAGAGAAAGAAGAGCAACAAGCAATAAGAGCAGAAAAAGCAGAGAAGATTAGGCAACAAGAGATAGACATGCAGAGACAACAATTCCAGCTGCAGTTAGAACAAATGAAAATAGATCGTGACGAAGCAGAACGACGAAGAATGGAGTTAATGATAGAATATGAAAAAGCAAGAAAAAGCGATGAAGAAATACGAATACAGCATATTGTAGACAAAAAGGCTCGTGAGGAAGGAAAGGAAAAGATGCGTTTACAAGAATTACAAAGAGCCGAAGAGATTCGACAGGAAGAATTCCAAAGTGAGAAAGACAATTTGGAAAAAGCAGAAAGAGAAAGAGAAGAACAGATGCAATTGGAACAAAAGAAACTTGCTATTAAGAAAGCTCAACTCCAAGAAATGGATATAGAAAAGGAAGAACGCAGAAAGCAGTTAGAACTGTTGCAGCAAAAGATAGAACAAGAAGAACTGCGTAGGATAGAAGATCAAAATAGACTGAAGAAGAAAGACGAAGACGACAGAAGAAGCCGAGAGGAATCAGAACAAAATAGGCTCAGAGAAAGTGAGACAATGGTGTCAATGATTAAGAAGATTGGTGATGCAATGAAACATGTGTTACCGAAGATGCCGTATGATATGATGGAAGTGCCATTATATTTTGAGACAGTTGAAAATGCATTCAATAGTTTTGCTGTGGAACAACAATATTGGGTGAAATTGTTATTGCCACTTATGACTTCGAGAGCGCGAACTGTATTGAACCGCGTGTCTTTTGATGATCTAGACAAGTACGATGTCGTCAAAGAGCATTTATTGAAAGAACTCAAGCTAACGGCTCGAGAGTACAGATCAAGATTTGTAGATGCCAAGAAAACTGTGGAGGAAACGTATACGATGTTTACTGCAAGATTGAAGAATCTGTTGAATTATTATGTCAGAAGTAGACGAGTGGGCAAAGACTACGAGAAGCTGTTTGATTTGTTAGTGGCGGATAAGCTGAAAGAATGTTTACCACCAGGTCCACTACAGTTTGTCTTAGCAAAAGAGGGTACAGAATGCTTGGAAGCTAGTAACGTTGCAGACCTCGCAGACATACATGTGAACAATCGAATTGGTGTAATGTTTCAAGACAAACCGAAATATGAAACATGGGGCAATAGTCCTAAGCAAACCAAGTGGAACAGCAATAACAAAGAAACTGGAAGCCAAGCCAAAAGTAATGATGTAAAGAAAGATAATTTCTCTGGAAAGCAGTGGTGGCAAGATAAAAAACAGTCAACGTGAGACAGACAAGCCTACAATCGAACTCCACCATTGGGAAACCCAAAAGAAGGCAATGCAGCATACAACCCGTACAACAAGTGGGAGAACAATGAGCAAAGAGGTTTTGTAAAGAAACGTTGCCACAACTGTCAGTCAGACAAACATCTAGTAAAACATTGCCAAGCACCAGGAGCGGCAAATCTGAGAAAGAGCTTTAGTAGGAGTGCAGAAAATCTCAGAGTAAATCAGATCCAAGTGATGAATGCTCCTTATGATCTGGAAGAACAGGACGACCGCGAGACAGAAGTGAAGTCTGTGATGAAGTGTACGCCTCAGTTTGCCATACAGAGCGAAGCAATAAAGACTACTCCCATTACAGAAATAGGCCGAGAAACACAAAGTAATAACGAGTGTGCACGTATGAAGAAGATTTCATTGCAGTATGTATACGTGGAAATACGTGGAGATGATGGTCAGCCTATGCAAGTCAAAGCATTGAGTGACTCTAGAACAGAGATACCAGTGATCAACGAGGAATTACTGAAAGGAGCGATAGTACAAGAAATTGGTAGAGTACATTTGCAATGTGTGGCTGGAGAGCCTATTCCAGCTAAGTTAGTGAAGATTGATGTGAGAATGAGTGGTCAGACAGTAGGAGACGATATGATGGACAGAAAAATGAATATTGCGCCATATTTGACATTGGTGTGTGCCAGCATTCCGGCAGAACTGTGTAAAGAAAATAAAAAAAAGTTCTTGCTACATCCAGAGATAATTGCAGAACTGAAAGAGATTCCACCAGTTAGTGTATTACAAGGAGAACTACAAGCGAACGTGACTACAAGAGCACAGCGTCGGAGAACAGAAGTCGAAGACGAAGAAGAGGAACAGCTAAATGAAAGTTTGCTAGACGATGACACTGAAAGCGAAGATGAACTCAGTATTCAAGAAGAAGAAGGAATAATATCCGAGGACAATGAAAATGAAGAAGAGATGGCTGCATGTGAACGAAATGATAGTGATGATTCTGAGAGCGATGTGGGAATGGATACGAGCATGAGAGAATTGTTTATGGAGAATACGAATGATGAAAGACAGTTGGAAGATGCAAAGAAATTCGAGGAGCAACAGAGAAATGACGAGTCATTGAAGTCGTGGTGGAAGATAGCTGAAGACAAGGGATCAGAGTTTAGTGTGGTGAATGGGTTGATGTATAAGAAGCATCAAATGCTGGATCAGTTGGTGTACCAGTTAGTGTTGCCGAAAAAAAGAAGAATTCAAGTGATGGAACTAGCACACGAGTCAGTATTTGGTGGACACTTGGGAGAAGAGAAGACACGAGAAAGAATCAAGATGTCCTTCGTATGGCCAAAGATGCGTCGAGATGTGGTGAAGTTTTGTAAGTCATGTGAGAAGTGTCAGCTGAAAGCACGAAGTTTGGTGATGGATCGAGTGCCGATTACGCCCATACCAAGAGAGGATGTACCGTTTAGAAGAATGACAATGGACGTGGTAGGACCAATAGAACCGACGTCAGCAGCAGGACATAAGTATTGCTTGTGCATAGTGGATTCATGTACAAGATGGCCGACAATATTTTTGCTGAAGTCATTAACTGCTAAAGCTGTGTGCGAAGCTTTGACGAAGCTATTCATGGACGTAGGCGTGCCGTCAGTGATCACAACTGACAGAGGAACGAATTTTACAGCCAGTCTAACGAGAGAATTTTTGAAATTGATGGGATGCTGTCCTAGATTCGATTCGCCAGGACATCCAGAGGCCGCAGGATTAGTGGAAAGATGGAACCAGACGTTTAAGAAGATGGTTCATCATGTCATTGTGGAAAATCCGAGGCAGTGGCATAAAATCATTCCATTTACCGTGTGGGCATTGCGAGAAGTGCCTAATGCAAAAACCGGAGTGGCACCGTACATGTTGGTGTATGGAAAGTTGCCAAGAGGACCATTAACAATCCTAAAGGAAAGCTGGACAAAAATAAATCAATCTACCACCGAACATTGGAGTACAACCGGCAAAGTACTTGAAGAATTTAAGAGCAGATATGGAGAAAGCCTTAATATTCGCTGAGAGTTGCGCAGAGGAAAAGCAAAAACAGTATGCCAGCCAATATAACAAGAGAGCAAAGGATAAAGAATTCGAACCAGGAGAAAACGTCATTGTACTATATCCGACGTCAACCAACAAATTAATCTCACGATGGCATGGTCCATACTGTCCTACAAAGAAGATCCAAATATTCATATCTCGTGGACATGACTGAAAATGGTCGACGAGTTGTGCATGCCAACAAAATGAGAAAGTTCATCACAAGAACATTATCATGTGGTCTTATCGTGGAAGAGGACGACGAATTTGGATCGGTGGTAGAAATACCGTTGAAAGAAGACCGTCCAGAGACGAAGCAGAAATCACTTCAATTGGATTATGAACAAATTGGACATTTGACGAGCGAACAACAGAAACAGTTACTGGATGTACTGAATCGTTACGCAGACAGATTTTCGGACAAACCTGGATTATGTACACTGGTAGAACATGAAGTGGTTTTGAAACCTGACTTTCGAGAGAAGGAGTTCGCGGCATATCGCATACCACTAATATACCGTGCAGAAGTGGAAAAACAAATACAAGAGATGCTGAAAGAAAACATCATTCAACCGTCATCAAGCAGAATGGCAAGTCCACTTGTCATTGTCCAGAAGAAGAATGGATCCTTGAGATTGGCTTGTGACTACAGGTACATTAATTCCTTTACTGAAAATTGCCGATATCCAATGCCGATCGTCAATGATGTCTTGAGCAAAGTCGGGAAATCCAAGTTTATTTCCGTCTTGGACTGTCGCAGTGCCTACTGGACTTGTCCTGTGAAGAAGAGCGATCAATGGAAAACGGCGTTTGTTACTCATAATGGACTGTACGAGTTTACACGTGTGCCATTCGGCATGATCAACTCTGGACGGACTTTTGTAAAAGCGATTAACATGATTTTACAACCGATAAATAATTTCACTGAACCGTATACGTGGATGACATTGCAGTACATTCTGATGATTGGAACATTCATTTAAGACATTTAGAATTGTTTTTGAAACAAATAAGATTGCATAATGTGACATTGAACTTGAAGAAATGTGTGTTTGGTAAGAGTGAGGTGAAATTCATCGGTCACCTTATTGGATCAGGGAAGAAGATGATGAATCCAGATAGGATGGAAAGTTTGATTAATTTGAAGAACCCTGAAACGAAGAAGCAAGTGAAGCAAGTGTTAGAATTTTTTGGATTTTACAGACAGTTTATTTGTAATTTTGCTGAAATTGCTAAACCTTTGACAGACTGAACTATCAAGAAAGTACCTGAGAACATTGTGTGGACTGATGCACAACAGAAATCTTTTGATTCTCTTAAGGAGATTGTCTTATCAAATGTGATTTTATATATGTTTGAGGTTGGTAAACCATTTAATTTGTACTGTGATAGCAGCGATTTTGCTGTGGAAGCTGTGTTGTCACAGGTGGACAAGGAAGGGATAGAACGTCCCGTTTCATTTATCAGTCAGAAACTGACAGATACCCAGAGGAGATGGGCGATGATTGAGAAGGAAGCCTATGCAATCATATGGGCTTTAATCAAATTGAAAGATATTATTATTGGTTCTAAGATCAATGTGTTTACAGATCACAATCCTTTAGTTTATTTGACTGAATCAATGTCGAAATCTGCTAAGTTAGTCAGATGGTCATTATCATTACAAAATTTTGACATTCTGTTGAACTACAAGAAAGGAAAGCTGAATGTAGTAGCTGACTGTTTATCTAGATTGTAGTGTAAGATATTTTATGATGCATTAATGTAAGAATTGTTTGTATCGTAGCCTATTAATTAATCTGCGTTCGCTAATTTTTAAAGATAATTAGCTCTCTTCAAAAGAAAGGAAAGAGGTAATGTAAGCTGATATAATATAGAGTGAGGCCTATAGCGGTCAGTCGAGTGTTTGTACAACTAGCGGCGATGGGCCAGACAGCAGCTGCGTTTTTGGCGCGCGTTTCCAGACGCCTAGTCCAGACACGGCCGATCGAGGGTTGCGTGTACGAAAGAGAGATAGAGAGAAGGAAGGAGCTTGAGAAGGAAGAGTGGCGAGATAGGCTGTGATAAGTGCAGTAGTAGTAGTAGTAGTAGGAGTTGACTAGAGTTGTGGAGAAGTGTTGTAGTTGCTGTGATAATGCAAGGATAGACATTATCGTGTTGTTGCTGCTGTTTCATTTTACGTTGGATTTGATATAATATACTATTAACCTGTCGTCGTTGTCGTTGAAGTAAAAGAGTGAAAGACTGTAGTCTAGAAACTTTAACTATAGCCAGTAGATTAAAGTCAGTTAAGTCAGTAGGGATAGGATTAGGCTACTGATGAACGATATTGACAAGCTACCGAGGAGACTGGAGGTCAACTAGAGGGCAGAAGGGGTTGACAGCATTGATATGTGATTTCATTGAAAGGTCGCTGTCGAGTAAAAGTCTGAGATCACGGACCTCATTCTGTGTGTGTCTGTGTCTGAAGTGTGTCACTGTGTGTGTGTGTGTCTGTGCGTGTGTTAATACACGTGTGTCAATACATTAATGTAACAGATAGACGGACAAAATTATAATTATCAAACCTAAATATATCTCAGATAGCATAGCCTATGCACGCCCTTATTCTTGCATATGCCATATAGGCTATAGGAAAGCGAATCAACTAAATCAGAATCTTATGACGATTTGCAGACGGTATGATTTGTTTCATGTTCACAATTTTAACCGTATTGGACATAATCATTATTACCGTTCACACACTGTAATGTCATCCTGAAATTTGAACGTCATGACGCGAGGCTAAAACACAGGTTAAAAGGAGTTCAGTATAGTTTTGCCTGACAACAGTACGGCGGTTGACAGTAAAGTAACGAAGTAGGCCTAGTCTAATGCAAGATTGTTCACACAAACTAAACATGTCACAAAACTAATGGGATTGACTAATTAGGATATATAAATAATTCAACAATCTCGATGGGCCCCTGGAGGTCGTAGGCCCGTGTGCTTTGCACACATTGCACACAATGTCATGGTAGCTACGCCACTGAGTTAGGCCTACAGGCGTTTTAAAGTTAAAGATAATTTATTAATATGGAAAGCCAAGGTATAAAAATACAACTGTAATTTGATAGGCCTAGTTATGAGAGAGACAGACAGAGACAGAGAGCGGAGACAGAGACACGGCCAATGACGATGGTAATTAGGAAAGATTGGAGGCAGTGCATCATAGGTGGCTAATGAGAATCTTACACGTCTCCTCTCGCTCATTGTCTGAGTCCTTTGTTAGAAAATGGACGATGCAGTCTGACGATTTGATTGGTTGTTTTGTTATCTTAGCTGCTGTGATCGAGGATCTGGTAACAACAGGAAATTAATATTTTAAATGATTTCGTGCGTGCGTGTGTGCGCGTGTGTCAGTGTGTGGTATATATAATGAATGTAGTGTCCAAATTAATTAATTAGTTCATGAAATGTATGTAGTTTCCAAATTAATTAATTAGGCTAGTTCATGGAATTAATTTTGATATTATAAAATTCTTTTTCTTGTGTGAATATAAATAGGCGGTGACCCGTCATAGCCTAATAGCCCCGTCAAACAGCCCCGTCATAATCGCCCAGCCACAAAATAGCCCCGTCATAATCGCCCAAGGACAAAACAGCCCAGAAAAATTCAGTTTCCGACAAAATAGCCCAGAGGCATAGGCTTATCTAATTATTGATTTACATAGCCTAGCTCCTCTCAAAAACTAGACTATTCATGGGCGGTCTCGGTACGGAATCTCCTGTGGGAAAATTCCTTTAAATTATTCTTGAGGGACATAGTGAGAAAAAACGAATCATTAGCTTATGAAGAGCAATACCAAAGCCAGATGCTATAGGGAGTGAGCGGAGGTCTGCTAGTCTTGGTGTAGGATCGCAAGATTAAGCATTCATCTAATCGCTAAAACTCGTCCCAAAAACCAATATACATGCACATGTATATAGATAGATAGCCTACAATTACTCAGCTGACAATTCGCACAACATCTTTGGGGTAACCACGCAGAGAGCCACTGTGTACTTCATAATGTATATTATAGTGTCAATACAGCCATGCGATGTCTCATAACATCGCGTTCGGAGTGTATAGATTCGGGTGACACGTCCATTCCGAAAACGTGCGACGGTTTGCTCGATGACTAGATCTCAGACTTGGTCGTGGCCGGGCTGGAGTATCGGCGATTGGCCTTTGAAGCCGTGGCCGATCCCGCCGCCGCCCCCGCTGCTGCGCCCTCTTCAGCGATCGCCTCCAGACGGGTACTCTCGAGCGACAGGCTGCGCCGACGTTGAAGCGGCAACTCCGGCAGACAGAGGAAGAGTCCCTTGTCCCGTCTGCTCAATGGCTCCCCCGCTGATCGGGGTCTTTCCAGAACTTCTGCCACCGTCTCCGGGACTTCAACGTCTTCTGACCTTGACACCGCCGAGGGTGGGATTCTAGTCATGGTGGACAGCGACGGGGCGCCACCCATACAGCTGGATTCGGCTACATTTGATGGAGAACCGGTGCAATGCAGATCCGACGTTGTTTGGTTTTCAGCTCCAGGTGGTTGGGGCAATGGACCGCCGAGGATCAGGACGCTTCGGCCTTCGGTGACGGGTACCTCCCACTGGTCTTCCGATCCTTTTCGGCGGTTTCCCGGATCAGAGAGACGGCGAAAGTCGCCTCCCCGAGTGGAGGCCTGGGCCAAAGAGAAGACGTATGGCTCCTCGATGTTTGACCGTCGTCGAGGCGCTGGCGGCGTCCTCCGAAACCCGGATGTATGGTCCATTTTCTTCGGGCACATCCGGTCCACCACGGTGGTGAACTTCAGCAGGCCCGACGAGGCAGCTGGTTCACACCAGACTGTGACGTCGGATGGGGAATCGTCTTCCGCATCCACGGTTATTTCCGGAGTAAGTGCACGCATGCGCGGATTGGCAGACGACGTCTTTCTATGGACTTCGCCGGTGACAGGCATTTCGACCGATTCGATTTCTGAGTTGCTTGCCTTCGGTCCGTTTGAGTCTATATCCATCGCGAAGGTATATTAGACGTCTACAATGGCAGGTAGGCCTACAGATATTCTATGGAATCTGCTAGAAAGTGACACATAGGCCTACTGACCGGGAAAAGACGAGAGGCATGCAGCGTGAAAGCCGGAGGGAATCCGAGAGACCAGCGATGTAATGTTCTATGTTCCCTTGCGTTAGTTTTGCAATGTTTGTTATAGGCCTAATGATAAATATAATGTAATAAAAACGGGATTGTCATTAGGCCGGAAGTTGTTATCATCTGTGGAAATGTTATCGCAAAACAAAGATGACGTGACGAAAACCGTGAACTTTCACGAAGTCTTTCTTTTGTATGTACACTCTGCATCACGCCGAGCGAGATTTGCTCATGTTATTGCTACCACAACATGTTTGACTGAAAGAATGAAACTTTCAAGTATCGTAATTCAGCCTGGCACATACACAAAACGCGGTACTTGTGGGTTTTACGACCCCCAAAACTTACAAATTCGATGAAAAATATTTTCCGACGAAATAGAAGCGGGATTCTTCACATGAGGGTCGGTTAGGGCTCAGGTTAGGCGCCGTGAGGGTCGGTAAGGGTTAGTGTTAGGGTTAGTGCAGTCATTATGCTGAAATTGAAGCTGGAATGATAAACAATAATTATCAATGAAATAGAAGTTAGATTGATGAAGAATATTCACTTACGAAATAGAGTGGGATTTATGGAACAAATTGTTGCATAAACAGAAGCTGGATGAATGAAAAGGAGTCTCGGCAAACTAGAAGTTGGATTTATTCAACATAACAACGCTGCAACGTTGCTTCTTGGGGGTCGTAAAACCCACAAGTACCCAAAATGCTGTTTATTATTATAAAAATTATCACGACTGATTCGTCACCGTACTTTGTCAAAGCAGTGCATGGAACCAGTCCAACAAACGAGCTTTGAGTGTCTCAAAACAGA
Organism: Lumbricus rubellus; assembly: GCA_945859605.1. Lineage (NCBI taxonomy): Eukaryota > Metazoa > Annelida > Clitellata > Crassiclitellata > Lumbricidae > Lumbricus > Lumbricus rubellus. The sequence goes on from OX243812.1 coordinate 60,049,809, forward strand.
CTGAGCCTAGCGACTATCTTACCGCCGATAAATACAATACCTATGTGTGCTGTGCAAGTGCAAAATAATTTGCCGCTATAAGCTTAATTACACCAGCGACTACGTTCTGTAAATAAATTGACCGAGGAATAAAGTCGAATATTAAAAACTAGCTGATCTCACCGCTAAGTAATTTAATATGCATTGACAGTAACTGTTACGCGACATTGCCGACTGAGACAGCACCTTTGACAGCAGTATAGGCCTACGCCTAAGTCAATCGAATAGTAGAACCCTGGATAAATATCTCAGTTTACTTTAATCTCAGACATTATGAAGCCTATGTAAACATAATACTTTATGTAGCGGCTATCACCGATAGCAAATAATACTGCATAGTCGTTAACACTGTGCGCCACCGTACGACCAATTGCGCAACAGAACTCGAGTATAAGACGCACTGAGTATAATTATGCCGCTCTACGCAGCGCCACAACTCGAATGCAACGCTGAGTAATATTCCTGTTTTGCGTCGAGATTCAAATACAATCAGCTGCGACCTACGTACGCAAAACAAATATTCAGCAGAGTGTAAGCTATGTAGCGCCAATTTCCGATTTCTCCATCAGTCCATTAGCCGCCTGCGGGGCTTCGGAATGCGCGGCCAGTGACGCACAAACGACCCATGCATACGCGCGTACGTACGACAGCGTGGGTTGTAGGCTACGTGACGCAGTATACGATATATCATTGGACATTTAGCGTTATATTTGGACGTCGTACTGCCTGCTCTCAGCGTGCGCCAAGTTGCCTAGACGCCATCTGGTCTCAGAAACTATTTGCCGATCAAATGTTGTTCCACGGCCGATGGCGCGGCGCTCGCTGCAGCGTGTCCTCGCTGGCGAAGCCGTGTGTGGACGGACGTCGGGGAGCGGCCGATATAACTGCATGCGGCCGATGACGACTATCATGGATTCATGGTCTGTCGTCGCCGCCGAAGCTGTTGGCCTGATCTTGGATCGCCGTATCATTTAATAAGTCGTATCATGGAATCAATCTCTGTCGCTGATGTGGAGAAGGCGATTGAGAGAGTGCTGCTGATGTTGATTCGGGAAATGGCCTTGGAGATTAGATGATATAGTTACATGAGCAAACTAGGCTATATATACAAGGACAAGCCGGCCGGCCATGGTTATTACTACATTCTACTGCTGCTGTTGATGCAGCTGTAACAGTTGTTGTTGTTGTTATTGTTGCTTCTACTGCTGCTACAACTACAATTACTACTACTATAACAACTACAACAATAACAACAGTAACAACAACTAGCCTACTACAACTACCAATGCTGTTGTTGCTGCTGCTATTACTAATAGCCTGCTACAAGAGCTATAGTCGTATAACTACAATAATATTACTACAACTAAAAACAATAGTAACAAAATAATAATAATCATGATGATGATGATTATGACGACGACGACAATGATGATACTGTTGATGAAGAAGGTGACGATGGCGACGATGGTGATAGGTTTAAGTAATATAGGCCTAGTAATAGGCCTATTGCTAATAGCAATAGTAACCTATGCCTAGTCAGTGGTCACCATATTTATTGTCATTCTAAGTTTTAAAAGCTATAAGAGAGACAATGGTAATAAAAACCATGAATTTTTTTAATGTCTTTATTTAAAATTACCAATAAGCCTATTTGTTTTTAATTGCTATCGCAAAAGCGGATTTTAATCCGACGAAAATATATTGTGCAGGGGGCCAGAAGTGAGATTAGACTTTGCAGAGTCGTCTGTCTGCTATCATTAGAAAGTTGATACGCCAAGGTTTTTTGCCCACTAACACTCCTACTTTTGACACGTTATGTTCTAAGGCAGATGTATCCCTCTTTTCTTCTATCCTTTGTGACCCTGGGCATGTCCTCCATTATCTTCTTCCACCTGAACGTGTAACTGGTTACTCCCTTAGGCCCCAATCACATAATCTAGAGATACCACGATGTGATTCCTTGATTGGTAAGGGATTTATCACGAGAATGCTATATAGTTAACTTATTTGACGATAATAGTTTAGTAATTATATTATAATTTAACTTGTGATTTTTAATTTGCATGTTTTTATTACCTATTATTACTTCTATGTATTATAATGATGTTCTGTGTCCCATTGTGCGTTTGCAAGTGGAGTAATAAAGAAAATACTTACTTAGGCCTACTTACTTACTTATCATTACGTCCGTAGTTATTGTCGTAGGCCTACTAATCTTTTACAAAGGTTCTGCACCGAAATTAAACTTACCTCCATGGGACAACATTCCTTACAATAGTTTCCTCTATTACGCTGATGGCGTTGTTTAGCTTCCTTTATCATGACTAAATTGCAAAACCTTTCGAAACGACAGTCAATTTGTGCGTAATTGCGCACCATCGCCGCCATATTGATTTTTTGTTTCGTGGGAATCACGGCTGACGGCAGACGCGGCCGATTTAGGCTAATAATGTCCTGCTCAGAAGACTGAAAAGAGACGACTTCAGTGCACTTCACAGTATAGGATGAACGAGAAAATGGGCTCTCGGTAGAAATTATGGGAATGCAGTGAAATCATGGCGATGCAATGGCGTCTAAATATTTATTCACATCTGAAGTCAATTCAAGTCATATTTGCACATACTTGTCTGTAAAGGAGTAGACGCTTGAGCGTTCAGCGGTTTGCGTTGATTTGCGCTGCGCTGGCAGACGCTTTTGTCGTCTGGCGAGACATCGGTTAATGACGTCGTAACTTCCGGTTTATCATATTATGTCACTACGAGAAGGCCGCGTGACGCGCACTTTCACGCACTCTTTCAATTGTTATTTTAAAAAGACTCAGTAGGCTACTCACAGATCTTCGACGATATAACCAGGGCTGTAATCAAGGGTATACTCATCATCATCATCATCATCATCAAGAACCGAGGGACCAGTGCCCGTATAGGTGCCCGTAGGTGCACGCTGCCATCCTCATTATTCCTCGCCGTTTTTGTCGTTCCATCGCCGCATGTGTCAGGTCTTGACAATGTATTGGCGCTCCGCACCAGTCGGTTATGTTGTCCAGCCATTCCTTGTGTGGTCTACCTCTTCTGTTGGCTCCTCCCTTCTTCCAAACACCACCCTCTTTATTTTTCTGTCCTCATTCATTCTACATATGTGACCAAATAGCTCCAGCTTCCTGGTTATTAATATCTGCATAAGATTTTCTGCGGCTTCTATTTGCGCATACAGTTCTGAGTTTGTCATCTTCTGCATCCATCCAACTCAACAATCTTCTGTAGCATTTCCTCTCGAAGGCTAATATCTTAGACTCCATTTCTTTAGTTACTGTCCAGGCCTCACATCCATACATCATGCTGCTGAACACGCAGGTTCTCAGTACTTTTAATGTTGTTTGTAGATGTATGGATTTGCTCTTCCAGATTTTATCCAATGCCTTTAGTGCTGTCGTTGCTTTCGCGATTCTCGCCCATACCTCTTTCTTGTTGTCTAAGTCGTGTGTTTTGGAAACTTTTGATGCATCCTAAGTATGTGAATTTCTCCACGTTTTCTATCTGGTTTCCATCTATTTCCATCTTCTTAGACAGTTCTTTTGCTCCAAACACCATCGTTTTGGACTTCTCAAAATTCATGGCGTATACTCACCTCCGGGTAAAAACGGCATCGCATACTCACCTCTCGAAAAGTAGGGTATAGGTATACGCGGGTAAAAAGCAGGGTAGGCCTATAGGCACAGTACACGCTAGTAAATCAGGCTGTTTAAGTTGTAGGCCTATTTTTAAGCGAATGACTTTAAAAAGTCATCGGCGAAATGATGAAATTTTCCCGAGATTTTGGACGGATGACAAAAAATTAAAAAAAAGGTCGCCAGAAATTTTAGGGGCCAAAAAAGGTCGCATTCCCCCCCACCAGAGTGTACTCACCTCAAAATTTACCAGTAGCCTACAGCCCTGTATCCTTGGTTGTGCTCCATCTTACCTGCGCGTCCTCTGTCATTGAAGCGCGTCGGGCCCTTCGCTCTGCTGAGAAGGGACAACTGCTTGTTCCACGGGCTCGCTTAGCTACCAGTACCAGACATGCAGCGCCGAGCCTTCTCGATTGTGGGGCCGTCAATCTGGAATGACCTACCCCCTAACCTCCATCTCCTCCACCTGACCAGTCAATCTTTATTTCTTAAGTCCCTAAAATCTTTTTTCTATATGAGCTGGGGTACCCGGCGTTTCCCGGGAAATTTAGGATTCGCCCCGCTCCAGGCCAATTCCTTTCTTTCCCCCTCACTTCACTTCATCCCATATCCTCGCTCCTACTCCTCACCCCCCCACTTATTTTTTCCATCCCACTCACCCACCGACCCCCATAACCCGCCGGCCCACCTTGCTTCCGCCTTTCTGGGGTACTCTGCATTTTCCAATAAATTTGACTTTTTGGCCGACTCGAACCCGCCTCAACCGCCCTCTCCCCAACCGCCCGCTCCCCACCCCAACCCCAACACACTGCGACCTCCTAACCGGTGCGCCTCTCTTGATATTTCCGTTTACGGAGAAATTGTTTTTCTCCCCCCCCCCCATCCCCCAAAATACCCTGCCTCCACCCGGCCCCTGCGGGGCGAGATGTGTGTTGGGTGGGGCACGGCGGATACCAAACTTTTTGAGGTGGAGTGGCCAAACATTTCGGTGATCTTTGCATGCAAAATATGATGACCTTTTTCGGTCGAAATGTGTGAAAAATATACCATTTTCCCTGGGAAAAACTCTCTTTTTTTATTCATCTGGCCATGATCTCTTCTGGATATACTGTGACCTCTCTAGTCGTGCATTGATTTAAAGGTTCTAGAAACCAAATGGGTGCCACGTCCAAGGTAATTTTGAAATGGGCCGGATTGGCGCCCTGGATCCGCCTCTGAGGTGGGGCGAGGTGGCCCCTTGGGCCCTTTAGCACTATGGCTGTCTAGCTCCAACTTTTCAGGTGAAAAATCGTGAAACTATGGTAAAGGAATGAAAATTTATAGCAAAGTTAGGGTTTCGCGCACCCCACCCTGGTCCATGGTGGTATAGAGATTCGCCAACACCTCGACCGGGTGTCCCATGCCCACACCGAAACAGTTGTGAAGGTTTGGAGTGAAAAGGTGAAAAACTGTCGAAATCTATCCATGTCAAACAGAAATTTATAGCGAAAATTAGGGTTTTCACCCACCCCTGGTCCCCATGGTGGTAAAGATTCTCCAACCCCTTCACGTGCCGAGACCGACAGAATAGTGAAGGTTTTGAGTGAAAAGCTCAAAAACAGTACTGTTGAAATGCATCCCGGTCAAACAGACAGACAGACATAACTTTCTCTTTATTTATTTATATTACTAGCTGTACCCAGCCACGCGTTGCTGTGGCAAAAAGACCTCCCCTTCCCCCCATTCCCCCTCCCACTCCTCCTCCCCTCCCCCTCCCCCTCCCCTCGCCCTCCCCTTCCACCTCCCCCGCCCCGCCCTGCCCCCTTCCCTCCCCTGCCCTCCCCTTCCTCTCCCTTCCCCCTCCTATACCTCCACCTCCGCTTTTTTCTCCCTGACAACGTCCCTAACTATACACTGCAGCTGCAGGCATTAGATTGAGTAGAGACAAATGGAAGAGTATTAATGTCGGGAAGTCGTCCATTACAAAACCTATGCCATGCTTTTAGAAGCCGAGACACTCACTTATGCTTGAGGCCCATTCCATCACGCTCTAAAACCTCATTATATCAATATCCGATCACCCAAAAAGATGTGTAACGATACACGCACGTACGCACGCTCGCACACACACACACACACACACACACACACATACATGTACGTGTGGGTATGGGTGAATGTATGCGCGTAAGTGTGCGTGTATGTATGTATGTATGTATGTATGTATGTATGTATGTATGTGTGCATGTATGTGTGTATGTATATGTATGTGTGTGTATGTATGTATGCATGTATGTATGTATCCATGTATGTATGTATGCATGTATGCATGTATGCAATGTATGTATGTATGTATGTATGTATGTATGTATGTATGTATGTATGTATGTATGTATGCATGTATATATGTATAGGTATGTGTGCATGCATGTGTGTGTATATGTGTATGCATCTTATACCATAATTATATGTGTACATGCATACACACTGTGTCCCGGGGAAAATGGGCCCATTTTGAAAATATCAAAATAAATAGCAATTAGCTGAACTTTAAAAATCGAAGAATATGCCTATTTACTATTTATTTTTATATTTACAAAATGGGTCCATGTTTCCTGAACACCTACATGTATGTCGATTAATTATGTTAAATGATCAGCCTGGCATAAAGTGTGAAACCATTCCTTTTTCATTCCATTTTTGCAATTTTTTACGTATTTTTCTACACCCATCCTAAGATGGTCAATGGATATGGACATAAATAATCTTAGGTAAGCTTATAGTATATATTTCATTTGTTAAACTAATTTTGTACACGATAGCGGTGTGTCTATCAGACTAGTTGCCATTTAAAACGAATGTAAGATAAGATAAGAATATTCTTTAATATACCATATGCTATCCGCATTTTGGTGTACAGACATGGTATAATAAACAAACGTACATAATTTCTATATGACAGTGTATATAGGCCTACAGTGTATATACATGTATGCATACTAGTATTTAATAAATACAGACAAAAATAGTTAAAATACAGTAGCCTACAGATAGACACTGAGTTATGACATATAATAATACATTCATACATAACTGACATCATAATAATGTTCTTATACTGGTAGCTATATAGTCTGCGACTCTGCAAAACGACTTCTTATTTAAGTTTTCATGATTTTATCGTTCATAAATAGCTGGCAAAAAGAGCCTAAAAGAGCTCTAGTTGAGGTCAAAACAGCTAAAAATGCGTTGGTGGCTGGGGCTCCGCCCCAGACCCCGCTGGGAGACCTTACGACGCTCCCCAGACCCTCTAGTCGGTATGGGCTTCGTGCCTTCGGCACTCGCAGCTTCGCGCCTTCGGCGCTTCATAAGAAATGTTCTAGTTGGGCTTAGGGCTTTAGCCCCCCCAAACCTGAAATCCTGGCGCCGGTGTAGTGCGATATACTATCCGGCAACAAATACTATCAGAAACTCTCTGTCATTGGTTCACGTGACAAATGACGTCAGATAGCAACGTTAGATGCCCCAGCCTCGTTTCCGTTGACAAATATGATCCGGGCTGCTTGTAGTTGATTGCGGAAAGCAGAATGCGGGATCTTTATAAATAATATTACATAATTAGAAATCCCTCTACCTTTAGTCTATTTATTTATCATGAACGAGACATTATTGCAATCTTATTGCGTTGCAATGTCTCCGAAACTTTGGTCAGAAATTCTGAAGATTAGGCCTTTGTAACCTGCGATTCCTGATGTGTGTCAAGTTAGCAGGCATATTGAAATTGAGATTCGCGATATACATATTCGTTTCGGGTGTGACCTCCCCACTCTACGCCAGCATGTTATCCATTGCGCTACCTGGCCCCGGGCTTAATAATCACAATCAGAACTACCTAGACCAATAGTCGCTAGAGCGTTTAAATCATAATAGTCCGTTTTTACACATTCAAATACACGGTCGAAAATTTGGGAAGTTTGAAGAGCTACAATAGTGACAATAATGATTTAAACACTCTAGCGACTATTGGTCTAGGTAGGTAGTTCGGATGGTGATTATAAAGCCTTGTTAAGCGTTATTGGATGGATAGGGTCTGAGTATGACATTTGAAGTGCCAAACTTTGTTCATTTGATGGATTGAAATACACGGTCGATAATATGTGATATTTGGAAGGCTACAATAGGAATAATGATGATTTAAACGCAATCGCGACTATTGTTCTGGGTTGTGCTGATGGTGTTTAATATGCCCTATTAAGCGCTCTGGGATGGATAGAGTCCAAATATGTGAATTTACCAAGTGAAATTACCAGTTCGCGCGTGCTTGGCGTTTGTGCCTTCTAGGGAGGTCACCCGCGAATCGAATATGGTAGGCGAATCTCAACCCCAATATGCTTGCTAACTTGACGCACATAGATCCCTGCTTTAAGCCTACAGATCGAGGAATAGTAGAGCAACCATAACGTGTTAGACAGTATTAAATAATTGCCAGAATTAAGGGTTGATGGAGAAGAACCGATCGAGAAGTTAAGTTGTTTTGAGGATGGATGATCAAGGTGATTAATTAGTTGCAGGCTTGCAGCTGTTTCTATTCACAGAATCTGCAGAGATGTTATATTATATATGGTAATATTTGCAGTTAAGCCTCACTTGTGATAATGAAGCTCACTAGCGACACCCTCCTTTTTTTAATCAGGCATGGGACTGGTATTTGCAGAGTGCAACCAGTGACGGAGTTACACATTTGTTTTTGAAAAGCATTATAAAATTTTATTTTTTATGGTTCGACACCCTATTTTCGTACATGAAGTTCCTTAATAAACGATCCAATTTCGAACACGGATTTTCCATTCTAAAAATAGAAAACAAGTTCCTACTGACTTAACACCGCTTCTTTCGTAAGAATAACGTTTTCCCACATTTATTTGCACACTCGCAATGTGACTAGCCCATTATATCACTTACATGCATGTATTACAATAGTGCTTTGCATACCGAGTTATATGCATCATAAAGCGAATTATTCCTGATAAACCTCGAAAAGCAACCCGGATAGTATTTGTCAACGGATTGGATTTCGCACGTATGTCGTGCGATATTGTATCCTGGCAACGAAGTGGGCGTGGCCGGATAGTATTTGTTGCCCGGATAGTATTTCGCACTACACCGGCACTGGTCATTGCCCTCCGATTTCAAGTAATTTACCATGGAGGATGGGAAGGAAAAGAAGGATTTGTGCAGTTCTAAAAAACTCCTTAATAACAGCCCTGGCCTACAACTATTATAGGTGAAGTAGTAGACTAGAGTCACTAGACTAAGTAGTAAACTATTATAGCGCTGGAAATGGATAGATCATTTTCTTGTTCAGTGCAGCTGGTCTGAGGGGGGTGGTTGAGGGGGGGGTGCTGTATGGGGTGAGGTGGGAGGGGGGCCAACGTCGTCGCTTCGTCGTCTTTGTAATTGACAGATGTTCGCAAGAGGGACAAATAACCTTCAAATGCCATTAGACATCCATTTCTCAAACAAAGATAATATATATGATGTATATATATGATGTATATATATATACACTGTGTCCGGAAAAGGGACCCATTTTGTAAATATGAAAATAAATAGTAAATATTCATCGATTTTTACAATTTAAACACCATTTTAATCCTCACATATTTGACTAACATTGGTGAAATATAAAAGTTCCAGTCACAATAATGACGTCATAGTGACGTCATTTGCATCAAAATGCATTTAGCCGGCTAGTGTATTGGTTCTTGGTAAAATGAAAATCCATTTAATAGAACCAGGAGTTGAAATAAATGCAGCTTTTTTATAGGGATTGTCTGCTCTATAAAAAGTCGTGTCTGATATCCGGGAATATTCGGAACAATAGCCTACACATTTCAACAAAAGGTTGCTTGAGCTCACTGAGTTCGTCAATATGTTGAACTGTTGACTAATGAGACTCGGATTTCATTCCTCCTAATCTTTGGCCGCTAAACGACCGCCCGCTTAAATCCCGCTGATAATAAGATTTGGAGACTGATGGAGGAGAAGATGTAGGCTACAAGACAAGGATAAGAGACATTGAAGAACTCCATGAGCGAATTGTAAATGCCTGCTGGGGAGGATTTTGATACGCTGGTTATCGATGCTGCTGTTGGCTATTAGGGCGACTGTTTTGAAGCTTACGTTGAGGCCAAAGGTGTACACCTTGACCATAAATTAATTCATATACAAAAATAAAATTAAACTTACATATATTTTTGATGAATTACATCATAAAAATATTGACAATTTTGATGATTTTGTGCATTTATCCCTTAAATTTGACTTTGTGCAAATGACGTCATAATGACGTCATTATTTGGACTGACACTTTTATATTTTCACAATTGTTAGAGAAATATGTTAGGATAAAAACGGTATTTGAATTGTGAAAATCGATTAATATTTACTATTTATTTTCATATTTACAAAATGGGTCCATTTTTTTCCGGACACAGTGTATATATATGTGTGTATTTTGAAAATCGATTAAGATTTGCCTGTTTTATTCACATTATAAAAAGGGTGCCCGTTTTATTGGGACACAGTGTATATATGTTCGCTATGTTCTCGTCTTTGTCGCTCGTCAACCAAACAAGTTAAGCCCTTAGAACACGTCTTGAGCAGCACAAAAACACACACACACATACACAAACACATGCACACATGGGCTACATACACACATGCACACACACATGTGCACACGCGCATGCACCCACACACAGACACATGCGCATTGGCACACACACACACGCACAAACACATGCCCATTGCCTACATACATACAAACCATAGATTTAAAAACGATGAGTAGAGAGCTTGAAGGGGCGCTGTAACAAGTGCACATACAAACTCTTACAATTAATTAAACAAAACCCTTTTTCAAATCTAGCAATTGTTACGAAATTCTCTGCTTCAACCAATACATAATTTATACAATGAGATCCCGTCTAGCTAGCTCGGAGGGCTAGCCAATGGGGATGAAGTGTTAGGACTTCATTTTCAAGGCCTCGGCATATGAGGGCGGTGGCCAATCCTCTCCCTCACCGTCTCATTATCCACTGACCGTAGGTCAGTGTACTCATCATAGCTGAGTCGGCTAGCGAGTGCTCGTGGAACAGAAATCTCGTTGCAAATTTCTGCCCCGGCAGGGAATTGAACCCCCGACCTCTTGGTCGACAGTCCAGCGCGCTAACCACTGAACTGTACCTTCGGCGCTTCATAAAAAATGTTCTAGTTGGGCTTAGGGCTTTAGCCCCCCCCCAAACCTGAAATCCTGGCGCCGGCACTGGTCATTGCCCTCCGATTTCAAGTAATTTACCATGGAGGATGGGAAGGAAAAGAAGGATTTGTGCAGTTCTAAAAAACTCCTTAATAACAGCCCTGGCCTACAACTATTATAGGTGAAGTAGTAGACTAGAGTCACTAGACTAAGTAGTAAACTATTATAGCGCTGGAAATGGATAGATCATTTTCTTGTTCAGTGCAGCTGGTCTGAGGGGGGTGGTTGAGGGGGGGGGGTGCTGTATGGGGTGAGGTGGGAGGGGGGGCCAACGTCGTCGCTTCGTCGTCTTTGTAATTGACAGATGTTCGCAAGAGGGACAAATAACCTTCAAATGCCATTAGACATCCATTTCTCAAACAAAGATAATATATATGATGTATATATATATGATGTATACACTGTGTCCCAATAAATCGGGCACCCTTTTTATAATGTGAATAAAACTGGTAAATATTCATCGATTGTCAAAATTTCAAAACTGTATTTATCCTGAGATAATTATCTACAAATTGGTAATCTATGAACGGCCCTCACTCAAAAATTACGTCATAATGACGTCGTTAATTTACATATCGAAACCAAATGTCAACAAAAATCGTTAGGGAATGGCGTTCAGCCAAGAAAACAAAATGTAATAAAATTCTTACGGAAAAATAAACATTACGGCGCAAACAAGTTTATTAAAACATTTCCGAACAAGGGATGGACAGTGAGCGGTCTAAATAAGCTTCTAAGAAAAATTGATTTGACCGGTTCGTCGGAGCGTCGCGCGCTGGAAAAAGTTGTGTTCGGTACTTAACATTTGAATTCTCTGATGCAAATGACGTAATTGTGACGTCACTATTCATGCCAGAAACTTCATATTTGAATCAGTGGAAGATAATTATCTCAGGACAAAAACAGTTTTGAAATTTTAAAAATCGATTAGGATTTACCAGTTTTATTCACATTATAAAAAGGATGCCCGATTTATTGGGACACAGTGTATATATATACACTGTGTCCGGAAAAGGGACCCATTTTGTAAATATGAAAATAAATAGTAAATATTCATCGATTTTTACAATTTAAACACCATTTTAATCCTCACATATTTGACTAACATTGGTGAAATATAAAAGTTCCAGTCACAATAATGACGTCATAGTGACGTCATTTGCATCAAAATGCATTTAGCCGGCTAGTGTATTGGTTCTTGGTAAAATGAAAATCCATTTAATAGAACCAGGAGTTGAAATAAATGCAGCTTTTTTATAGGGATTGTCTGCTCTATAAAAAGTCGTGTCTGATATCCGGGAATATTCGGAACAATAGCCTACACATTTCAACAAAAGGTTGCTTGAGCTCACTGAGTTCGTCAATATGTTGAACTGTTGACTAATGAGACTCGGATTTCATTCCTCCTAATCTTTGGCCGCTAAACGACCGCCCGCTTAAATCCCGCTGATAATAAGATTTGGAGACTGATGGAGGAGAAGATGTAGGCTACAAGACAAGGATAAGAGACATTGAAGAACTCCATGAGCGAATTGTAAATGCCTGCTGGGGAGGATTTTGATACGCTGGTTATCGATGCTGCTGTTGGCTATTAGGGCGACTGTTTTGAAGCTTACGTTGAGGCCAAAGGTGTACACCTTGACCATAAATTAATTCATATACAAAAATAAAATTAAACTTACATATATTTTTGATGAATTACATCATAAAAATATTGACAATTTTGATGATTTTGTGCATTTATCCCTTAAATTTGACTTTGTGCAAATGACGTCATAATGACGTCATTATTTGGACTGACACTTTTATATTTTCACAATTGTTAGAGAAATATGTTAGGATAAAAACGGTATTTGAATTGTGAAAATCGATTAATATTTACTATTTATTTTCATATTTACAAAATGGGTCCATTTTTTTCCGGACACAGTGTATATATATGTGTGTATTTTGAAAATCGATTAAGATTTGCCTGTTTTATTCACATTATAAAAAGGGTGCCCGTTTTATTGGGACACAGTGTATATATGTTCGCTATGTTCTCGTCTTTGTCGCTCGTCAACCAAACAAGTTAAGCCCTTAGAACACGTCTTGAGCAGCACAAAAACACACACACACATACACAAACACATGCACACATGGGCTACATACACACATGCACACACACATGTGCACACGCGCATGCACCCACACACAGACACATGCGCATTGGCACACACACACACGCACAAACACATGCCCATTGCCTACATACATACAAACCATAGATTTAAAAACGATGAGTAGAGAGCTTGAAGGGGCGCTGTAACAAGTGCACATACAAACTCTTACAATTAATTAAACAAAACCCTTTTTCAAATCTAGCAATTGTTACGAAATTCTCTGCTTCAACCAATACATAATTTATACAATGAGATCCCGTCTAGCTAGCTCGGAGGGCTAGCCAATGGGGATGAAGTGTTAGGACTTCATTTTCAAGGCCTCGGCATATGAGGGCGGTGGCCAATCCTCTCCCTCACCGTCTCATTATCCACTGACCGTAGGTCAGTGTACTCATCATAGCTGAGTCGGCTAGCGAGTGCTCGTGGAACAGAAATCTCGTTGCAAATTTCTGCCCCGGCAGGGAATTGAACCCCCGACCTCTTGGTCGACAGTCCAGCGCGCTAACCACTGAACTGTACCTTCGGCGCTTCATAAAAAATGTTCTAGTTGGGCTTAGGGCTTTAGCCCCCCCCCCCAAACCTGAAATCCTGGCGCCGGCACTGGTCATTGCCCTCCGATTTCAAGTAATTTACCATGGAGGATGGGAAGGAAAAGAAGGATTTGTGCAGTTCTAAAAAACTCCTTAATAACAGCCCTGGCCTACAACTATTATAGGTGAAGTAGTAGACTAGAGTCACTAGACTAAGTAGTAAACTATTATAGCGCTGGAAATGGATAGATCATTTTCTTGTTCAGTGCAGCTGGTCTGAGGGGGGTGGTTGAGGGGGGGGGGTGCTGTATGGGGTGAGGTGGGAGGGGGGGCCAACGTCGTCGCTTCGTCGTCTTTGTAATTGACAGATGTTCGCAAGAGGGACAAATAACCTTCAAATGCCATTAGACATCCATTTCTCAAACAAAGATAATATATATGATGTATATATATGATGTATATATATATACACTGTGTCCGGAAAAGGGACCCATTTTGTAAATATGAAAATAAATAGTAAATATTCATCGATTTTTACAATTTAAACACCATTTTAATCCTCACATATTTGACTAACATTGGTGAAATATAAAAGTTCCAGTCACAATAATGACGTCATAATGACGTCATTTGCATCAAAATGCATTTAGCCGGCTAGTGTATTGGTTCTTGGTAAAATGAAAATCCATTTAATAGAACCAGGAGTTGAAATAAATGCAGCTTTTTTATAGGGATTGTCTGCTCTATAAAAAGTCGTGTCTGATATCCGGGAATATTCGGAACAATAGCCTACACATTTCAACAAAAGGTTGCTTGAGCTCACTGAGTTCGTCAATATGTTGAACTGTTGACTAATGAGACTCGGATTTCATTCCTCCTAATCTTTGGCCGCTAAACGACCGCCCGCTTAAATCCCGCTGATAATAAGATTTGGAGACTGATGGAGGAGAAGATGTAGGCTACAAGACAAGGATAAGAGACATTGAAGAACTCCATGAGCGAATTGTAAATGCCTGCTAGGGAGGATTTTGATACGCTGGTTATCGATGCTGCTGTTGGCTATTAGGGCGACTGTTTTGAAGCTTACGTTGAGGCCAAAGGTGTACACCTTGACCATAAATTAATTCATATACAAAAATAAAATTAAACTTACATATATTTTTGATGAATTACATCATAAAAATATTGACAATTTTGATGATTTTGTGCATTTATCCCTTAAATTTGACTTTGTGCAAATGACGTCATAATGACGTCATTATTTGGACTGACACTTTTATATTTTCACAATTGTTAGAGAAATATGTTAGGATAAAAACGGTATTTGAATTGTGAAAATCGATTAATATTTACTATTTATTTTCATATTTACAAAATGGGTCCATTTTTTTCCGGACACAGTGTATATATATGTGTGTATTTTGAAAATCGATTAAGATTTGCCTGTTTTATTCACATTATAAAAAGGGTGCCCGTTTTATTGGGACACAGTGTATATATGTTCGCTATGTTCTCGTCTTTGTCGCTCGTCAACCAAACAAGTTAAGCCCTTAGAACACGTCTTGAGCAGCACAAAAACACACACACACATACACAAACACATGCACACATGGGCTACATACACACATGCACACACACATGTGCACACGCGCATGCACCCACACACAGACACATGCGCATTGGCACACACACACACGCACAAACACATGCCCATTGCCTACATACATACAAACCATAGATTTAAAAACGATGAGTAGAGAGCTTGAAGGGGCGCTGTAACAAGTGCACATACAAACTCTTACAATTAATTAAACAAAACCCTTTTTCAAATCTAGCAATTGTTACGAAATTCTCTGCTTCAACCAATACATAATTTATACAATGAGATCCCGTCTAGCTAGCTCGGAGGGCTAGCCAATGGGGATGAAGTGTTAGGACTTCATTTTCAAGGCCTCGGCATATGAGGGCGGTGGCCAATCCTCTCCCTCACCGTCTCATTATCCACTGACCGTAGGTCAGTGTACTCATCATAGCTGAGTCGGCTAGCGAGTGCTCGTGGAACAGAAATCTCGTTGCAAATTTCTGCCCCGGCAGGGAATTGAACCCCCGACCTCTTGGTCGACAGTCCAGCGCGCTAACCACTGAACTGTACCTTCGGCGCTTCATAAAAAATGTTCTAGTTGGGCTTAGGGCTTTAGCCCCCCCCCCCAAACCTGAAATCCTGGCGCCGGCACTGGTCATTGCCCTCCGATTTCAAGTAATTTACCATGGAGGATGGGAAGGAAAAGAAGGATTTGTGCAGTTCTAAAAAACTCCTTAATAACAGCCCTGGCCTACAACTATTATAGGTGAAGTAGTAGACTAGAGTCACTAGACTAAGTAGTAAACTATTATAGCGCTGGAAATGGATAGATCATTTTCTTGTTCAGTGCAGCTGGTCTGAGGGGGGTGGTTGAGGGGGGGGGGGTGCTGTATGGGGTGAGGTGGGAGGGGGGGCCAACGTCGTCGCTTCGTCGTCTTTGTAATTGACAGATGTTCGCAAGAGGGACAAATAACCTTCAAATGCCATTAGACATCCATTTCTCAAACAAAGATAATATATATGATGTATATATATGATGTATATATATATACACTGTGTCCGGAAAAGGGACCCATTTTGTAAATATGAAAATAAATAGTAAATATTCATCGATTTTTACAATTTAAACACCATTTTAATCCTCACATATTTGACTAACATTGGTGAAATATAAAAGTTCCAGTCACAATAATGACGTCATAATGACGTCATTTGCATCAAAATGCATTTAGCCGGCTAGTGTATTGGTTCTTGGTAAAATGAAAATCCATTTAATAGAACCAGGAGTTGAAATAAATGCAGCTTTTTTATAGGGATTGTCTGCTCTATAAAAAGTCGTGTCTGATATCCGGGAATATTCGGAACAATAGCCTACACATTTCAACAAAAGGTTGCTTGAGCTCACTGAGTTCGTCAATATGTTGAACTGTTGACTAATGAGACTCGGATTTCATTCCTCCTAATCTTTGGCCGCTAAACGACCGCCCGCTTAAATCCCGCTGATAATAAGATTTGGAGACTGATGGAGGAGAAGATGTAGGCTACAAGACAAGGATAAGAGACATTGAAGAACTCCATGAGCGAATTGTAAATGCCTGCTGGGGAGGATTTTGATACGCTGGTTATCGATGCTGCTGTTGGCTATTAGGGCGACTGTTTTGAAGCTTACGTTGAGGCCAAAGGTGTACACCTTGACCATAAATTAATTCATATACAAAAATAAAATTAAACTTACATATATTTTTGATGAATTACATCATAAAAATATTGACAATTTTGATGATTTTGTGCATTTATCCCTTAAATTTGACTTTGTGCAAATGACGTCATAATGACGTCATTATTTGGACTGACACTTTTATATTTTCACAATTGTTAGAGAAATATGTTAGGATAAAAACGGTATTTGAATTGTGAAAATCGATTAATATTTACTATTTATTTTCATATTTACAAAATGGGTCCATTTTTTTCCGGACACAGTGTATATATATGTGTGTATTTTGAAAATCGATTAAGATTTGCCTGTTTTATTCACATTATAAAAAGGGTGCCCGTTTTATTGGGACACAGTGTATATATGTTCGCTATGTTCTCGTCTTTGTCGCTCGTCAACCAAACAAGTTAAGCCCTTAGAACACGTCTTGAGCAGCACAAAAACACACACACACATACACAAACACATGCACACATGGGCTACATACACACATGCACACACACATGTGCACACGCGCATGCACCCACACACAGACACATGCGCATTGGCACACACACACACGCACAAACACATGCCCATTGCCTACATACATACAAACCATAGATTTAAAAACGATGAGTAGAGAGCTTGAAGGGGCGCTGTAACAAGTGCACATACAAACTCTTACAATTAATTAAACAAAACCCTTTTTCAAATCTAGCAATTGTTACGAAATTCTCTGCTTCAACCAATACATAATTTATACAATGAGATCCCGTCTAGCTAGCTCGGAGGGCTAGCCAATGGGGATGAAGTGTTAGGACTTCATTTTCAAGGCCTCGGCATATGAGGGCGGTGGCCAATCCTCTCCCTCACCGTCTCATTATCCACTGACCGTAGGTCAGTGTACTCATCATAGCTGAGTCGGCTAGCGAGTGCTCGTGGAACAGAAATCTCGTTGCAAATTTCTGCCCCGGCAGGGAATTGAACCCCCGACCTCTTGGTCGACAGTCCAGCGCGCTAACCACTGTACTATCGAGCACCCCCAATACATAATTTATACACATTCTATAAGCACTTGAAGCTGTTCTTTTTATCCATGCTAGAGTCGGGAGCACCTCTGAATAGTTTACTTGAAGAGGTGCTATATATATACCTGAATGAATGAATGAATAAAATACTAACTAGCCTAATAACATTATATATGAACAAAAACACCAAAGTAGAAACATATATTAGGTAGTTAATTGAATTGTGTAATTGTGTTAATCTCCTCAAGTATTAATAACAGAAACAAATCCATAAATCTTGAGAACAATTGAACTTTTCTAAAGACAACATTTTCAATGCTACAACTTTCACATTCTGAGATTCACAACAAATGAACAAAACTGCAATAATTATTCATTGTATCTATAAATTTTTATATCGTCTTTCACAATCCACACCATTCAGAGGCGCCTCCAGTGCAAAACACCCACCGTATAATTGAACAGCTGCAAATAATGTTAGGATATGTTGCTTTACAAAGCACCTCTAATATGTGTGTTTAGTATAACAGTGGATTTTACAAAACTTCACAAGGGCAGCAACAATAGCATCAAATGTTTACGGAGATGTCAGTTTATATATATAATCTCTCTATATATGGCAATTTATACAGCGCATTTAAAGAACACATAAAAGGTCAGAACATCAGCTGTTGTTAGCAGAGGTTGTTTTGAGGAGCATATGTCTCAATTTTCTGTTTTGTGACTTTTAACATTCTCACAAAGGCACCAACATTACCAAATGTCATTTGTATGGTACATTAAAACGTGTTGACAGTACATCAGTATGCACCATTGATGCATTAATATGTGTCATCAGTACATTAACATTGGTTAACTAATATGTGTTGGTGCATAAACGTGTTGCTAGTACATCAGCATGTGTCGTCTGTACATAAACACTGTAAACAGGTTTCACCGGTACACTAACATGTACCATAGGTACATTAACATGTAACATCGGTCCATAAACACACATGTTGCTAGTACATTAATCAGCACATGTCCTTGGAATGATACATTGGAACATTGTTAATGGTTTCGCGAAACACTAAGATCTATCAACACGGAGCGGACAGAAGTATTTCAGCAATCTCTTCGTTTTCGCTGTCCCTGGCTTCATCAAGGACACTTCGTCCTTCAGAATCAGTGACCTTGACATCGGCTCCAGCGCTCACAAGAGCTGAGACAAGCAACTCATTACAGTTGATGACTGCGTGCCACAGAGCTGTCCAACCATGACTGTCGGGAATATTGAGGTCAGACCCAGCCTGAACCACAGACAAATGTAATTGGTTACTAATATGGTATTATTAATTAATTATTATTTATTTATTCATTAGGAGCGCTTATATTGTGCCCCTTCAAGACTATTTACTAGGAAGTACTTCCAACCCAACTTTGGCTAAATTGAACAGTCTTAAGGGTAAAGAAGAACACTATCATTAACGGTAATAAACTGAAATATGGAAAAATGTAAATTCATTATAAGTGACAATTTATAGCACCTGCGATTGTAAATAGTAGCAGATCTTATAAGAACCTTTTGAAATTACAACAACCATTGGGTTCACATACTGAATACAGTAATTTTAGAATGCAAAACTAAAATACCACAATTACTCTAGATAGCAATTATAATTATTCCAACTACAATAATTATAATTGTCAAACTTAATTATTATAAATACTATATAAATTTGTATATAGTAATTTTTATAATTCTAATTGCTATTACCACCACCACCACCACCACCACCACCACCACCACCACCACCACCACCACCACCACCACGCACACCACCACCACCACCAACAACACCACCACCACCACCAACACCATTATTATTATTATTCTTCTTCTTATTATTATTATTACAAACTTAATTACTATAAATGTCATAATTACAATAGTAATTTTAATCAAATGAAATAATAACTATTAATATTTACATATTTATAATAAACTAAAACTGAAGTAATAATAAATGCTACAATTACTGCAATAATTGAACTAGGGTACTCATAGAGCACATTTCGTGAAGTAACAACGGCAGTTTCAATAAGTATTAAATGTTTGAAATTTCCTCTTGCCTTGATGAGAAGTTTAACGGCAGCCACTTGATCGTTGGCAACAGCGGCAATGAAAGGGGTCATGTCATCAGGACCGCATGGGTCATCTAGGGCAACCCGACCGACCCTAAGCAGGGACTCCATCACCCCCGTGTAACCCTGCTGGGCGCCAATGTAGAGGCTCGTCTCACCCTGGGCATTACGCAAGTTCACATCTGCGCCACCTACAATGAGAAATTGCAAACATTGTTGTAGATGGGTTCAGCGCATCTGAGAAGAATTTCACGGCGCTATATAAATCCAAAAACGCATACATGTATTATTGTAATGACAATCTCGTAAGTTCATCAGGTGTCACCAAAAGCTATTTGTAATATGTTTCGACCTTCATGATTGACCAAGTTCTGCATTTCTTCCTCTAATTCAGGGGTCTCAAACACGCGGCCCGCATGCGGCCCGCGGACCCGATTAATGCGGCCCGCGAAAGACATCTGGTTTGGGGGGGGGGGGGGGTTAAAATAGAGAAATCGGTTAAAACAAGATTTTGTAGTTCTTTTGTGTGGTGAACCAAGGTTAAAACTGTTTCCTACTACTTTTTGCTGCGGACATTGAATTTGCAACAGCAGATATAGGCCTACAGATGGCGTTAATTATTTGAACTTCGGTGCGATACCATGCTGAATGATGAAGTTGTGCTTCCAGCATTCTACACCCCGCGACCACGTAGGCCTACAAGACAAATTTCAATTAATTCCCAAACCTGCACAATGCACATGGCTGCAACACGTATAATGGTGTGTTTGGTAGTAGCGATGCCTACATAATTATGTGAGCAGTTTTTGTCCTTATTAAAGAATAATAAGCCTCAAAGAAGATCACGACTTTGAGTTATTGGTGACATTTTTTAAGCTGTACGATATAATTGATAGCATGCATCTCAGAAGACAAACCCAAACATTGATGCTCTTTTAATTGGGAAACGATGTCAGATGAATAGCGCTAATCATACTTAAGCATTGCCTCTCAGACAACTCACGATAAAATACCTTAAAGTTTTGAGCTGCTACAAGTTTACTTTTAGGCATTACTAAACGTGTTATTGATGTAGGCCTATTTCATATTATTGTGTCTCAATTTTTCTATAATTATGGCACCATAATTATTATAGTTAGGTTATACTGAAAAAGGAGGAATGAGTCGAGACATCAAGAAAAGAATGGTCAAGGCACTGATCTGGAGCGTCACACTGTACGGAGCAGAGACCTGGACGATGAGAAAGGAGGATGTCAAACGAATAGAAGCGTTCGAGATGTGGATATGGAGAAGGATGGAAAGGATCAGCTGGACAGAACATAAATCAAATGAAGAAGTACTGAAGAAGGTGGAAGAACAAAGATCCTTGATGAATACAATTAGAACAAGGCAGAAGAACTGGATAGGACATGTACTGAGAGGCAACTCCTTGCAAAGAGACATTGTGGAAGGCAAAATGGAAGGGAAGAGGGGAAGAGGAAGACCTAGGGAAAAGTTCTTGGACTGGATGATGGAGGATGGATATGGAAAACTAAAAGAAAAAGCACAACATCGAGAAGACTGGCGTCGTTGGGCATCTGGACCTGCCGAGAGGCAGCTTACCTAAAGAAGATACTGAAAATCTAATATCATATGTAAATTTGACAGGGTTGTATGCCTATCATTATTACAGCATTGTAATACTATGCTATGCTACAATGATTAATTTCACGTCGCGAATTATAGGCCTATAATTATTTTTATGTTGCGGCCCGCGAGCTCCTGTAAATTTCCAAATGTGGCCCACGTGCTGCCTTGAGTTTGAGACGCCTGCTCTAATTGCATGCATTTAATCTTAAAACTGTCTTCTTTAGCTGATGTTGGGTCGGGAGTGCTCCTGAGTAGTAGCCTTGAAGGGGTGCCATATAAATACTAGTGATGAATGAATGAATGAATTGATTAATTAATTAATGAATTAATTAATCAATTAATGAATTATTTATCAAGAACAAAATCCAGGTCTTCGAAGATCAGTGTGTGAAGACAACTATACAGGATCTGCTAAGACCATGAGAAATGGAAGGGCAAAAGAGATGAATAAGAATTTTTCTCAGAAATCATACAAGTCGTTCATTATCATTGCTTTCTAGTGCAACAACAAAACTTCTGCCTACCATCAACGAGTGTCTGTGATAAGTAGGTGAGTCGCTTGTGAGCCGCATAAGTCAGCGCCGTCTCTCCAGAAGAAAACGAAAGATTCGGGTCAACACCTTTCTGCATCAAATGCTTAACAACCTAAAATATGCAACATTTCCAAATCAGAACTGCATTCAAGAGTGTTCTAATGAGATATTTAAGCTCGTTTCACTAACCTTTAATTAAAATTACCCCATGCATGTGCAGTGCAGTAAGTCCCTCTAGGAGGTGATAAAGGTGAAAATGCTAGGGTGTCAGACAATGGACTAATCTCATCCAAGTACCAAATCTAATCTAAGCTAATCCGTTTGGATTGTCATTTCAGTTGATGCAACTGGTGATCCTTGCCACAGACGCTCATTCACTCAGTCATTGCATCACCAGCCTTTTATAAGTTGCTCAAATCCTACTTTTTTTTGCTGTGGCTGGGCTGGGAGTGCCTCTGGATAGGTTTCTTGAAGAGGAAACTGATACTCAATGTCCCATACTCAGTCTTATGCTTAGTGCAAGTTGAAATGCAGTCTGCAACAGATTCAGTATAAATTCTCAAAATGAATGAATGAATCAGATTTGATCAGATTAATTTGAAGCAACATTATTGAAATACACAGGACATCAGAGCTTATAGTCACTTTATCCCTAAGTTGAAAGGCAATTACACCATCCGGGCGTGCACTAGACTTAATGCGGCCCTGTGTGTTTTACCTGGACCTGGTCTCGAACAACTGCCTCTTCGAAAGCCGTTCTTCCGTTTACATCCACCCTCGACACATCGCAATCTTTGTCGATCAGCCAAATCGCCAGATCTGTATGACCTGCACATCACGAAAGAATGATTTCAAACTTAGTCAAGTTCACACAAATAGTCAAATTCTATTTATAAGACATTTTATCAATGTCATTCAGTCACAGTGTCACTCAAACACTAAACTTCGATCCAATGAATAATAATTTGTTACGATCTTACTTAATATTCACACTTAGGCCTGTACGTAGTGCCCCATACTAAAAGCCCCCTTACTGTCCCATACATTCTGTCCAAGGATACTCAATGTCCCATACTCAGTCTTATGCTTAGTGCAAGTTGAAATGCAGTCTGCAACAGATTCAGTTAAGAAAGAATATTTCATCCTATTCTAAGTCCCAAGCTTACTATCCCATGCTGTTCCAAACCCAATGCCCATACAATGCATACATACCCATCATACTGTACTATACTTACTGCCACATACTTGTCGTATTATGCTTACTGACCCAAATTTGTCTCCACATACTCACTGCCCCTTATTTTTCTTCCCAATACTTACTGCCCATACTTATCACCCCAAACCTAACTTACATACCTTCGGCCCCATACTTAATGTCCCACACTGACTGTCTCATACATAGATTCAGTATTCTGGACTGTTATGACCATCATACGTGTGTTAGTCGTTAAAGAACAGCCAAAGACTACAAACAAGTGAAACAACAGACAAGATACTCCAAGCGTAAGTAAGATCCACCAGTGTAACCTTGCTGGACAGCTAGAAGCAATGGAGTGGAGCCATAATAAACGCAGTTGATGTCGGCTCCCTGGTTCTCCATGAGATTCCTGACAGAGTCAAGGTCATTTCGACGAACGGAGGCGTGCAGCAGAGGTCCTGGCATGGAAGACATCGATCGAACTGTGATCGTAAGAAATTGGAAACTCAGAACTTCTATAGTGTCGACAAAAGCAAAGTCATTGAACCAGCTTAATTGCAGGTATATAACAGATAACACGGGTGTATATGAGGGTAGGGGGTGGGTGGGGAGGGTGGGGGTTATGAGTTTGGTCTTGAGGTTCAAAGTCACGGTCTTGGTCTTTGGACTCATAACCTTGGTGTTGAGGAGGTTCAAAGTCTGAGCCTTGAGATATTTAGGGGAGTGGGGGTTTATGGGCTCAACCTCCAAATATGTAATTTCCTAAATCTTTTAAACTAATTCGGTATATTTTGCAACCATATCCATTCGAAAACCTTCTAAATGGAACCCAAATTGGCTTAGTTATAGTAAGCGGGTCCCTATGTTGGTTAGGGTTCAGGTTTAGGGGGTCGTGAGGGTCGGTTAGGATCAGGTTAGGCATCGTGAGAGTCGATTAGGGCTAGGGTAGGGTTAGTGCAGTCATTCATTAACATAGGGACCCGCTTACTATAACTATGCCCCCAAATTTTTTCGGGCTACACCCCTACCACTGTACCACATAATGAAACACTCGCAGGACTGATGGTGCGACAATGGTGGGGGGTAGTGATAGTGGCTGTAGTTCATATGAAACCCCATTTTAACGTCGGTAATTATTTTTCAGCGTTTTTCTAGCGGTTTTATTTTCAGCGGTTATTATTTCTTACCGTACGCATTTCCGCTTTCATGCGCTTGAAATGCTCTGGATTAAGGTTCTCTGTAGGTGAAATGGAAGCTGGATAATAAGATGAAACCGGTGTGTTTACGACCCCCAAGAAGTACTGTTGCAGCGTTGTTATGTTGAATAAATCCAACTTCTAGTTTACCAAGACTCCTTTTCGTTCATCCAGCTTCTGTTTATGCAACAATTTGTTCCATAAACCCCACTTCTATTTCGTAAGTGAATATTTTTCATCTATTTCATTGATACTTATTGTTTATCATTCCAGCTTCAATTTCAGCATAATGACTGCACTAACCCTAACACTAACCCTAACCGACCCTCACGGCGCCTAACCTGAGCCCTAACCGACCCTCACGTGAGAAATCCCGCTTCTATTTCGTCGGAAAATATTGTTGTGTATGTCATTCTGGTAAATACCCATTTTAACGTCGGTAATTATTTTTCAGCGTTTTTCTAGTTTACCAAGACTCCTTTTCGTTCATCCAGCTTCTGTTTATGCAACAATTTGTTCCATAAATCCCACTTCTATTTCGTAAGTGAATATTTTTCATCTATTTCATTGATACTTATTGTTTATCATTCCAGCTTCAATTTCAGCATAATGACTGCACTAACCCTAACACTAACCCTAACCGACCCTCACGGCGCCTAACCTGAGCCCTAACCGACCCTCACGTGAGAAATCACGCTTCTATTTCGTCCGAAAAGGTACGGATGCAGTTCCATGGTCGCGAAAAAAAGGTAGTAATCATTACCTGGTGAAACTGTGGACCAAATCCAATCAAGAGCACATCATCCCCTACGGGGCACTTCAATTTAAACACTCGAACAGGCCCCCAAATATTTTTAACGAATTTTTTAAGTATATGCCAATGCACAGCCAAAGCTCACGCTTTGCCTCGTCCGGAAGTGAGTGGCCTCCCTAGACATTGCAATTATTGATCACCATAGATATATTACATGTACTAAAAATACAATGTGTATGGAGTGCTCGCTTCACATTGTATTTCAATAAATTTTGTTCTTCCACAACCCGAATAACAGTGTTAAATGATCGTTTTGCGATAGACCTGTGGTGAAGGTTATTCTTAGTTACCTGTTGAAAATTCGCATCTTTATCTGTCATTTTTAGGAAGTTATTTTACGAAGGCGTAAAAGTGAGCGATAATGGAGGTCGTTGTCCTTTGCACAGTTAAATTTTTCTGTTGTCACAAATTCATCCAGACATCATCATTATTATATATTACTATTGTCATCATAGATGGTATTTTATTATGCAAGGTAAGGTGGTTTATTGATATCAAACATCTTATGCACCAAAGTGATACTGCAGATAGCACTAGGACTGGTTATTTTAGCTAATGGAAGCTCTGAAATGCTAATCCAGTGAGTGACAATTCTTCTGGGAAAGATGATTTAAGCTTTTGGCCATGTAGTTGAGTTACACAGTCGTGAGATGGTAGTCATTTCTTGATTAAATGTTTTCATTATTACAGCGAGCAGGAATCAAGATTCCATGCAGACGAGGTTGTGCTATCATTTGAATACCTTCAAGTCCTGATAATTTAAGAATTAAATCACTGGTTAGTTAAATTAAATTTATTAGTATTATGATGCAGTTGCACTTCCTTCTTTAGCAGTGGCGGCGCCAGCTCTACAATTTCGGCAGGTCGCGTCAGGGTCATGTGAGCTATTTGGCAGGTCGAAGAAATTGATGATTGAATTTGATGCAGCAACATAAGCAGCTTACTCTAGGCCTATAGGTACACAAAACTGTTTGGTACACAAAACGAAGAAAACTATAGTTGAACGCTTAGGCCTATAGCTCAAATCCAATTATTGTACCATATTAATGCAAGAGTGGGACAACTATCAACTGCTTGACCACGCGTGTTCAACGCCGCTGCTCTCTCCGCTCAGCTGCACAAGCGGTACTTATTGTTCCATGCTCACGGACTGCGATCAGGCAGCACCGTGCTTTCTCCGTGGCTGGCCCTGCGACCTGGAATGAGCTCCATGTTATCCCTCGTCAAATACCTATTGGCCTTTCTACTTCTACTTCATTTCTTTCTCTTCTCAAGACTGTCTTATTCGACCGGGATTGGACTGGGAGCGCTCCTGACTAGTAACCTTGAAGGAGCGCTATATCAAATTTTCAGTAAATAAATAAATAAATAAATAAACTATGTCATTGAGACAAAGAGCGACAAGACAGAAGATGACATTCTTTAGACATTGATGGGCTGGAAACAGGTATGATATGTTGGCATGTGAGGGGAGGGAAAGAGAGGGAAAGGGCGCCCGAGAAGAAGATGGATGCAGGAGATACACGAGGAGACGGGGGGGGTGAACTCGTTAAGCCTCAAGTTAGTTGCTGTTGCCCTGTAAACCTATATGACCTGTGGTAATGTCGTATTTTAGAGTTTAGACTGTATAATTTGTTAGCAAGTTATACGGCTGAGTTAACAGAAGCTATAGACACTCAGAATCGCTGCGTTTTCTTTCCAACGGCACTCTTTATTGAGGGACTAAACATCAGCCAAAAATAACATTATTAGAGTTTTCAACAAAGACCTTTTTGACGAAGGCCTACTAAAAAAGATCAGATTTAAAAGTCCGTTTGATTTAGTAATTGAATCACAACACTACTAACACTGTAGTGTCAGTAGTGATCTTGTGGGCGAGGCAAAATGTTGGTTTTTGAATTGAAACTCTTAAATGAATGCAAAGAAGATATAAAAAACTCCAAAGTTTTTTTGGCAGGTCATTAGGCAGGTCGCGAGCAAAATAGGCAGGTCAAATGACCTGCCGCGACCTCCCGTAGCGCCGCCACTGTTCTTTAGTATATCATTGTTACTCAAGAAGCAATTGTTCTTGTTTAGGGTTACACCCATTCCGTTGACTGGTGGGCTCTTGGTGTCCTCATCTATGAAATGGCCGCTGGATATCCTCCATTTTTCGCCGACCAGCCAATTCACATCTCTGAAAAGGTCGTATCTGCCAAATACCCTTCACACTTCAGCCCTGAAATGAAAGATCTCCTGAAGGACCTCATGCAAAGAGACCTAAGCAAACGCTTTGGAAACCTGAAGAATGGTGTCAATGACATAAAGCAGCACAAGTGGTTCCTGAGCACTGACTGGATTGCACTCTATCAAAGGAAGGTATTTACAAATGCAAATCTCATTCACTTCAAAGATTAAACGTGATAGTTATCACTGAAATTTACTAAGTGGATATGATTCTCAGTTATATAGAACAGCTGTTATTGACGTCTGAACGTCAAATCATTTTCAATGCAGTCTTTAAACAATGAAACACAAAGAGTTCATGCTGAGGACAGTATTTCCACCAGACGACGTAAAATGAGCTCACCGAGGCTCGGCTGGCCTACATTTTCATACTGAGAGCATTTCAGTGCGACATGGGCACTAACTAATTCAATAATAATTTACTGTGAAGATCATTGACAAGTACCAGTAATCATAACTTGTAATAAACAGAGTTAGTACATGCCTGTCAAGTAACTTTTAGTGTGGTTTTTTAAATGGGCTAAGTGAGGGTGGGGTTTTTTGTTACAACAATTGGAAGAATATTTCATATTGAGTTCCAGATTATATTTAACGCTGAATTTAATGCTGAATTGCTCCGAAAGCTTGTATTATAAATGACTGTGCAGTGTGCACGACATGCATGTGTACATGTATAACATTGATTGATGTAACGTGGAATGCCACCATTGGCTGTAATATCTGATGCCGTTTTGTTCAGCAGGAAAACGGACGGGGCGAGCATTCGTGCAAAAAATGTCCGTTTATGTCGGAGAGCTGCCAGCGTTTCATCTATCACAAGCAGTTTCATCAGCCACATCCAGCGGCTGCGTTCAGATGCTACGTCTGCCCCTTCTGGGTACCCGAAAGCAAGATGATGGTACAGCACGCAAAGCTACACGAACGATTCTCACGCCAGGTGGCCCTGCAGAGCGACGAATCTTACGTACTGGACGACGTTGTTGAGCCGGCAAGGATTAAACGTGACATTGTTGCTGCCAAGTCTGTTCCAGCCACAACTGGAGTGCAATGCGCTCCCGGATCTGTATGCGGTGAGGCAAGGTCGTGCGATGACTCCGAGGGAAGAGTCCCACGAAGGAGGTCGTCGAACCCGAGAAGTCAGCTAGCCCAGAAGTCGTTGACTTCTTTGATGTGGCTGAGCGGTCGTCTGGTCGGGTCGGAGAACGCCAGCGTGCACGAACGAAACTCGTCAGAGTTGCTTGAAACGCCGTCCAGCGTTGATTCGAAAAAGAAAGGCGACGACATTTCCAAGAACGGCCACCTGAAGGACAACGAGTTGCTTGAAACGCCGTCCAGCGTTGATTCGAAAAAGAAAGGCGACGACATTTCCAAGAACGGCCACCTGAAGGACAACGAGTTGCTTGAAACGCCAATGCATTTCATCACTGTAGGGTGTGCCACTCCGGCCCATTTCGTAAACGAGAGCCTCTCGGTAAATAAGGGTAAGAAGTGGGGACAGTACCGTAGCATGTTCTGCTGGGCAAACTACCTTACTGTGCTCGCCTGTTCGCTCGCCTGCCGACGGCCCATTTACGTTTATAATTCCTTTCGGCAAGCTGACGGGTGGAGGCAACCAGCTCATATGTCTGTGGCCGAGCTGGACAAGATGCCGGACATAAGTGGCTCGGTAAATCTTGCTCACAGCAGCTTTGCAAATGAGCAGCCCATCCGATTGTTTCTTGCAGCTAGCCATTACTCTGCCATTCTCCCTGTTGTGAGCTCAGTAAACAGCCGTTACTGTAGCAGGCCCCTAAACCACTACCACAAACAAACCAATCCGCTGCATCACATTTGCACAACACTAGGCTACTGAATCAATAGCATCGGCAGTTTACGCTAATATCGATGGAACTGTAGGCCTGCAGGTAAATACGATAAGCAGAAGACAACTCCAATATTTCTGAATTTGTTGTCATACATCACGAAAGGGTCACTCAAAACGGTCGGCCTGTTTGAAATGGGTCTATAGACAACCCCCACCCCCACCCATTTTTCATGGACCAACCTTGCTAGGTAGACATAGGCTATAACGTGTTCTTGGAGAATTCTAACAGAACTTATCTAAACTTTGAATAGACCAGGCAATCAAGTGGAGAAAGTGCGTGAAGATAGACCTGAACATGTATCGAGAATTAAAACTTAGTGCTTGATCGAGGGGTCACCGTAGAGCCTATACGCCCCACCAAGGCAATACTTTTGCGGAACATTTGTGGGCAAGGTAGGACTATGAAGTCGGAATGTACATGTAACCTACTTTTTCGTCGTCCGACGCAGTAGGCCTATGCCTTAACAACTCTGACGAGGCTCGAGCCTGCGCTCCTCACGATAACAACATAGGCGAACGAACTATTGCGAGCTCGTAACAGAACTTTCTAGGAAATTCATCTGTTTCCACTACTAAACATTACCGATAATTAATGAATTTCATACATTGTAGACCTATTGTATACATTGTAATCGTATACACTGTATACATTGTAATTGTAGGCCTATACATGTACAAACCTACATGTACATTAGAGCGGTAATGAAATAATTAGTAACATCGTAGCTTCATGTGGTCACTGTGGTGCTGCCGAAGATCTTACAGTGATGCAAAGGCCTGTTAATAATTATTATAAGCCTACATATATAATTATATAGGCATATGTAATTATGTAGGCTTCACTATTCACGATTACGATTGCGATAGGCCTAATACTCGACCATGGCCACAGAATCTAACCCTCCAAATAGTGGGTTCTTTTTCCAGAAAAAGGTTCAACCGCATAATCAGAAGTTCTATTGTCATATTCCTCTTAATATTCTTTATTGAAATTCAATTCAACCACATTGCAGTACCAGTTAGATTAAATTTCTTTCTTACTTATTTACTCTGTTAAATAGTGCTTACTTTCCCCCCACTTACTTACACCGATAACCGAATAATATAGGCGCTATAACACTCCTCAATAATTGCAATGTCTAGGGAGGCCACTCACTTCCTGAGTCTTTATTCCCGACTATTATGGCGGCTGCCGGAAACCGAAATTTGTCAAGTTCGTACCATAGAATTAGTCGGGCTGCGTTAAAATAATTGCAATGTACTACCCGGAAAAAATTGGCAACAAGCTGGAAATAACAAATAATTAAAGATAAGATAATAATATATCCGAAAAATGGTCCCCAGCCCCTGAGATCTGAAGGGAATTTATTTTATTAGAGAAGTTTGACGGCATAAAATCATAAGCTATTTCAGCGTTGTATCGGTTTCACAGTAAGGCGATAGCTTAATCTCGAAGCCGGGTTGCATTTAAAAGAACTGCAATGTACTGACCGAAACAAATTTGCAACAGGTTGGAAATAAAAAATAATTAAAGATATAATAATAATGTATCTTTAAAATGGTCATTGGTCACTCAACTCTCACTGCGGGTTATTTTATGAAGAGAAAATGTATGGAATGAAACTAGGCTAGCGCGCCAGATTGTGAGCCAAAAAAGTCAGCTGTTGCCGAAAATATCATTGTAAACAACGGAATAAAACATTAATATTTTGACAATTAGAAATGCTTTATTATTCGTTTTAATGTATAATTCAAATCGACAGTCTACCGGAAGACAAGACATCTTTTAGGAAGAAATTAGAGTTTATTGTACCGAATCAGCAGCCTGTTGTTTAGCCGGTTCCGTACGCAATCGCTTGCATCTGCATTATAAGAAGCTGCGTGTGCAATTTTCGTGGGAGTTTATAGGCCTACCATTCATAGACGAACTGAAACTGATTAATAAAACGTAGTGGATCCGCTCACGCCCCGAGCGTTAGCGGAAACCATGTGCTACACTCACGCCCGTAACATGATTGGTCGCACTGGCTACGGACAGGCTACGATTCGCGCTAACATTAATAAAATACAGCCGAGTACTGTACTATTTTAAATTTCTCGATTTCTTTGTGTATTTCACTATTTCGTTAATATGGTATATAAGCTTAGGCCTTATAGTTTTTTATATCCATGCATTTATAGGTCTAAGCATTCTGAATCTTTGATTTTGTGGCAAAATGCACTGCAGTCTTGAATGTGAATACAGTTATCTCTGCAGAGCTCTTGTGACAATAGTTATGTTGCAATTATTCACAAAATAATCAGCAGAATAGGCCTATTATCACACAATTTAAACAAAGTCAGAGAAAAACAAACCTAACATCAGAAAGAGGCATTTACTTGATATTTTAAAATAATTGTTTTTCTTACAGGTTATTCATTCTTATTTATATGTATTGTTATCTATATTCCTAAAAAATTGAATAATTAAATTTAGAGATTTTATACAGAGTGAACAGAACCATTAACATTCTTCTGACAGACAGTGACAGCCATGTGCAGAATTCATACTCTCTCCTCTGCTCCTCCACTGTCCAATTCTGAGCCAGATGACACCCGCCTGGCCAGCTGCTCCACTCCAACCCCATCACCAGGTTACAAGAATCAAGCAATTGTGAATGTAGCGTTGTAAATTTGGTCTGACCATCTACCACCCCAACATTTTTAAACAAACAAAACTGCGCCAAAAGGCTATTAATACCACACTTAAAATACAAGAAAATAGCAGGCAAGTCTAATATATCACTGTAAAGGCCTTCTTCGCAGGTATACAGTTTGACCAAGGTGGCAGTTCTTCAGAATGATAGGTGTAAAATATAAAAAAGTACACAGTCAAAAATCAAAATAGCACCAGTATAACTACAAATTGTTAAATAACAAGCATACTACTAGGTGACAGATTATGCATATTGTCAACCCTGTTATTTATGTGTGACCGGACCAAGAAACTCCTGTTAATTACACCATGTATGGCACCATTCGACCAGCCTTTGAGGCTCAGATATGTAGAAGTTATCACTTCACATTGATCACTTAAAGTTAATGTGGTCTGTCGGATGGGAGTTGATGTTCTGAAAACAGTTCTTAGAAATTTGGAAGATTGGGTGTATGCTGTTGGTGATTATGATGAAATTGGTAGGCTTAAGGCTCGTGATGAATAAACTATGGAGACCTTTGCCAGTACCTCCTCATGGCGGTCTCTAGTTGTGCAGTTGGCTGTTGTCTAGCTGCAGAGCGAAGAATGGCAGCGTAAGATCTGTCCTTGACACCGCAGGATTAGTGTGTACGACTTTGGCTGAGTGTAATGTAAATCAAGAATTTCTAAGCGCCAACAAAAGCCAAGTCAGAGAGACCAGCTTATTCACCAGTAATATGTCAAATCAAGTCCCAATAGCCAAACTGGCATGATGTTGGATGGAACGTCCCTAGCTCTGATTGACTACAAACCACCCCCCATGGCGACCATTTGATCCAACAGCGTCTCCGCATCGACACATGTGAGGAAGACAGATGTCAAGGACCAACCAAAGTCCAACTAGCACTGTCTCATTGTTCATGCAGAGCACGAGTACTGTATGTGAGGGCAGTTAGCCAATCTCCCAAATGGCACCAGCCAGTCTAAACCGATCAAAACGATTGGTCATAGAGGCCAAAATTGACATTTTGTCTGGTTGTCTATATACTAAAGGCCTGTCCCAAGTGTCCCATGCACGGCTTTGCATGCTGTTTAGCTGGCAGATAATCTATGATGCCTGGAAGAGTGTCATGCCATGCCACTATCACCTCCTCATTGTACCGTAAGCATCTGGGACAGTGGTGCATTTGGTCAAAATGGCAGACTGAAGTTCCAAAGTGGAAGACACTCGTCTCAAACCCAGATCTCGAAATGGGGGAGTGAAGCTTGTATCCATTAATGCTTGTTCAAACTGAAGTTAAGGATGCATTCAAGCCCTTCCCTTAATATTTCATCCATTTGTCCCAGCATAATTATGGTATTATTATTACTATTATTATTATAATAGTATAGAAATAAATTAGCTGCTTTAAAATTACACAACCGATAGTTTATCTGTGACCGCATTTTCGGCTTAGTTATAGTAAGCGGGTCCCTATGTTGGTTAGGGTTCAGGGGTCATGAGGGTCGGTTAGGGTCAGGATAGGCATCGTGAGGGTCGGTTAGGGTCAGGGTAGGCATCGTGAGGGTCGGTTAGGGATAGGGTTAGTGCAGTCATTCATTAACACAGGGGCCCGCTTACTATAACTATGCCCGCATTTTCGGCAGATCTCAGGCAAAGTGTGGATCTCAGGATGGTACAGCAAATGTCGCGCGAGACATTAAAGCGACTAGTCCAAAGATATTTGGGTAAACACGAAGACTGAGTCACCGTACTCCAAACAATATGGCTGCCAACGAATGCCGTAAAATTAGAACGCGACCGGTCGACGACATCGCAACATGTATCTCAACATGCAAAGCGTGAGGGTCGGTTAGGGCTCAGGTTAGGCGCCGTGAGGGTCGGTTAGGGTTAGTTTTAGGGTTTAGTGCAGTCATTCTGCTGAAATTGAAGCGTCCTTTAATTTTCGCGGAAATATTAGGCCGCATGTCGCGCCGCTCTGTTATGCACGCATCTACGGTGGCCATATTGTTTGGAGTACGGTGACTCAGTCTTCGTGTTTACCGATATTTGCTGTATTCCCAGGTAGGCATATCGGCGAACATGCGCTGCCGCAGTCATGGCCTACACTATTCTGCTCGGCAAAAACACTCACTAGCGTGATTTTTACCTATAACATAATGTGGATAATTTACTTAATTACTTTAAATCTATATGTAAAACATTTTATGGGAAAACAGCTTATTGTCAATTTTTCAGGGCTCCGCAACCTGACTTGTTTATCAATAAGTGATTGGGACGGTAATATAAAAACAAGAAAGTCCGAGGTACAGCGCTGAAATAGCATTGCGATTTTATGCCTTCAAATTTCTCTAATAAAATAAATTCCCTTCAGATTTGAGAGGCTGGGGACCATTTTCTAGTATTATTATTATCTGATCTTTAATTTTATTCTATTTCCAGCTTGTTGCCAATTTTTTCCGGGTCGAAAGCTTCGACAGCCCGACTAAATCGAAAGTAAATGTAATATGCCTATATCAATATACTATAATTTATGTGCCTATATGGAGTTCTTTGCTGCGAAAATGGCGGATGACAGTGGGTAGGGCCAACGTCACTTTAAAATCTCGTCACATATTCTGACGACAGCAAGGTCCGGAGTCGACGTAGGGCCTACTGTTTGTTATCTATACTGTGCTTATATCGACGTTGCCGACTATCGTAGCCTAGGGGTTGGCCCTACGTCAGTCGCATAATTATGGCCTAATCTTATTTCATTCTCGAAGAAAACAACTGGGTATCTATAAATTTTGTTTTATTCTGGTTTTTATTTAACTTCTTTAATTTTTTTAGTATCTCTGTGTGGTTTGAGCAACTTTAAAAATGAAGTTCACTTCTTCAGTCGGTCCAATTATAGGCCTACAATGAAACGTCCGTAAACACCTAATAATTATTTTCTATGGCCTCTTTGGCGAATTATGTAGGTTAATTCGAGACGTCTCGAAGTGGTTGGATATTCGACTTAGACGTGCGCAGGTCAGGCTCGAGGGGTATTAGACATACATAGGCTATTATAGGTGGCAATAGGCCTAGGCTACTGATGTTCTCACGACTGAAACGTTAGCACAATTAGGGTCAGACGCCGTGCTGTTTAGAGCTTTTCGGGAGACGAACTTCGTGTCCTCTTTATAACTTATGTAGGTCTGCACTGCAGCCAGTTTCATTATGCAACTTTCTGCAAATGGCTCGCAATTTTCCCTCTCAATAAAGACTAGCCTAAATGAACTTTAAACGAATAATTCTTAATATAATAAATGACCTTTAAATGAAGTACCGGGGTATGGGACCCGGTAGCGCGCAAATTGGTTAGGGCCTAACACGTACGCTGCCATGGAGATCAGCGGATGCTGCGGACCAGAGCTTGAAGACATACATAGGCTATTATATTATTGTCACTGGTTTTTTCGCTTGATCTCGGCCGGGAGCGCCTCTGAGTAGGTACGTTGAAGGGGCGCTATAGCCATAATAGCCTATAAATTTTGATTGATTGATTGAAAAGCGGATACGTGCCTATAGTTGCCTATCGGCTGCTATTAGCGCCATGTGTAGCCTAGGCTATTGCAGGTTGTATTTTCTGTTAGTAGTTAGGATCGACTGATATGTTATGGTAATTAAAATTGTTGCATAACTTGTAGACGTTTCGTTAAATAAAAAATATTGTCGCGACTGGGATACCCAGCCGCCACGTATTTTTGGTTTCTATTATATCTTTGTTTTCTTGAAACCTGCATTGTATTTTCGGGGTCCAATAATTATACATCTATATATATAAAAATGTAACCGCGTTTGGCACCTGGCGCAAGATCTCCGAACTTTCTTCATTGATTGCTTTGGAAACTTCACCAAAACGTTTAGTTCCAACACGGCCGGGTTGTGAGAATGATTTTTGGGAAAAAGCGCAATCTTTTAAGCTAAAAAAGCTACTTTGCAAATTCCGCCGTTTTCAACACACAGCCTACGTCCGTCAATAAGCCTTGCATACCAATTCAGGCATGTTTGTTCCGTAAATTTCTTTAGCGCATTTCATTACGGCCTTCTTGCTCAAGCGTTTTATGGCGTGATCCGCGTGGCCATCGCGGAGGGGAAGGGGAGGGGGAGAGGGAGGGGGAGGGGGGGAGGGGAGGGGACGGGGGAGGGGGAGGGGTAGGGGAGGGGAAGTCTTTTTTGCCACAGCAAAGCGTGGCTGGGTACAGCTAGTATATTATAATATTATTATTTTTGAGCTGCAGTTAGTGACCTACATAATATTGGTGACCTAGATTTTAATGTTGAAATCGAGTTGCCAAGTGCGATGACGTAAGCAGCCGCCTACGTCGATTTTATTGATCGATTCTGTGTATTCTTCACACACTCAGCGAATGGAGGGTCGGCCGAAAGAGAGGAAGAGAGGTCGGCCGAAGCGACAGACAGATACGGGCAGGCGGACACGCAGGCTGATAGAGAGGTTGACGCAACAGCACGTATACACAGATAGGCAGACGGACGGAGCAATACGCCCTGCTGGCCGCTGTCATTGAATGCATGTGTGGTATTTTTCCTTCACGCTGTACGAGGTGACCTGGTCTATTTTTAGCGCGGTTGACTCAGTGCAACTCGTGCGTACGTGTCAGAGCAAGAGGAAGAGAGAGAAAGACAGTGAGCTGCAGACAGACGCTTAGAGGGAGATAGGTGGTCGCAGCTGCATAGGAATTCAGCGCGCTCTATCTGATCACGCGGTACATGCGTGATCACGGCTCGTGCAGTGCCTTCTGCGCATGCGTCGCGTTCCCTTGAGGCGTGGTTATTAACTCAAGAACGCGCAATCGAGGGCAGATTCACGACGGACTTCGACGAGGATAGACGTGTAGCTCTGGAGAGCAAGTTACAAAATCGGAGTTTGATTATTTTAGAAACGTGATAGTTTATTTAAGTCGGCGTGGATTCGACGTCTGAGTTATTGCGTTGTCACGTTTGTTCTTCACGGATTCTGTACAAGAATTCTAAAAACCGGCAAGGAGCCGATTGCATTGCGGTTTTGTGTTACGAGCGAATCGTCAGCGCTGTGGTTCTGTTTCGCATCTTCGTAAAGGAGTTAAGTCTTTCGTTCGGGTTTTCGATCTTTCTGTCGTTTGGATCGAAACCGCTCGGGGTTTCGGAATTTCTTCTGTCGTCGATATCTTCTGCGCAGTGCCTACGGGCGTCAATCTTTTATTAAAATATCTTTTCGTGGATTCCCTGTTCTCGACGTGCCAGTTCGGTCTTAGCGACAACTCAGCGTCGGGCTTGGCGGATTCTTCCGAGCCTCATATCGTCGACGCAAGTCCCGGATTCGACGCCGCGTCTGCGCCCCTTTCCTCGTTTATCGTCGGCCTTGTCAGGTGTCTCTGGAAGAAGGTACAATTTATTAAGGGCTTTAATACGAATTAAAAATTGATCTTTTGGGCAGAGAAATTAAGATTGGCATCTAAGTACAAAATTGGGGATTCATTTTGTCTGCTCCGATTGAAGTCTGTTTGAATTGTGTTGCATATTATTATCAGTTGCTTTAAACTGTAAGCTGTTGATTAACATTGTGAATAATTATTAAATGTTTCTGATAATAATAAGATCCATTGATTAAACTTTCGGATTTACTTCTTGCTAGCGTTAGGATTTGACATAACCAAAACTTGTATAGCGCCATGGATAGAAGCGGAGCATCAACGCCCTCGCAGCCCTCTAGACCACCATCTGCGTTGGAGATAGGCATTTTACTAGAGGCCATACAAACGAATTCGAAGTCCTCCCAAGAAGCCATGGTTTCTATGCAGACTAATGTGCAGGCAACCATACAGAATAATGCTAGAGATACACAGGAATCGATCTCCTCTGTGCGAGGTGAGGTAAGGAACACACAAGAAGCGATTTCTTCGGTACAAAGCAATGTGGAAGAGGCTATTTCTTCTGTCAGAACTGATCTTCAAGCTAACGCTATAAATACACAAGAGGCAATTGCCTCAGTACAAGATAATGTCAGGGAAGCGCTGACAGAAGTTGTAGCAAGAATTGAACGTTTGGAGATGTCGCCTATTCCGGTTATAAAATCTGTTGTGGGTTCGAACTCAGGAGCAAGATCTCCTATTTACCCGGTCGCGGGCATGCCTTACCACTCGACCATCGGCCTGGAAGGAGGTTTCGGCGCGAGGCCGAGGGACTTATTTCTTCCGAAGAACCCTGGTACCCTGCGCCGGAGCGAAAGGCTGCTAAGCAAAGCACCCATTTCTTACAGAGAGCCAAGTAGTAGGGAGGCTTGGCCGCTTCCGACTAGAAGGGATTTGAACCCGAGCGCTACCGCTTCTCTTCCTCCCTCCATCTCTCTGGACTATGGCCCACAACAGTACGCGGCCCTCGCACACGTTGGACCGGGAGTGGCGACTCCGGGAGTGTACGCGGGGGCGGGCGTTACAATATTATTGTTAATATTGTTACTATTTTATCCCAAGATTATCACTTTATTAAACATGTAGCCTACTAACAAACTCAATCTAAGTAGGCTTACTAATAACCATAAATTAAAGCTAGCCTACTGTTAATTTGTTAATATAGGCTATAGGGCCTAGACTCTAGGCCCTAGCCTATAGGCTACACCTACAGATTTTGCCTGTTTTTGGAAATAAACGAATGATATTCGTTCAATATTTTTGAGCTTGCCGCTTTGATAGCATCATGGACAATGATGGACACATAGGGCCTATAATTTTCATATGTAGGCCTACTAG
The DNA here is from genome assembly GCA_945859605.1 of Lumbricus rubellus. Lineage (NCBI taxonomy): Eukaryota > Metazoa > Annelida > Clitellata > Crassiclitellata > Lumbricidae > Lumbricus > Lumbricus rubellus. The sequence continues at coordinate 60,088,851 of OX243812.1, forward strand.
CTATTTCATTCAGGCTGTATGTTCTGTTAGTAGTAGTTTAAAGATTTTATGTAGGCCTATTCTGTGATCTGAGTTCTTGTAAATTGTTTCAAATGCATTATTGTACACTGTGGGCTAACCGGTTGCGGTCTGTAAATCGGATTGTTCAATAAACGAAAATTATTCTACATGACATTATTTTATTAGCCTATCAGAACGGCTAGCTCAGAAACATTATTGTTAAATTATTACCCAATAGCGTAGGCGTACGGGAGATTTCAGCAGTGGGGTGGGGGGGGGGGGAGATTTGTCTTTTACCCGAAAAATAAATCTCGTGGTGGGATTTTTCCAGACAAAAAAGTTGACGACCTTTTTTAGTCATCGGGTTGAAATATCGTGAAAAATACTATTTGTTTCAAATTTTCCCGGGCGTGCTTGCCCGAAAAAACAGACTTACCCGAAATTGGGAGGCCTTTGCCTCTGGACCCCCGCCTCGTAACCTACGCCTAGTAACTGGCCTAGTTAGCTACACCGGTAAGCGAGAGCGGCAACGACTGTTGGATACAACGGACTGCGGTTCAAGCCCCGGGCTGGGAGTTGACATTTAGAGATTTAGATATCTCGGGCTAGCACGTGGTGGCGCAAGCTGCTGCGGAGCGACCTTGGGCAAGTTGCCTACCCATCATTGTATGTGGGGAGGTAAACCACCTCAGTGACCTCACTCATCTCATCCTCAGGTGGCGCAAGCCATAGGACCTGCCTTCGGGCAGAAAACCATCATCATCAGTACTTATAGTTAAAATAGTTAGGCTAGTTTTTGAATAGCATTAATAATACTATGCCTATTGTGACTTCTCAAGCGCTACAACAATTTTTGCTTAGGCTATGTGAAGGCGCTGCAACAGTCATTATATACCGGTAGGCCTATGTTAATTTAGGACGTCTTTAGAGGCCTATAGGATTAGGCTTTACCAAAATCAACTTAATGATTTAAAGTGGCGTTGAACGCAAATACTTTTTTGAACTGTGTATTTCCAGAGTAAGAACAGCTTCGGTCCAATAATTTCTTTCAGTTTACATGGAGACAGAGCGCATTACCGTGTCTTATAATGCTTACCGTAGACGTGATGACTCATGATGGTGTCATGAAACGATATAGTAACGTCACTGAATGAAATGAACGGCAATTGATTCACAAATCTCCGTAATTCGAACGGCTTCGTTCGCTAAAACGTTACAGAATCTACTTTCGTGGCCATGGTTTTAGTTCGTATTATCTATAGTCTTAAATTAGATCAAAATTAGACCCAAATTTAATCAAAGTTGAAGATATAGGCTACAACGCCGCACGGTACAGTATGCACAAGCACAATCTTTTGTTCGCTCGATCGTAGCACAAGCGCATAATAATTATTTATTATGCTGCAACTTTTGGTCCAGTTTTAAAAATGCTAAATGTGACTTTGTTTCGTTAATTCCAAGCTAACTAGTTAACACGCCAGGCTGAGATGTAACTACTAGATCTAAACATGTCATTTTGATAGGTTTATTCGTCTTCTTTGCCGCGTTTCATGAGTCGGACGAATTTCTGGTAATCCAGCTGACCGCCCTCAATTGGCAACTCCTTCCACAGTTGTTTGATCTGTAACAAGAACGCGCACAGCAGACCTAGTTAACTGGTTGCAGATAAACTTTAAGCATGTAGGCTAGGTAAGCACTTATAACTATTTCACCTTACATTAAGCCTACCCCATTTTGACTGTGCACCAGTTAATTACTTTAGAGTTTTAATTGGTTTGCAGAATGTGGTAGGCCTAGGCCTAATGATACAGCAATGTAATTTAAAACTGGGAAATTTCTTAGCCCATGCAGAAACATTTAGGCTGCATGAGTCTGTGCATGAGACCACCGTCACCGAACTACTGGTGCTGCATGAAAATAATGCAAGGTGGGCGAGTTTCTGAGTAAGATCAGAATCTGAATGTCAATCCACTCGAGAATGGATTGCATGTTGTAAAAAAGTAAAAGTAAAGTCCCATCCCGTTCCATGAGGAACACAGGGAGGCGCTCATCTCCTTTTCCATAGCCCTGAGCCAGCAATGGACGAATCCCAAGGTCCTGGACACGGGGCCAGTGTATCGCAGGACTTGCTGTTTACTTCCCAGCTTACGCCGGTGTAGTGCGAAATACTATCCGGGCAACAAATACTATCCGGCCACGCCCACTTCGTTGCCAGGATACAATATCGCACGACATACGTGCGAAATCCAATCCGTTGACAAATACTATCCGGGTTGCTTTTCGAGGTTTATCAGGAATAATTCGCTTTATGATGCATATAACTCGGTATGCAAAGCACTATTGTAATACATGCATGTAAGTGATATAATGGGCTAGTCACATTGCGAGTGTGCAAATAAATGTGGGAAAACGTTATTCTTACGAAAGAAGCGGTGTTAAGTCAGTAGGAACTTGTTTTCTATTTTTAGAATGGAAAATCCGTGTTCGAAATTGGATCGTTTATTAAGGAACTTCATGTACGAAAATAGGGTGTCGAACCATAAAAAATAAAATTTTATAATGCTTTTCAAAAACAAATGTGTAACTCCGTCACTGGTTGCACTCTGCAAATACCAGTCCCATGCCTGATTAAAAAAAGGAGGGTGTCGCTAGTGAGCTTCATTATCACAAGTGAGGCTTAACTGCAAATATTACCATATATAATATAACATCTCTGCAGATTCTGTGAATAGAAACAGCTGCAAGCCTGCAACTAATTAATCACCTTGATCATCCATCCTCAAAACAACTTAACTTCTCGATCGGTTCTTCTCCATCAACCCTTAATTCTGGCAATTATTTAATACTGTCTAACACGTTATGGTTGCTCTACTATTCCTCGATCTGTAGGCTTAAAGCAGGGATCTATGTGCGTCAAGTTAGCAAGCATATTGGGGTTGAGATTCGCCTACCATATTCGATTCGCGGGTGACCTCCCTAGAAGGCACAAACGCCAAGCACGCGCGAACTGGTAATTTCACTTGGTAAATTCCCATATTTGGACTCTATCCATCCCAGAGCGCTTAATAGGGCATATTAAACACCATCAGCACAACCCAGAACAATAGTCGCGATTGCGTTTAAATCATCATTATTCCTATTGTAGCCTTCCAAATATCACATATTATCGACCGTGTATTTCAATCCATCAAATGAACAAAGTTTGGCACTTCAAATGTCATACTCAGACCCTATCCATCCAATAACGCTTAACAAGGCTTTATAATCACCATCCGAACTACCTACCTAGACCAATAGTCGCTAGAGTGTTTAAATCATTATTGTCACTATTGTAGCTCTTCAAACTTCCCAAATTTTCGACCGTGTATTTGAATGTGTAAAAACGGACTATTATGATTTAAACGCTCTAGCGACTATTGGTCTAGGTAGTTCTGATTGTGATTATTAAGCCCGGGGCCAGGTAGCGCAATGGATAACATGCTGGCGTAGAGTGGGGAGGTCACACCCGAAACGAATATGTATATCGCGAATCTCAATTTCAATATGCCTGCTAACTTGACACACATCAGGAATCGCAGGTTACAAAGGCCTAATCTTCAGAATTTCTGACCAAAGTTTCGGAGACATTGCAACGCAATAAGATTGCAATAATGTCTCGTTCATGATAAATAAATAGACTAAAGGTAGAGGGATTTCTAATTATGTAATATTATTTATAAAGATCCCGCATTCTGCTTTCCGCAATCAACTACAAGCAGCCCGGATCATATTTGTCAACGGAAACGAGGCTGGGGCGTCTAACGTTGCTATCTGACGTCATTTGTCACGTGAACCAATGACAGAGAGTTTCGGATAGTATTTGTTGCCGGATAGTATATCGCACTACACCGGTACCAAATTATACTGCTTGGTGACAGAGGCACGTGTGCGTGAACAACTTGCCCAAGGTCGTTACCCGGAGTCGAACCCGCAACCTTCCGCTCTGTGAGCGGACGCGTTACCGGTCCGCCACCAGGTCGCACACGATTGCATGTTGATATTGTGAAAAAAACAATTTCTTGATTCATCTGTGATTGTAATAATCGTATGCAGGGTAATATAGCCTATAGTATGCTATTAATTTAGAAAATCTTGACAAGTCGAGTTTCTGCATGCGATTGAACTACACAAGAGATATTATAAGCCTATCGGAGGTTGTATAAAATTTATAGGCGACACTGAAAACGGAGTAGGCCTATAATAGGACTATGCGTACAGTCGACAGTAGCCTACTTATGCAGGTTATTTGGGGTGGGGAATTACATCAGTACATCACACATGGAAAGCCAAACAACAATTAAGGTACCTGCGGGTAATAAGGCCCGGGTGGAAATAAGGCCCACTAGATAAAATAAGGAATATCTCCGAATGTATTCGTCAGGCGTCGCTATAATTTAATTTTGTTGACCGAGTTTCATCTCTGAACTACTCTAGTTACCGATGAGTTTTCTTTTTGGTGACATCTTTGAATTATGCAGATGATAATATTTGTGCGATCAATTATTTCGCAATTACATATTTTCGTATTTATAACTTTTTTAATTAATCCTCAATCCGCGTAGTCCACGCATGTTGCTATAATAATATTCGCTAAGAGAGGATATTAGAAAGACGATATAGGCTGATAAATAGAGTCTGCACTTAGGAATTCACCAAATTTTGGTTTTGGAATCCATGGTGTGAGATTGAGGGTAACAAGGCCCACCTTTTTGTGGGTAATAAGGCCCTATCTTCAGGCCAATGGGCCTTATTACCCACAACTCCGGTACTAGTGGTACATATTTAATTGTTCATGATTTAGTATTGGATATGAGTTCTTGAAGCTATTTTAACACACTTTTGGCTATATTTGCTTGTGAATAGATGCGAGGGGTGGGGTAGGTGGGATTGGGTGGGGTGGAGTGAGATGGGGTGGGGTGGGTCGGGTGGGTTGTACATTTTCATCATACTTCCTTATTTCAGGCAATTATAATTAAGTGATATCTATCCATCCATATGATATGTTTGGTTCCTTTAAATACGAGCTCAAATATGATGTTTGAATTGTAAAGCAGACGTTTAGACAACAAAATAAGATAGTTTGTTAGATGGGCCTTATTACCCGACGTGTTGGGTAATAAGGCCCACATCGTAGCCTTTACTAAAAAAAATTTTTCTCTTATACGACAATTTATTTTATCAAAATAATTAATTCATTATGTAACTGCATCCACACACTCCTCATATAGCTGTTTTGCATAGCTACAGATGCATACCAGTAATAGTTATTAAGTAAAATTCCTTAGGTGGGCCTTATTCCCCACAGTTAATAGTGTTAGCCTACAGCCCTAACATAAGTAGGCTATGCGAAATTTAAAACCTAGGCTACTTTTTGACTTGTTTTATGGTAGTTGCTTTAGGCGGCACCCTATAATAGGCTATTTGTTTTTAATATTTGTGTTACACGGTGTGATACAAACATTGTGAATTTGTCACTCACACCTTCCAACTAGGTCTTCGTAATTAATCGACTTGCGGTTTTTTGCCTATATTAGAAACCTATTAGTTTAGGCCTAATGAGAAATTTGTACCCACCTCGGCAGCCGAAAACTGATCTCCCACATTCGTCAGCAACTCTTTGAAGCTGAAAAGATATTTTAAAAAATCGTTTAACGTAGCCTAATAGGCTATGTGCTGGGAAGGATCATAGGCCTAATCATCAGAGCGAAAGAGTGCGAATGAACGCATGCAGCCAAAGACAAGGCGTGTTCCAAGAACAACATAGGCTAATTGTTATTATTTGCAGAAGATGCTGATTGAAGACAATACCAGGCCTCACTACATCAACTAAAATCTAATTGAAGATCAAGACGGTTAGGGAGAGGACTGCATGACCACCCGCCGTCATACGCCGAGGCTGAGAAATTGAAGTTGATAACGCTTCATACGCATGGCGTACTTCTGACATATCTTGCAAATGGCGATGTAACGTTTGTGCCAGTGAAATAATAATAATAATATAATTAGTTAGTTACTTTAAAATGCCTCATCATCTTACTATTCTTCGTGTAATTTTCCCTTGTTTTCTTCGTCGAACATGAGGAAGGCATCTCTTAGAGTGGACTCTGTGTCGGTACCTACACAGAAAAACGAACACACAAGAAATCAATTATCAAACGCACATTAAGGTGCTGTCCATATCAAGTGCGCAGGGATGGGATGGTCATCGGATTTAGACAATTTGCATACGTGGTGGGGAGGGTCTCGACAAAATGTAGCCTACGTATCTATAGGGCAGCGGTTCCCAACAGGACATGATAGAACACATAATTGTTTTATATTACAAATTATTTTATTTTGGCGTCTAAAAAAACCAAAAAATATACTTTTAATCAATTATAACAATTTTATATGCTTTAGTTAATTCAATTTGAGCCTTGTCACCCGCTAATGTCCTTTAACTAAGAAAAAGTGACCCTCGTATCCTCCAACTTAAGAAAAGTGGCCCTCTAGACTCTAGTCAAAAAAGGTTGGGAGCCACTGCTATGGGCCTACGCAAAATGAATTTCTAACCATGGCATACATGGCGTCCGCGAACGTAATAATAAATTATATGATGGGCCCTATAAGTATAGACCTACTTTTAAGCAGTAGGCCTAAATAATTATGTAGGCCTTACAATTAATCGATAAAATCATGAGTTGAGAAAATTTATTTAAGCTTATTATGATTAGGCTACCGGTATTTTTAATTAGCCTATAGCGAGCTCCTTCAAGACTATCAGAAGCGCTCCCGACACAACTCCGGCTGAAATGAAATTGAGGAAATGACAACTTATAGAGCGCCATCACAAAGGTAGGCCTATGATCGGCCTTAACACTCTCAGAGGTGCGTTTGAAAACAACAGTCGGTCTGCGATTAGGCTAATATAGACCTAGGCTATGCGTTGAAATTTGAAACAGACGAGTGACTGATCTCTTAGAAATGATTGCCTGCGGGTTTACCGTGTAGTTTTTCACCGAAAAGCGTCAAGAAGTGTGTGAAGTTCAGCTTGTCAGGACACTCCTTCAACATCTCCTGAAGGACTTTTTTCTCGACTTCACGACCTAAATAAGTAAGCAAGTAAGTAGGTAAGAATATACTTTCTGTGGATGCCAGTAAACGCATTGTAGCTTAGAAATAATAAATCGTAGAAACATATATTTTATGCATTAGTCATGCAACAATTCTCTTAATTATAAAACTTCTCTTGATAAAGGAATCAACCCTAGGAATAGGCCTACATCGAGCAGACAGTTAGGCCCTAAATAATGTCAGCGTTGAAGGTAATCTCTAAATTTATGCAGCGCCCAAAGAAATCTAATTAGATGGAATTAGAACACGATGCGCTCAGTCCAGTGTGAGAATTGTGTAAAAAAATAACCGGGGTTTTGGACCGTTATTCACTTGGAATTGAGGAGTGAAAACAGGCTTTACTATGGGGCTCTAAGAAAGACTGGGGGTTGAAACCCATCCACCCCCACGACAATTCTCACCCTGACTCAGTCAAAAGACTTTCGATAGGCTGGTATGCTAAGAGGTTTTAGGCTATTCTGTGGAAATGGTCACTTGTAGTCTTATAGGGTGGTCGTTGATAAGAGGGATGGACCCAGTGCAGTGTGGGGCGCGGTGGTGTAGTGGTGGCGTCGTTGCCTTCGAGCCGGAAGGTTCGAGGTTCGAATCCACCTCGCCGCGTAAGGACCTTGGGCGAGTCCTTCACTCACAATTGCTCAGCGCTTCGGCGTGAAACTCCGATGCAGTGTCCGCTCTGCATCGGGAGCGCCTCTGAGTAGCGAGAGCTTGAAGGGGCGCTATAACAAGTGCACATACAAACAAACAAAACAAACTCGTATAGCGCTATAATGCTCGATGCGTGCATCTAGCCAATGCTCCGTCTCTCGATGTTTTTTGTTGGTCTGTTAAAAACGGTCGGTAGGCCTACATGGAAGCTGTGACTGTTTAGTAGGCATAGTGATTACTGATTTAAAGGAGAGGTAGCGGCGGAGAAACCTGGTGAAAGCGCAATCGGACACAGTCATACTGTAGCGAAATTCGCCTGTGCAGCCGCGGTAGTTTCCCCCCTTCCCCCTCCTTCGCCGCCGCGATCTTGTTATCGGTTAATTGGCTTCGTTGGCGGTCGATTCGCGCCGTCGTTGGCACGTGTGCTTGCGCGGATCTTTGCGCGCCAAGTCCCCTGTCCGGACCTCTGACGTCGGTCTCCCCTTAGTGCGCATGCGCGGATCTTTGCGCGGGAAGACCCCGGACCTCGGACCGGACCTCTGACGTCATAGACCCCTGTCCGGTCCTCTGACGTAGCGGTCCCCTCCCCTTCCCTTGCACCTGGTGATCCCGGACATGACAGTCCCCTCCCCTCCTCCCTCGCTTCCAGCCCCCGGTCCGGACCTCTGACGTCATAGACCCCTGTCCGGACCCCTGTCCCCTCGGTCTTGTATAAATAGAAGCGCTGCCTGCACGGAGGAGGTCACTCGCAGCTCAGTCGTCGCAGGAAGTCAGTGAAGTCATCGAGAGTTCTTCAGTCAGTCACCGTGTTGGAGAGTCGGTCGTCGGTGCTTGTCTTTGCCGCCGCCGCAGTACGTCGCTGCCGCTGCCGCGTAGTGCCCGTGTTCGACGCAGTGGGGCGCCCCGTAGTCAGCCATTGCTGTGGGAGTTGCCGAGAGGTGCATGACCGTCCGCTGCTGGGGTTCGATAGTTCGCGGTGTATCACGTGCATGCCTGTTTCTGACGTGTGGAGTCGTGTGTTACAATATATCGTCTGAAAATACCTGCTGTCTTCGTGTTGATTCGTACGGACGTCGCGACTGGGGAAACACTGCTAAGCCCTTCGATAGACGACGGAGGCCGGACTTGCGCCATCTTTGTGCGACACGCAAGCCTTACCACCTGGTGGGAGAGTTAGGCATCCGCTCTTCCCACTCGCCGGCGAGATATCCGTTACACTGGTACCAGAAGTGGGGTACGCAGTTGCTTCAGCCAGCCGACGATTAGACGAATCTACGGATGATGATGCTGGAGGACGACGAGATCACGATCAGGTATCCGAGACCCTTCGAGATCCGCACGCCTGCCGATATCTCTACGCCTGCGACGAGAAGTGCGGCGACGCAGAAGCACCTGGACCGGGTCCGGTTGATGAAACTCGACTCCGACGATGACGAGGAACCGGTGGAGACGAGTCCCCGCGTGAAGAAGGAGACAACAGACTCGTCGATGGAGTTGCTGGAGAACTTCGGAAGTCTGCTGCGGAACCGACCGACGCCGATGAAGCCGGGTCGATTCGATGGGACTGGGTCCCTGGAGTCCTTTCTTGTACAGTTCGAGGTGTGCGCTCGTCACAATCGATGGACAGACTCGGACCGAGTTGATCATCTGCGCTGCGCGTTGGAGAAAGCGGCAACACAACTTCTCTGGGATTTCGGCGCGCAGACCGACGTGACCTACGACCAACTTGTGCAACGTCTCCGACAGAGATACGGGACAGACGGACAAGCAGAGACTTTCCGTGCACAGTTGTATTACCGACGTCAAGGAGCTGAAGAAAGTTTGAGTGATCTGCTGCACGAGATCCGCCGACTCGTTGTATTGGCCTATCCCGTTCCTTCGAACGAGACGACGCAGATCATCGCGAGAGACTCGTTCCTGGAAGCTCTTCGAGACAGGGAGCTTTCGTTGAAAGTCAGGGAACGTGAGCCGAAGACTCTGGATGAGGCTTACCGGACCGCGCTGCGTTTGGAGGCCTATCAACGAGCCTCTGAGAACGACGATCGCAGGAGACCGTCGAACCATGTTCGTGGAACACAGGAAGTTGACCCGAGCTCTCAGCTCCAATCGACACTGGACCACTTCTTGTCGACGCAACGCGAAGACCAGCGCCGTTGGCAACGCGAAATGGAGAGGAAGATGGACGAGCAGTTCCAGGATCTGCGCAACCAGTCTACGATCGACAATGGACCGAGACCTGATCAGCGCCTTGGGGACCGTCGATCTGGAGATCGTCAGCCGGAGACTACGAGGAGGACCGTGACCTGCTATGGGTGCAACCGCACTGGCCACGTGATCCGAGACTGCCGTCAGCGACGCCGTTTCCGAGACCGGCCGAACGACGAGGAAACAACGGAACGAGACGCAACCGCGCCATCGACGTCCGTGGTGGTGAACCACACGACACGTCCGAAGCTGCCCGACCGTACCAGCAGCAACGCCGTCTACGTTCGTGGAGTGATCAACGAGCGATCGCAGATGTGCCTCATCGACACAGGATCTGAAGTAAGCCTGGTTCCATCTTCAGCAGTTGAGGGGTTAGAGCTTCGATCTTGTACTCGCTTTTTGATGGCTGCTAATGACACTGATATTAATGTCCTGGGTGAGGTCCGGTTGCCTATTAGATTTCGGGATGGTTTTGTGGTCCATACTGTCTTGTTAGTGTCCGACCAGATTTCTGAACCAATGTTGGGAATGGATTTTCTAAGAGAGCAGCGTTGTCGCTTGAGTTTCGGGAATGGAGCTTTGTTTATTGGGCGTAGACGCATCCCATTGGTCAGAGGGAATGGATCAACGTGGTGCCGGCGTGTTATTGTCGCCGAGAAAGTCGAGAGGTTGCCCCAACTAGAACAGTATGAACGTTCGAGGAGCGATATTTTGGGTCCACCCTCTGCTGAGTTGGATTCTGCTGCATGCCCACGATTCCCGCCTAACGCAAGGACTGCTGCTCGTTTGGTTGTTGACGGTGAAAACGTCACTCGTTCAGCTGACGAAGCTGATGCCATGGGAACGACGGTAGCAGCTGCCGCTGCTGTGAGCAACGTCGTCAGCTGTCCTGTAGGTCCTGCCTGTACGACGGCAGCAGCTGCCGCTGCTGTGAGCAACGTCGTAGGTCCTGCCCGTACGACGGCCGCGCATCAAGCACCCGTTGCCATGACGACCGACGACAATATGATCGACGTAGCGTCTCAAGTCGGTCGAGTCTCAAACATGGAGGACGCGCATCGCTTGGTAACTGGACGACTGCGAGTCTCTGCTGAACGCCGAAAGCATGCGTATGACCTGCGCGTCCGGCCGAGGAAGTTTTCTCCAGGTGATCGGGTGTGGTATTACACCCCTCGACGCTTTCAGGGTCGCAGTCCGAAATGGTCGCGAATGTACACGGGTCCATTTCACGTGATAGAACAATGTGGCGACGTCAACTACAGACTACGGAAGTCAAGGCATTCACGGCCTTTCGTCGCGCATGTGGACAAACTGCGTCCGTGTTTGGACGAATGTCTGGACGAGGAAAACGACACTGCCACTCGTGTGCCTAACGAGTCCACCGCCGCTGATGCTTCGTCGCCTGTGACTGCTAACTACCAGGATGGCCGACCTAAGCGAAGGGTCCGTCGTCCGGTTCGTTACGAATAGACGTTTAAACTATGAAGTGAGAATTAGACTCTGAGACTTTTGGTTTGAACGTGAACACTGGAACGTTGAGACTTTCTCTGAGACTTTTATGAACAATGGACATTCTTGTTGCTTAAGTTTAGCATCGGTTAATTAATTATATGTGTTCATTATGTGTGGCTCGTTGGCCTGTTCTTTGCTTCGAAGTTGAAACATGCTTATATGATTCGTATCGTTGGCCCGTTGGCTATATTATGTGTTAGATTGTTGTGGCCCGTTGGCTGCGTTCTATGAATAGTCCTGTAGAGACTCTGGACATTTTAGGGACAGTTGAATTTCTGTGGCCCGTTGGCCTGTTTATTGTTTAATGCGGACGGTCTTGGGAGGGTCTTTGTTTCCGGGAGGTCCCGTGGGTCCTGACCCCTCGAAATAGGGACATTTCGAATCGTGGTGGGAGGAGGATGTAGCGAAATTCGCCTGTGCAGCCGCGGTAGTTTCCCCCCTTCCCCCTCCTTCGCCGCCGCGATCTTGTTATCGGTTAATTGGCTTCGTTGGCGGTCGATTCGCGCCGTCGTTGGCACGTGTGCTTGCGCGGATCTTTGCGCGCCAAGTCCCCTGTCCGGACCTCTGACGTCGGTCCCTTCTTAGTGCGCATGCGCGGATCTTTGCGCGGGAAGACCCCGGACCTCGGACCGGACCTCTGACGTCATAGACCCCTGTCCGGTCCTCTGACGTAGCGGTCCCCTCCCCTTCCCTTGCACCTGGTGATCCCGGACATGACAGTCCCCTCCCCTCCTCCCTCGCTTCCAGCCCCCGGTCCGGACCTCTGACGTCATAGATCCCTGTCCGGACCCCTGTCCCCTCGGTCTTGTATAAATAGAAGCGCTGCCTGCACGGAGGAGGTCACTCGCAGCTCAGTCGTCGCAGGAAGTCAGTGAAGTCATCGAGAGTTCTTCAGTCAGTCACCGTGTTGGAGAGTCGGTCGTCGGTGCTTGTCTTTGCCGCCGCCGCAGTACGTCGCTGCCGCTGCCGCGTAGTGCCCGTGTTCGACGCAGTGGGGCGCCCCGTAGTCAGCCATTGCTGTGGGAGTTGCCGAGAGGTGCATGACCGTCCGCTGCTGGGGTTCGATAGTTCGCGGTGTATCACGTGCATGCCTGTTTCTGACGTGTGGAGTCGTGTGTTACAATATATCGTCTGAAAATACCTGCTGTCTTCGTGTTGATTCGTACGGACGTCGCGACTGGGGAAACACTGCTAAGCCCTTCGATAGACGACGGAGGCCGGACTTGTGCCATCTTTGTGCGACACGCAAGCCTTACCACCTGGTGGGAGAGTTAGGCATCCGCTCTTCCCACCCGCCGGCTGAGATTCCGTTACAATACGGAAGCTGAAACGATGGTTTATGATTGTGGATGATCTACTTTAGAAGGCGCTATAGCTAAAATTAACGTGAGGCTGCAATAATTACATTATATTCCATATAATTAACCTATTTGTTGGTAGATGGCGGCTAGATCAGATTCGTCGATGATTCCGTCTCTGTTCTGGTCAATCATCGCGAAAGCCTACAATCCACAAAATTTATATAAGCTCTTAAATCTTAAATATTTTAATCCGATGATAAATGAACACGAATTTGCTTCCGAAAGTTTACTATGGGCCTTAGTCAGCAACAGTAAAGGGTTGGTCCTTGTTCATGTTTTACATGCATGCCCTTTCAGGTCTTGAGAAGATTCTTTCAGGTTACTGCCAGGCCTACTACCAATATATACTACCACTAATCTACTGCTGCTATTTCTGCTACTATAGGCTAGGCCTACGATACTACTACCGGTATTTGATCACCGATAAGTTCTAGAATCTAGAAGGTCTAGTTCATGTCTGAGAACAACAGCAACTATTACACAATGAGTGAACTAATGAACGGCCCTGACAGCCGTAACTTAAGATATCACTAAAGACTTGATAAATAAAATGATGGTATTGGAAACTTAGAAATTAGAATGTCGGCAACTGACTCTATTATTATAGCCCATTATTAACCAACTTCGCTTAGTGGACGTATAACAAGTATTAGAGAAACTATGGCACTGCATATTGCATAATTATAGGCCTACTGCAGTAATAATTATATGAACATTGTGGTTATAGCGATAACAACAACATTAATATGGTTTCAGTATCGACACCAAGGTTTCTTTCTGTGCAATATTATTTAGGCCTGTAGATTAATGATGTAGCCTACTTGAGGAGATATTATTCTTATAATTATTATAGGCTTATGGAAGTCATGCTCTGCAATGTTACGCAAGTGAAGTACTTAGGCTAATGTAGGCCTATGTGAAAGTGATAATAATTAGTAAGCTAATGATGTAAGCAAAACTGTGTAATGCGTAATGCTATGTAGCCTAGGCTAATGCAAATTTGGATTTAACACTTGCTGATAGGCCTAATCATCATCATAATCACCATAATCGTCGTAGTCGTCGTCATCGTTGTCATAATTAAATTTCAAACTGAGGCCTAACTAATAAAATCCCGTTGAAATCTCTCAACCTGTACTCTGGGCCTATCATACGTAATGCGTTGTATATTAAATTCTACGGTGGT